>KK351025.1:1097152-1295180 GCA_000671755.1 Glossina brevipalpis
GAGAGAAGGACAAAGTGTGTGTTTTTTTTCAGTTTATTTTGTACTGTAGGCGCGGCAGGTGTTCGTTTTGACCCATTTGCAATATCAACCTGCAAGAACTTCCATTGTTAATGCCAAATTTGAAGCCGATGTTATCCTGCGAGCAGGGGAATGGTTACCGCGGATATTTTATAGACGGATATACGGACGGACGGACAAGTATATACATACGTTTTGAGATTTTTCAAGCTTCCTTGTAAGTGTTGGAAACAATACAAGTTTTATATACAGGATAATCCATTTCATGGTTCGAATTTGGCAATCTTTTTTCAGTCACACGTGTAAAACAAAGCTGTCATTTAGGGCATCATGTGTCCAGTGTAATGTCTGCCATTTTCCAATGTAGGTCGTTTAATAACCAAGGAACGTGGTAAAATACCGTCGACATAATCGTCCACCTGAGCGCGCTGTAGGCAAACCTGTGAAGAAACTTGAAGAAACTGGATCTGTAACAGATTTATGAAGCGAAACGTGCGTTCAACTGAAAATATTGTCGCTGTTATTGAAAGCGTCCAATTCAAATTTATTCATTCTACGGATCGCACAGCATTCTGATCGCTACAGTCACCTGATTACCAATGATTTTTTGATATGAAATTAAAAATATAGGTGTTGAAGATACGCAATTTCGATAAGATGACGCCACAAGCACCGTTGACTTCTTTTTCTAGGGTTATGCCAAAAATCGAGTGTATCTTCAATGTATTGGCGGTTTGAAAACGAATATCTGTCAAGTTATGACCGAGCAATTTTTCATGTCGTGTAGAGTGATCATCGAAAATTGAAAAGGATTCAGCCCTCTCAGTGAAAAAAAGACGATCCAAGTCTCAATCAGAAGTGCGTTCTATTTAAGTTTACTACAAAGCTACAAAATGGATGACTCTATATTAGTTCGAATGGGTTTTTGTCGGATCAAAGAATATTTTCTTAGTATCATATCCATTATCGCAGGTGAAGGGTGTATTCATTTTGTCATTTTGTTTGTAATGTCCAGAAGAAAATTTCACAGAGCCCACAAAGTATATACATTTTTCATCAACATCAAATATAGAATCGATTTAAGCATGTCCGTCTGTGTAATGTCTGTGGTAAACATTCTCCTGGCCGCAAAAATGAAGATATAGGCTTCAAACATTGAAAACATTGGAAGTTCTTGCACGCAGGATGGTACTGAAAATGGGCCAAATAGGTCAAATGGCACGCCTACAGTGCACCGTACACTGAGAACACCTTTGCTTTTTAAAAGAAAAAATTTGAGTTTTCTGCTTAATACTCATAAACCATAGTACACAGATCTATAAAAATCTCCACATTTGTCGTGCTAGATATCCTCTAGTATAGGTACAAAACTGGAAGGGATCGACCACTCGATATAATACAGTATTGGAGTTAAATGGTTTTGTAAAATCGTTTGTTACATGAAGAAAGAAGCTTCAGAGACCCTATAAAGTGTATAATCTTTTGATCAGTAGCAAAATTCAGAATCCATCTAGGCGTGTGCGTCCGTCCGTTTGTCCATCTTCGTTTGCTTATTTGTGAAATATCCGCAGCAACCATTTTCCCTTCGCAACAATTAAGGTCTGTGGGTCACAGAAAATGGGCCAAATCGGTCAAAGGACATGCCTATAGTATAATAAAAGCTAAAAACATCTCTGCTTTCAGCATGTTTTATTCACTATTCATAAACTACACAATACAAACTTCCAAAGCATTCCATAAAAATGGAAAAAAATCTGCCACGCCTAACCAATATTATAGAGTATCGATATTTAAATTTTCGACATAATGAAGATAAAGGTGGCGGGTATAGAGATTCGGCACAGTCGAATTTAACTTTCTCTCTTGTTTCTTACATAAGATCACTTTCATGTTAAAGTATCTTTAACTCGCCGTCATTTTGTAACTCATTTGTATTACCTAAGCATTCCATATCCTTTTTAGAATTTCTAATAAGTGCTTAATTTTATGTTATTTACTTTTTTCTTTCTTTTTTTAAGTTTATGTTCTTTGTTTCTTTAAATTATTGCATTTAATGCAATATTTTATTTTAATCGCTTCAAATTGCGTTCTATCTTATCCACTAGAATTAGTTGGAATACGACATTCGTAATTAATTTACTTGTTTTTAATAAATAATAATAATAATAATAAATTATAAAATCTGTAATCTTGGTTTTTAACTCTCCCTTTTTATTTATTTCATCATTTTCTTTATCCTAAAGTAAGTTTATCGCCCTACGGATTCATCGTAATTGTAGCTTACGTTCAAACTTGTATACGACTTTGTAGCCGAATTCCATGTAGTTAATGAATGTTAATGCATTTTATTCATTTAAATTAATTAATTTAATTAAACTTTCAATTAATTTAATTTAATGAAACTAAATTAAATGAATAAATAAATAAGTAAATATCTTAGTTTCCGGTGAACATTTTAAACTCTGATCCTCCAACGTACTTTAACGTCCGAAATTTAGTTTTCCTTCATAAACTAATCTACACTCAAATACCAAGATATATATATATGAGAAAATAAGGTTCGATAATTCGGGACGGACAATGTATCTAATCTTACGTGATCATAAGTATTTGTCATTATCAAGACTATTCTTTATTAATGCGCTAAAGTTGTGGAACTCGTTGCCACGTGCTGTTAAGATGATCGTAAGCGCGAGGTCGCTTAAGTTGGCTGTAAGGCTTTTTATAATGTATAGAACTACGTCCATACTAGACCACTTAGCTATTATAATTACTTTATTCTATTGTTTTCAATCGTGCCGTAAGAGGCTATGTACACTTATTGGCACTTAAATTTTAATTATTATAGTAACGAATGTTGTTATTATTATGGTTAATAAACTAAATTAAACTAAATTAAACTAAAAGATAAATGTAGAAAATTAAAAAAATAAAAAAACTGATATTCGAATATGTGGTTATGGCTTTACTTTTTGTATAAATAGTAAATATAAATAGAAATAAAAACATACTAATAAAAGTGAGATCCAGTTATTTAAATAAAAATTAATCAATTCATTAATTTAATTTTTAATATATTATGCGGACTATAAGTTTATGGACTAGTACATAAGAAGCACTACTACCATTTCCAAAACCATAGATTTACTATTTGTTAAAGACGAAGATTAACTGAGCCGGTTTGTGCACATTTCGAAAGATCAAGCGCACAATGTAAAATACATCCCGAAATTTGCTAAACATGATGGTAAGGTATTATCATAGTTCCTAATGTTTAGATATTTGGCAAAAACACTGTGGCTGCATACACTTTCAACTTTAAGCCAGATTCGATTTTTATACACGGCAAAGACTCTAACAACTTGGCTAGAATTTCAGATGATTGATTAAGGTTAAAAATGTTAAGATATTGGAATGGTCATGACAAAACACCAACTTTTATCTCATTTAAAATTTCTAGAATATCTTTCACATAAAGATTTGTTTAGAAGTAATGGTAAGTTTTGCGAATGTATGAAAGAATCTTGCGAGTGTGGGTGTCCCGATAGTAGATGATAGGCGATCAGGCTAATAAATATAAATCGACTCCAGAATGTTTGGCTGAGCAAGTATGTGTACACTCCATGTGTCTTCTAAAGAGCCTAAAATCTTAATGGATAAACATAATTACTATTAACCAGACTGAGATATTTATCAGAATATATAGGGCCATCTATTTCGTGGCCCGGATTTGAATTGGTTTTAGTAATATATGTAAAACAGAAGTATCATCCATGGCATCACATCTTTAGTGCGGCGTTTGCCATTTTACAATATGGATCACTTAATAACTAAGTAACGTGGGAAAAACTTACTACAAAAATGCTCATTCTGTCGTAGGTACGTTTCGTACATTGCGCACTGGAGGCAAAACTGTGAAAAAGTTTGAAGAAAAGGGATCCGTAAAGGATTTGGTTAGGCACATAATGTGTAAAAGAAGATACAAATTTATCCACTACAGGCGCGCACATCATTTGGGACTTTCGTACAGCACATTATGGCGTGTTTTGTATCCTGCATCCTTATAACATGCAGCTGAAGCCGTTTGACAATGCAATGCGTAGAAGATACACTAATTGGGCGCGCGAAGAGTCGTGTTTGGATGAAGATTTTTCGTATCGCATTTCCTTCAGTGATGAGATTCATTTTTCTCTTGCTGGATATGTCAACAAACAAAAGTGTTGGGTCTCGGACGGTGAAAATCTCCAAGTAACTGTTGAAAAATCTTTGCGTGGACATCTATTAAGTTATGATTGAACTATTGCTCGCTTTGTGCAGATAAGTCGTCGAAAATAACATTAAAAGGATGCAGTGCTGTTGGATGTCTCGTGAAGGACATTTGAATGATGTGATATTCCATACAAATAATGGCAAGCTCCAAACAATACATTGAAGAAAAATTTGATCCAAATCTCAACCAAAAGTGTATTTTTTTTACATTTACTTTCGGCACCATAAAATGGATGGACCTTGTATACATCTACGGATAGAGAATGCATATAAATTTCGAAATATTTTAGAAATATTAACACATAAATGAAAAATATATTCGAATAACTTAAGTACGAATTACATAAATACATAATTTTGCATTCGTCCTCTTAATGACCAGATGGATCAACGCAACTAACTCTTTCTCTCGTTATTACGTACGAAAGGAACTCTAAAAAAAAAAGAAAACAGAAATATTCTCCTTAGAAGCTTGTCGTAAACAAGATATGTTCCTATGTTGTGTACAATTACTTGTTTTACTATTGGCTCAGTCTGATTTGAATAGTTCGCTCGTATTGTATGATTTGGAATTCGAATAAAACCATGTCCAATGTTAATCGCTTCGGTTGTCAAAGGTAATTCGAACTCGTAGCGACTAGGATTTTTCTTTAAAATTACATTTTTCACTGTACGCTGCAGTAATTGCAACCACACTTATATCAAGGAGATGTCAGACATAAATTTTCGAACAGTTAAACACACATGCACGTGTATATGTAGACAAAATACATACGGACATAGACTTAAAACGCAGGACATAGGAACTTTACTTTAAAACTTTACCATGCATATGCGAAACGGAACATTGTCCAAGATAGAGCGGATGACGGAATTAGCGAAATAAGATTGATTATAAGTTTTAAATAATCAAGCAGCCCATGTGCAATTTGCGAGCGAAATTAAGTGATAAATTAATTCACACTCGTTGTTGTGTATCTCTATAAAATTAAGTTGTCAGCGCAGCTTGTTGTTGCTCGTTACTGTTGCTCTGCATGTGTTTATGTTCATGCGTCCGTGTATAAGTATAAGTATCGGCAATGAATAGAGTACTTTCGTACGCATTCATACACAGTCTTATATACGCATAAGGCCCGTCCCATTTTTTCGTTGGCTTTTTATGTTGTAAATTAGATCACCTTCTATACGATTTTTTTTTATGTGCGCGATATGAACTTGCGCAGAAAGGAAAGATATATTTTCCTAGAAATTTCAAATGAAATGATAACGATGTCCAAAAAACATTTAATTAATTAGCTGTAATAAATGTGGAGACACGAATGTATAGATCTATCACAAGGTTTTATTTTTAATAACTTTTCTATATATTTTCAAACATATAAAAAAAAAATTAATCCATATGTATGTGTGTATGTAGGCGTAAAAACATTTTTATTAATTTCAACAATTAACGTTCAACCTATTTGCTGAACATTTTCCTTCATATTGAAAATCAAATAATTCACTTTCTTTGAATAACAGTGAAAAAGTGTATGTCATCAGTTAATAAAGATGATGAAATTAGAAATTAATTAGAGCTCTGTGTGCCATCCCAAAAAAAAAACCACGTAATTTCAGATGGAAAAATTGTACGCGATGTCATTAATTTCGTTATTAATGCGGAAACACTAAAAACGTAACCATGCCGGTAATGAAAAACCATAAAAATTAGGATTATTAGAATATATAGAATACATTTTCTCAATAACTCATTCAGATATTTTCCTAAGCATACATATAAATACACGATTCGACATGAAAAACAACAACTATAACAGCAACAACAACAACAATAACATTTTGCATTAACATGTATAATCCATTTGTGGCCACATTCGTTGCTTGAGATCGTTTGTCTTTTGATCGCCCCAACTAAATTAAGCCATAAATTCAACACTTATCTTCAAGAGTTTTGTTTAGCCAGCTCTGCACATTATGTGCGTATGTAGTGTCTATGCATACTTAAGTAAAAATATATGTATTGCTTTGCCCAATACACATTCATATTTTGAACTTACATTCAACACAGGTTTGGTTAGTGCATAGACCTCGAAACACAATATAATCTCAAAAATAATATGGTTTTCATACTTACCAGTGAAAAGAATAGAAGAATGGTGTACCGGCGCGAGTACAAAAATTACTTACACACAAAAAAAAAAAAAGTATGAGGAACACAAAAACTCTAAAACAATTTCTAGATTAATTGTTGTGTCTGTCGGTCATCAGAATTCGATTCAAATCTAAACTTTTAAATATTTCGAAATGAAAAACACTTTTCATTCACTTTTCATTATCGTGGCCTTACGAATGAATGTATACACATAATCCTGTAAAATAAATGCAATTTTAATTAACCCTTACATATATAGAAAAGGTGGGAGTCATGCAACTTTCTTTTACTTTGGTTGTTGTTAAACAACAAAGGCAAAGAGCCTTTATTGGATTTTGTAATCGAGGTCAGCCTATAATTTTAGCAATCGTAGGCATATTCGAAAAATAGCTTTTCACACTTAAATCGATTTCAATAGTTACAGGAATTTTCATGATTTAAAAGCGAAATAAAAAACCCGCCAAAATCATCACAATATTATTCAAATTGCCTTAAAGTGTCTGAGTTTACAACGTCACTTTTGACCGCATTAATATTCTATAAGGTAGCATTCGAATATTTTCGCTTATTTGTTTAATTGCAAAAAAAAAAGACATTAGCTAGCCAAACGTTGGAAATATTGGAAACCGACGCAAACATCATTAGATGAGGAACGTATATTATTGAAAAGGAATTTTATAGGCATCAATCCACAACGAAACAAAAAGATTGTTTCTTTTTAAAATTTTCTAAGCATCTTTTTGCCATAAAACAGTCCTCTCTATATTTATAGGTAAACAAGAATCGTACGTTGGGTTGGGTTGTTAACTGAACTGTGATTTTGGTGAAATTATTGAAATTCTCCATAAGTGAAAATGGGTCACAAAACGTTAAACACATTTCGTGTTAAGAAAACACATTGCAGCAAATAATTGTTTCCCTTAATTTAGGTCAGAAAATTAAAAAAAATAAAACACAGAAAAACCAAAACATTCTCTCTCCTCAAAATGAAACTAAATCCGGTAAAAGATTTTCCATCTTCATTTAATATGCCATTATAAGATCATTTATCAAATGTTGTTGAGAAACGTTACAAATTGTCAATTTCGTTCATATAACGACTAATTGTAAATGATGTGGCAGCAAAAAGAACTTAATGAAATGAACCAGTGAAGTGAACCACATTTCATTAAGATATTTCGCAAAGATCAATAGACACACATCAGATAGAAAGATAGATGCATGGACAGACAAATCGAAATCAATTCAGTTAAACTGACCTACATGGATCAAATTTTTATGTCAAGCTATTGTTATGATGAAATTTTCATCGTTAAATATTAAGAAAAAGTAGACCCCGTTGTTATATAAAGGCTGACATTTCTTTCAATATGGTACACGGGAGATCGTTCAAAAAATGATACCATTAGAACTTAATTTTCAACGTTTATTTCATATGCCAAAATAGTAATTTCTCTTGATTTTCGTTGAGAGATGTTAAAAATTGCGATTTTTCTCATATAAACCCTTTTTCTTAATTCGGACGTTATATGGATAAAAGTTTCATAAATAGTCCAATCCAATCTACTGTCTAATTAGCCTATATCCTTCAGTCCAGGTACGGTAGTGTTAAACTCAAAAGAACATGAACAGACTTCAGATAAAGAGCGAGAGAGCGAGAGAGAGAGAGACGTTTAGATGTACAGACAAGACTAACAGAATGATTCTAAATTGATCTTTATATTAAAGCTGAATGTACCCCATGCCATGAGGGATGAATATATGCTTTATTCAAAGCATTATGCCTTGTTAACCACTCTACTTTTCTCATTTTCTTAATAGAATGTGAATTACGTGTCAAAAAGACGACTGGTCTTTTCCTATCCACGAAAGGAGTCAGTTGCACGAAAAGAAACATAAACGTTTAACAGCACGTTTCAGTTCAGCGCTGCTAATACTTCCTAAACTGATTTTACCAGAAGCCATGATGCGTTGTTATGTTATAAAATCACCCTATAACGGTTTTTGGTACAATGTCTTGATGTCTTCTTTAATATTCTTATATTTTGTTCTTGGTTTTCAACAGCGATGGTTTCTATGGAGCCGCTCATAAGATACTAAAGATTTCTGATTCTTTTACAGTATTAAACCAAATTTCATCATGTCCAGAAATCACGCTATAACATTCTCTCTCCTAGTATGGTCGTTCTTTCTATAATGATAACTTAAAGAAACAATTCTGACAATTATTCATCAATTATGATTTCATTAAGTCTTAACAGTCCATAATGTACGCTACAAACTTCAAATATAAACATAACTTTTCGACTTCATTCACGCACTATTAACTTACCTTGGGAATAACATATCATACATACTTAACATAACAAACCCGATTATTAACGGAATATAACGTATCCTAATGGTGCGCACTTTAAGTCAGTAAACAAATAACACAAGATATATATATTTTTACAATTATTTCAAATCATAAGCTAATCTATTAAGCGTTTTTAGTTACTTTCAGTCGTAGCCTAAAACAGACGAATGAAAAGTAAGATTGAATATGGGTTGTGAATCAGAAGCGCTCGTGCAGGAATCAAAAACGGCTTTATTTCTATTGAATGGTTTTGATTCAAGATAGTAATAATAACTCTCAATTGTGTTCTACATGTTAATATAAACTATTCTATCTTTAGTTTAGAACACTCTCTACGTTGGACACTCGACTGTGTCTAACCAGAATAGCATTAAGCGAACGCTGAACATTATAATACAAATATAATATAAATATAATATAAATATGATATAAGTATAATATAAATATAATATAGATGCAATATAAATATAATATAGATATGATATAAGTATAATATAAATATAATATAAATACAATATAATTATAATAAAAATACAATATAAATATAATATAAATATAATATAATTATGATATAAATATAATATAAATACAATATAAATATAATATAAATATATTATAAATATAATATAAATACAATATAAATATAATATATATATACACATCGATATTATAGCGCGGATATTAAAAAATGCAGTCTCATTACTTTTTGTCCACAGCAATGTATATACGTTCTTCTCTTTGTCTGTCATAGAAAGTAAAAAATTATTCTAAACGTATGTCTGTATACGTGTGTGTTTGTGATTACTTTACATACGGCTATTATATTGAAAAAGAAAATGAGAAAATCTAACCAATTTCGATATATATCGGTACTTAATAGAAAAGCAATACATATTGTCAATTTATTAACAAAAATTCCTAAATAATTGAGTTTTTCTTTAAAATTTCATTTTTATAATAAACACAAACATGTCTAATTCGACACGAAAAATAAGAAAAAAAATAATAACAAGTTAGTGTGCATTGGAAATGCTTTATGCACATACTTAAGAATACCTTTTACATTATTATCCATACAAAGAAGACGCATAAGTGTTGCATGAAATAAAGCATGCAACTAAATCGTCTTTTTGTCATCCGTCACCTTTACTGATAACACTTTATTGAATCATCGTAACGCACATTAGACATTTGTCTTATATATACATACATATATACATATATATGTACATGTACAAGGCTTTCTCACTAATATTTGAATGACATAATAGAACAGGTAGCAACCAAATCTTTAAAAATGAAAAATACATCAATTTGCACACACGTATATATATATATATATATATTTATACGTGCATGGATTTGTGCGTCGTGTTAAATACACGATAAAGACGCGGCCGCATAATACGAATTCCAAAGGAGAAAAATATGTACAAATAAGAAAAAAAGGCGAAAGAAAAAAAAAAAAAGAAAAGAAAAAAATTGTAACGAAGCAAAGAACGAAAGATTGAAATATTTTGACAAATCACAGACACTTAATCAAATATATCGCGAAGCAAAAAGGATCAATAAATCAAGGTCTGTGCCTATGGCACCTCACAATGACTGAGGGTGCAGCGTTCATATGAATGTTTGTATGACAATGTTTACATGTATAGTATATACGCGTATCAATAATATATATATATAAATATGTACATGTATATATATATATACATATATATAAGTACATGTATATGTATATATGCACAGGGTGCTTTGAAATGATTAAAAAGTTATTTCTTCTCTTTCTATATAAATATTTTTTTTTAGCTAAATCCAAGAAATTTGGTTAATCAAAATTAATCCAAGTTTACAGCACATTTTTAGTACAAAATTCTGATTTCCTTGTTATTAATTACCGGGACATATCGTATGCAAATAAATTAATAATTCATTTGCTCGTAGTTCGTTTGTCTGTTGGTTCGACTTAACTGCAGTAGTTGGTCCTAAAAATTTTTCGAAAAAGCGGAAAAGTTCTAACATATTTAAGAAAGGTTTCAGATCTAATACATCTAAGAGATTTAAGTTTATAATGGACATGGTCAACCTAAAAACGTTCATAATATAGTGAGAAGAGTAAAAAACGAGATGGGGGAGGAAGATAATGGTAGAGCATCCGAAATTATTATCCAATATATAAGCACATTCACACAATACGACACATAAGATGAAGAAGTTGAATCGCGTACCGCATTATTCAACCTTCGAGATAGAAATCCATGAGTGCCCGCCCACTCGATATTCGGTTTTATCGGATTGGCTACAGTTATCAAACATCAATAAAAACGGTTGATACACAATGCGTTCAATAGTTTCTCTGGTCTTTCAATGCCTTTCAAAAATCCTCTATCACATATTTAGTACCCTGTATATGTATAAATATGTGTGCGCGTGTGTCCGTCTGTCTGTGTAGTATATTTTCAAAGATACGTGTATGTAGAGTACAATATACACTATTGGAACATTACTATGCTGCAATCGATGATAATGCTAATGTAAATTGTTATTGATACCGTCTTTGATAAATTGTCGGCAGTGTTGAGAGAACGTGTGAGTGCGTATAAAAGGATTTTTGTCTTTTTTTCTTTTCTTGCTTTTTGATTTTTGAATTTTCAAAAGCATGGGATAGAGTCTTGGGATGTGATGTTATTATTACTGCAGGTAGCGTTCTCACGCTGCTGCCACATATATGAATCGTTAATTAAGTACCACAAATAATAATATATTCTCCATTTCTCCATACAAGCGTGTTGTTCATGCGTCTCAAGTTGTCTTATGAGGCAATGATGACATTTATTATGAACAAATTTTTAATGCTTTGTAAATATTATGATAAGGTAATGATGATATTAATAAATAGTGCGACATTACTCAAAATTTACGTGATGACATTAATTGTATGCGAGTTTGTAGATCGTTTCAATTAATCGTCTCAATTAAAATACTCTTAAATTTTACTTTATTTTCAAATGAACTAGCATGTAAATATGGTTAGCTCCGCTCAAAATCGTGCCATGATCATGTACATAGATAGTATAAGAATTCTACCAAATTTAATATACCGGCGCTTATTAATCCTGAAGTTTCTTAAGAGGCAAAGCGGGTTCTAATAGCCTAAAAAAAGCGCATTTTATACAATTTATTTCAAGTGGAAGGGAAAACAATCGAATCATTACGAATTGAATATTCGAGAACCTTACAAAGTATATTTCTCCATTTTGTAGTAAGCGTAAGTAAAAGAGATTTGGAACAAATCTAAACATTATTAATGGAATAGAACGTAATTCAAATGCTCTCTACGAAATATGTCGCAGGAGATCATTTCAATAACTTGGCTGCATATAGCGGGCAATAGTTCGGCCATTACTTGACGGACGTTCGTTTTCAAAGTCTTAAGAGTTTGAGGATTGTTTGCATAAACTCGATCCTTTGCGTAACCTCACAAAAAAAAAGCCTAACAGTGAGAACTCCACGATTTTGGTAACCAGTTCATATCACCAAAACGTAAAATTACATTCTCGCGCAACAATGATAAAACGGAGCGTGTTGTGTAACTTGTGACATCGTCCTGTTGAAAGCATATGTCTTCAACACCCATATCTTCAATTTCACGCCAAAAAGAATTGGTTATCAGATGGATGTAGTCATGTTTGTATTTTCAAAAAAGTACGGGCCTATCATTAAACCAAATGTCACACCATGCAATGACTTTTTGGGAATGCAACGCTTTTTCGACAGTTATTTGTGGATTTCCACTTCTTCACATACTTCAACTTGGTGTTAGCTAAATTTTGTAAGGAGGCAGATGCAAATCCAAATGCAAAATACATCATAATATGCTGTAAGCTACAGCCAAACGCTGCACGTGCCGTGTAATGAATAATTTTGAAACTTCTTAGACACTTTCACTCACGACTTCAATGTTTTCTGTCTCGATGATGCGCGGACTTTAACAAATCTGTTACAAGTTCAGTTTCTTGAAACTTCTTTATTACATTGCGCTCAGGTGGACGATTATCTCGACCATAATCTGTTTACTATTTTTATAGTAAGTTTTTACTATTTTAGCATATTTGTCAGTTATCAAACCATCCATATCCATATTATAAAATGGCAAATATTACGCTAACCGCACAATGTCCTGGATGATAATTCGTTTTTAGATATGTTAGTGAAACAAGGTTGCGAAATACGGACCACGAAATGGATGGCCCTGTATATATTCAAGTATTAAAATCAGAATTTTTTTCAAAAATATTAAAAAATGCCAACAACTGAACCATTCTTGCGTGGAACCTTCAGTTTATTGGGTTTTGTGACAAGCAATGTAACTAGTGCAATTTTGTTTAAAAAAAAAAAAAAAAAAAAAAACAGTCTACTTGCCTGTGGCTAGAGAAATACTTAAACTATTTTAAAAATATTAATTTTTATCTGGTTGGCGAGTATTTGAATGAAAAGCTTAATTTTCGATCAAAACAGGGCATCTTTTATTAATAAGAAATGTTTAACTAACGAAAATATTCTACGTATCACTTTTTAAAAAGATACTGTAAATTTCGTACGAGAATAATGAAAATTTTTGGAATTATCCCACCTAAAGTTTTGAAATTTCGTCTTTGGAGAAAAACACTTTTTAAGATTTGAAATGAATTATGGATATATATATATATATATATATTTCATTGTAAGAGATTTTTTATTGTTGTCCATTACTTTGCTACCTCAGAACTCTAAACCTGACCCTCCCCATATTCAAAATTTCGGCCCCTTTCTATTCCTTGAATATTTTTTGCTAGAAAGTTTAATTTTTGCCCGCATCCACCAAAGACGCAAACGCATGTTTTATATTTTAGATGTTACGAAACGATAGAGAAAACGGCAAAAAAAAGTAAATAATTCTATAGCTGAATTCATAATTAATATTAAAATCTTCAAGAAACACTTTTCATTTCTTGACAGAAGCACTTTTGTCGAGTTCTTTTTAGTCTCCTGATACCCATTAGACGATCATCTCGATGAAGTTACACTAACAAATTGTTATTCGGAAATCTTTTTAATTTGAAATATAGGCATTATTTGAAGACATCGGTTCATTTAACATAGTCACTCTTCTCGAAGCACTTGGCCAAAAGCCCGAAATTTCAATGAAAAAACTTGATTTAGAAAGCACATTTGTTCCCACTTATCTAAGAATATTCAAAGATGTTTTTAAGCAAATAAAAAAGGTATTTTTTCTCAAAAATTTAAGAGTAAGCAGTAAGGAAACTTCATAGCATTTTCGTTCTAGAATATTATATCATGTAAATAACAGCTGCATACGCTATTTGTGAATAATGAAATAAACAAATTTGGACCATAAACTATGAGTTTTTACGTTTAGTAGGTTAGCTTACAGCACTTGTTTTATTATTTGAGTTCCTTTGGGCATGATTTGTGAACGAATCCCACGCCCACGAATAGACGATGCTAAAAGGTTTCTCCTTCTTCTAATAAAACGGAGAGAAAGAAATGTTACCAATACTCGAAAAGAAAAGAAATCGGTGCATATGGCTAATAAGTCTTCGATTCTTTCTTTATTACCTCTGCATCTCTTTCTAATACGTAGTGGAATAGAATTTTCGTAATGAATTTTAGATCACCATTACATATATATCTAAATGGGAATTGTGGTCATTGTGGTTGAGTGTGGAAATTTAAGTAAGCCAGATAGCGTATCACATATTTTGGACGTATGTCAGATAGTAAATCCTTCTCATACAATAAGAAAACAAAAAAGAAAATAATAGAAATATTGATCAAATAACTGATACAAACGTTTTTTCTGGTTGAACTAGCCTTTGGAGGTTAGTACTCCTTTACATTAGTGGACTACCTATCCTGGAGGCGGTCAAGGTATGGTAAAGTGCCATACGATCAAAGAAAATTGAGCGGGTAAATTTGCCATTATCTGCTTTTACTTAATGCGATAAAAAGTTTCAAACAAATCATCTAAGTTATCTAATTCGACTCAAATCTTTGTCAACGAGCTCGTGAAGGTCGGCAAATCAGATATCGCTCTCTTACAATTTGCTTAATACTTGTGTGCGGAAAACATATTTTTGATGTTTTCGGAAATAAAAGACCAAATGAAGGAAAGATAGAAAAAATTTGAAAGATAATTTTACACGTCCTCAACATATCCTTCTTTTAACTCGATGTACATTTACCAGCATAACTTCGATACGCTATTTATACCGACAATTTTCGATCTCTGCAAATTAGCCATCTACCACTGGCTTTATCTCTTCATTGTTGGCATATCTATCGAACCGTTTTCAACTTACAAAAGAGAACACGATTCGAGCGTACAAGTCAGGCAAATAGCGTGCACAGGCAAGCTAAACTCTATAATTTTGATCTCACCGACGAGTGAACCGGAGAATTGTTTTGACGAAACATTGTTTTCCTTTTCACCAAATGCTGCGGTTTTTTGTCGATTTCATTATTCAGAGACTGTAATAATATTAGATAATAGTCACCGTTGATTATGTTTTCATGAAGAGAATTAAACAATTTCATGATTTTGCCAGCAGATAGAACTGTCTTCGCAAACATGGTAATCTGCCCTTTCTTCCCCTTGTTTTGACTGTTACTTTATCTTAAGGGGAAAGAACAACTCGATTGAATTGTCTTCACGACGTTATTTTTATTTTATCGACACAGAAAAGCAGCCTCTTCCAACTAGAAGGTAACTTGACTTGAATACTGGTTAAGCTATGCCGTTTCAAATGAAAGTATTTTATAAAATTCACTAAAAAAATGCTAAAACCCAAACAGAGTTTTTAAAAATTTCCAACTTAAACTTCTGGAAGCTTGTACTTTCGTGAAAAATCTATCTTATTTTAAACAACCATGGTCATCTATACGCCAGCTAAGAATGCGCTAACATTTGATTTATTATACCGCCCACAACGGCTATAAAATTGAAAAACTAATAGATGAAAACAATTTTCAAGCTATAATTGAATTAAAAAACCGGTTCTCGTAGTTATGATTACCTTGTGATTATGGGTGTGCAAAATTCATCTCCCGTTAAAGAGGGGACGTTTTAAAATAAATAGATTTTCCGTAATCTCGAAATGTATAGTATCGTACTGAAAAAAAATTTCGAAAAGGGATTAGTGTTGAGTATTAAAGGAAGAACAAAATTTCTTTCTTATTTCTTAGAGGAACATCAAAGGCAAGATCGGAACTATATTTGCGTTGTGTTTTTATATAATTCTCTATCAGGTGTAAGTTTGAAAAATTTTGTTTTTCAACTTTCGCAAGCTAATGTGAACGGTAAACCTGTGATGAATAACTCGGAAATCTGACAAATATATATAAAATTTCTTCACAATAGCTTCAGTCGTTTATATTAAATTTTTATCGAAATAATTGAAATTTTATAAAATGTTTCTCTATACTTTTTTTGAAAGCCCTACAGGATACACAAATGTGAGATGGTTTAAGTAGAGTAGCTTATGCGAATTTCTGCAAATGCAAGCGTAAATGGTATTCTAATGAACCAATTCATTTACTAAAAATTTAGTTTATGCTAAACATGATCTATAAATTATGAACGTGTGCATATATAGATACATCATAAGTAAATAATTATGCACTTAATTAAATGAAATTAAATTTCTACCGTAATTACCGATTCAAAGGGTTTTTTACCCTCTTCCTTGTCATTGATGTGTTTTGTTGCATATAAATGATTAACGTCGATCTTATAAACTATTCATTGACAATCACACCTGTCTGCTGTTGATTCATGCAACATAATATTACGCATTTTATAGCCGCTCGCTTAGTAGTGTGTTAAACGCATTAGTTCGTTCAGCGACTTCAGAATTATTTATCTGATTAATGTAATATTCGAAGTCGATTGTGTTCTTCTTGTCGATTTAAACAAAAGCGATTAAATAATCTTTAAATGCATTAATATTGAATGCCTATGAAGTGAATCGCAACTGATTGTTTCATCATCTGTCTATGCTGAGCTGAATCAGGAAAATATCTATGGAAATCACTTATTTTAGAATTTGCTCTGCTGAAAAGTCCTAGCTTTGATTATGTCCAGGGCACTTATTCCAACTATGGAACAACAACTAATTTTTATCAGATTAAATAAGGATCTTAACTCCACGTAATGATAGATAGCTGATAAGTTAATGCAATAGAAATTTGATTATAGTTACGTATATTACTCGTTCATAAAGTCGTTAAATGTGTAATGAGCGATGACTTTTCTCTGGGATATAGTGCCCGCAAGAGTTTGAGATCTAAAACTGGTGAATTGAGCGAAAATTTCGTTATTTCGCATCTTGGTTGAGGGTATTAAAGATTCGGTTTATACCGAATATGGGGCTTCTTAATAATTCTCATTAATATTTAACAAACACAAAGCATTTAAATGTATTTCATGTTACCTTTTTGTTTAATATTATAGTTTACCAACTCGCATGTTATCTTCTATTCATATAACATATACTGAAGCGTTTAGGCTTTTGAATGTTGTATAATTTTTTTGTATTCGCCCCTTTGGCTGCCAATCAAAAAACAAAATGCATTTTGATGAATTGATGAGGGGGTACGTCGCTGTAACTTGTATATTGCATTGTGCTACGCTTTCGTAGGTTGAAATTAGCGCAAACTGCTGAAAAATATTTTCGTCTAACCCCTTTCTCATATGTTGTCATGTGATAACGCACATCCGTCGATGTTAAAATGTTTTTGTTTTTTGTTTTAAATATCTTCCTTAAGGGAAATTTGTAATTTTTTTTTTTCATTTCTTTGGATGTTTGTTTTAATTTAAATCCAGAGGGATTGTTGGATGCCTAGATGTTGATAGTGCGGTTTGTTAAATTCTAATGGATGTGGATGTGTAACTTTGAAACAAATGCTCTAGATAAACAGCTAAATGCACCTGCACCTGGAGCCGTGCATACGTCAGTAATGGGAACCTTTATCAACCGATTATTTCAAATTTTTAATCTAGGCAGAATGCCGCTGCGCATATCTATATGTTTAAATATACATAAACATATATCTATAGGCGCATGCGCACGATGCTTTTAATGCTTATAATGGCAGCAGATAACAAATCGATGCGAAGTGGAATATTTCACATGATGACTTGACATCGTAGTGTAATAATACATTGCTCTTAATGAAAGAAGGAGATGAATTCCCTTTAATAAAAACGCGGAGCAAACATCAATACTCCTTAGGCATATATTTGAAGGAATCACTAGAAAATTTCGCTTATCTAACTTCAATCGAAAATTTCTTCCTCAAATTTGTATATTGACTTCTGTCAAACGTAGGCAGGTATAGTATTAGCTAACAACGAATCCACAATTATATTTTTTTTTTTTTAGTTTCAGTTCAGCACTGCATTTACTTTCAATGTTGTGTGATTTATTCACACTAAATTGATTCTTTTGAGAAATACGAGAGGACATTTAAACTTTACGTTTGTCTAGCTTTCATAAATAGTAGTCTGTTCGCCATCTTTTCAGCAGATTTATTGAACACAAAGTTTATCTTTCTAAAGAGATTGGAGTGTCATGCATGTGCTCCTTTCTAAGATAGAAATCAATTTTCTTTTTATAGGATGTTTTATTTAAAAGTAATACTCAAACTTGGATCAAGTCTTTACTGCTCGCCAACTCAACACAAAAAGTAATACATCGACCAATAAGTTCGGAGAATAAGTAAAATTTCTTTTTGCAAAATTCGACTTTATTCATCAATATAGTCGCCTTGAAAAGTGATACAATTAGTTTAGCGTTTCTCTAGGACTTCGATATCTTTCTTATGGAACGGTTTATCAAGGTCCTCCGAATAACCCTCAGATATCACAATTCTTTTTTCCCCTGAATCCTTCAATCATCTTAATGATCTGAAATTTCGCCTTTTTTTACATATTCACAGCATGTAAGTTAGAGTTTTTCTTTTTTTTTTTCTATCATAAACGTTATTGCTATTTTCAAGCTTTCTTTACATAGTTTTTAAGCAAAAATAATCATGTCGAGTTCTGACTTTCTCATTACTCTTCATTAAATCAATGTAAAATTTTACATTCATATGCAAATGCGTTATCACCCCTTTCCCCGGAGATTATTATGAAAAAAAAAAAAAGTATAAGAAATAATTTGTTCGAGTTAAGAGAAACTTCTAATATGGAAGCATTAGATGGTAAGCAAAGTTTTTATCGATTAAATTTTCAAATTTGCATAAATAAATGATTAGTTGTAGATAAGACGTTATTTTCAACCCTAAAATGAGACCAGCTATGCAGTATAATTTCAATCTCGGGGTACTTACTTAGTCTTAGCACACACAATACATTCTTCATACTTTAAGGACAAATACTAAAGTTTAAATACAACGACATGCATATACTGACATATTAATATGTTCAATTTAATGAAGGCATCCAATCACGGGACCTCAAAACATGAAATCTCGATATGGTCAGAATTACGCGCGAACTTATAGAAAAACTTTATATTCGCCTAATAGGCGAGCTCTTCTAGGTTCATCTTAGTAAATTCATCTATTGATTTTCAATTCATGAGCGCAATGAATTCATTACAATACACTCGACTGTTATTGGAATTCTAAGGGCCTTTAAAACTATCTTCAAACATATCTTAAAGAAAAAATAAAAATTGAAAATTCTCGATTAATAATTTTTGAATATAACTAATATCTTATGGAAAATGTCGATTATCAGGCCCATAAAACATTTTCAGATTTGCCTGCTATTATTTTTCCTTGTGTTAAAATTATATTTTCTATTTTTCATTTTGTGTTGGTAAAGGTCTATCATAACTATATCTTAATAATAAAAGGCCCGTCATTTTCAAATGTGAATACGAAGAAAGTTAATTCAAAACATATGTTATTTATGTCTATACGAAAAGGCGCTAGTCTACTAGGAAAGAATGATTACGTGTTTGCCTCACATGACCAATATTTTTTAAATTTTTTTGCACCATATCAGTTGTAAAAGGAAAAGGATAGTCAATCGTATTTGTGAAAAAGGATTTTTTGATACTACAAGACATTAAGAATGGCGTTGCATTAAAATTATAAATCCTGACATTTCCGAAGACTTTCGTTGCACATACGCGTGTAAGTTCTTGCATTTGTTTTCGATTGAGCTACCAAATGCGACAATTATTACTACGCATTACTTTTCATTTGTATATGCAATGTAACAAGAATGTACGTATTTACATAAGTTCGTGTGTGTATGTACGAGTATGTATAATGCGCTTAAACACGTATGCAACGGTTATTCAATAAAGATACCGCAGTGTTTGTATGTATAAGGGCTAATACCATAAAGCACACCCATTGCGGTGTGGCCAATAAAAACACTTGAAGCTCGAAGGGTGATTTTGTTCTCGGTGAGTCCGCATAACCTTATAACCACGACGATACCGAGTAATTCAATTAGGCGCACCCTTCAGGCAAAAAAATAAAAATAAAAAAAGAAAAAAAGAAAAAAAGGAAATAAAAGTAAATGATTGTTCAATATGGACGCTTGTTTCGGTAAAAGTACAGTAGTAGCCATTAGACATTGTTTTTTAGGCATTGTTGTTGTTGGCTTTTTTGTCTTTCACTGCACCCATTTTTTCCTTCCTGCATTATATGCACGTACTTGTATGCAAACATGTTCATATATACATACGTTTTATTTTTTGTTTGACATTTGCTTCAATAGAATTACACACATGGTAATGGAATGCAATAGAATGCTTAGGAATACGTACATACGTATATATATATATATATGCATATTTATATATATAAATATATACATATATACATATAGATATTTACACATTTATGTGTGTCCTTATCTAGATATGTATGTATATAAATACTTCATAAGCACAACGAATAAATTAACTTCATTGGAAAAAAAATTACATCAAACTTTATTCAAATATTTTCCTTGAATTTTTTCTTTTTCTTTTTTCGAGTGTACATACAGTCGTTCCAAAAACTTTAATGAAAACAGGAAATTAGTTAGATACTTCTGATCGTACGGATATGGAAGTCTATGTTAAGTTTACTTTAACAAAACCATGATTTGGTTTTTCAGTTTTTTTGATCAGCCGACATCTGTATTGCATTCCTGCGAAGGAATCTGGTAAATTGCGAAAAATTTTTTTGAGCATATATCGCTTCCAATAAGTAAGAGAAAGACGTTTTCTTCGACTTATTCATTGACTAGTTGTCTGGGTATAAATGGTTTTGTTTACCCTATAGAAGCTTTCCCGACGCAAACTTTAGATGGAAATTTGGATCTTGGAATTTGGATCAACATGCTAAGGCTCTGTTCGTGTATAAGTCTAGATATCACAAGTTTTTTCGATCGGTAAATTGTAACGAATTGAACTTGGCTTTACGCTTACAGGATAAAGACATTACGACAGACATGGATTATTGAGATTACGATAATAGATCGCAAGCAACGTTCAAACGAGTCGTTTGGTATTTGTTACGATAATATCTTGGAATTCATTGACAAATTAGACCAACCATTAGTTAAAGCAATTCTAGTCGAACTTTTGAAAAGGAATTTACTTGTCGACATTCAGCATAAATTTCTATATGTCAACGCTTATTAAAATATTTCCAAGTTTTCTTGTGTATCGGCCGGTCTTTGAAACTAAGACATTATAAATTATAGTGCAATAAGAATGCGTTTTATGAACTCTTGTGTTTCCTTTCTTTGGAGTTGACAAATCCAAAGCCAGTTAGGAGAAGGATGATTTAATTTGGTAATGCCTACAAATAAGCATCGCAATCACTTTAAAGTGTACATGTTTCTTTGTGAATAGCATCAGGTTTTGAACCATGCCTTGCGGTCATTTTGTTTTCAGAATATTTCATTGAGTTCTTTACGTAGTGGTCATAATTGATCTGCGAATGTAGCGAAGGAAAACTTAAACAAATACTAAAAGAGTCAACATCTTTTTTTTTCATTTAATTGTGAAGTACGATGTGAACGACCAAAAATTAGAATAAATATTTCAAAATCTATAAATACGTTATCGAAAATTTTCGGACAGACGACATATCCACATTTGAAAAGGAAATGTATTATGTTTATATATACGTTTAAGATATTGGATTCCAAAAATTCGCCACAAAACGAAACTAACTTCGAAATGTATTCTTAAAATGAAATCATTTCTTATATAAAAGTGTCCGTTATTATTATATCGTAGTATCCTATCACGGAGTGTATTCATAAGGCACCCTACCAATAGGTCAATCAGTTTTTGATTCGCTCAAGCATAGCTTATGAAAGCGATAGCACCAAAAGGTACCTCAACTAAAAAATAAATCAGAAATATTCGGAAATCTTTATATCTATATATCCTTATTTCTTCACATAGCCTTTTAGTTTCGTGTGCTTTCTTCGACGACTGTCGAAAGATTCGTTACACTATTTATAGTGAGAATCTCCTATAGCATGAAAGCAGCGATTAAGCGCAGATCCGATCTTTTGAAAGAAAGAACATAATGCGAAGAAGCCTTATATGACGAATAGCGTGCGTGAGGAAACAATATGAACTTTAAATCTTTGATTTGCCGATTTCGATAATATGCGCATTGTCGTTTTTGCTAAATACGGCCGTTTTCTTCTTGATATCATTACTCAAACATTACATTCAGTTTACATAATAATCGCTGTTGAGAATGAAAATTTTTCCACTTGCATTTCACAAATATGACGGCATAATTTCATCAATTCGGAGCCGATTATCCTTCTTTAGCTTATTATTTTGACTGTTCCATCATCTCATGTGTGAATTGATGCATCCATGTTCCATTTATAGCTTTGAATGCAACTATCCATTGTCTACCCATAATTATAAAAACAAAGTTCAGTTAGAAGGTCTCCTAAGCCTTGTTTTTGTGGCATCGCAAACAAACAGATATGGCACTTGTCTTGAGCAGGATGCCCTTATGTCCAAATGCCAAGCATTCTCCTCCTAGCTCGGACACTTCCAGTTGGTGATCGTTCTATATCATTTTGTAGATTTTCTTCATCATTTCTAATATGATCGCCTCATTTAGTTGACCGCTACGGTACTTATCTTGGCAGCTCATAGGATTTCATTTGCATTCTGACGTCTAATATTTTATTGTCATAAATGAACAAGCAGACTGGGCCAAATTAGAATATAGCTCGTTAAAATGTATGTTGGTTCTACTAAGATCTTTCAAATGAAACGATTTTCTGTTACACAACGCGATGATTAATTTCTCCCACGTCTACAAATTCATTGAGAACGTTTGCTATTGATACTGATATCTAGTGAACAAATGCTAAATAACGCACGGGGTTTTCAAGCTTTAAACTTCACCTTTACGAGATTAATATTTTCGATATCTATATGCTAGATGAAGTTCTTCTGAGAATGCTCTCGCCTTCCTTACTTATAATTTCTATGCATGAAATGAGTTTCCAAGGTGGCGCTTTGTTGGCCGACTTTGGAAATCGCATATGAATAGTCCATCTGTAAAATTTTCAGATCCAGGGCAAAAAATTTCTTAATGCATGTTTTTTGTAGCAAATTCTTGCTTAAAAAAAGGTGTGCGTGTTTCCTTTAATACAATTAGTTGGACTAAACATATTGAAAAATAAATACTTTTTCCATTTCTTTAAATAGCTTTGGTTGTAACAAGGGAATTTCCATTTGCAAATGAGTCTTTTTCATTTAGAAAGAGCACGTTTATGTTCACCATCGAAGGATAGAGTGTACTTAAGCTATCAATCGGCTTGTAACAAAAAAAAAAAAAAACTTATGAGTTATATATACAATCTTGATTAGTATAAGATTATGAGTAGATTTAATTTTCTCTCCTTCTCTAACTGTGGATTCGACTGGTATACTCGCGAAAATTAGGCTAGGAAGCAGAGCATTGGCTCAAATCATGTTTAAGAAGAATCAAAGAACTTTCAAATTTCAAAATTTTTTAGATCTTTTCTTCACTAAGTTACGCTTTGTAAAAGATATAGATCTGAAAACACTGCTTCGTCATTAAAGACAGACATATAGGCTAATCGGCCCTCGATATGCTGAAATGGTGTCAACACAAGACGCATGTCAAGAGCAACAAAGGTTTCTTAGGGTCTGTCTAAGTTCTTAGCAAAGCCTGCATCTGAGCCCATTTAGTTGTGGGTTCAACTTTTATGATAAAATTTGAAAGCTCCACTGATTTTTGGGTATAACGACATTCTTATTGAATTATTAAACGAAATCTGTCATAATTACTGGAACTAATTGCTTAGAACTTTTTGGTTGGGAAAGAGTTCTAAGAGATCTTTTATGTGTTTGATAGGGCTTTTAAATTGTATATCATAGAAGAGTTTAAGTTTTCAGTCATTGAAAAGTTAACCGTAGCAGATCTATAACCGCTGGAAGTTTCTTACTTTAATCGACGAACTCTTTACGGTGAACATTAGAAAGTAGCTTGATTTAACAACAAGACACGATCAATGAACTTAATAAGGAGATCGATGTACATTTAAACGATTTTCCTCTGGCATAAGAATAAACAGTTTCTAGGCATAAGAATCATATACAAAGTAATTGTACCTCATTTAATCTAAGTTGTAAAAAAGTAAACGTTTTTGTATGTGTGTATGTAGTTACTGAATAATATGTAAACAAATATGGCCTACGGTCAAAAAGTCATTAAAGAAATTTAATAAGAAAATATACATGCGATCCCACTAAAAGGTTTTATATCAGACGCTGATGACTGTAATTCATGCTCACATTTGAAGCATACGAAATGAAGATCCGATTTCTCTCAAATGGTCAATAAAACTTGATGAGATTCTTACGAAAGAAATGAGCACGATAGCCCAGCGCAACGTGTGGCTGCTTAAAACAGCAAATGATTTGAATGTCGACCAAGCGGCTGTGTAACTGACATACCGCAAACTAACCGCAACCATCAGCGTAATAATCTGACAAAGCTTACAAAGACCTATGAGTATACCTGAGTTTAACGTTTGCCATGAAATAGCGCACAATTATTACACAAGTATATACTATACACAGTAAAAGTCATAAAGACGTAGAAATCAAAGCGCGTAGGGAGAGAACACTTTTTTTTAAGTGTGCACGCTGTATATTTTACGACTTGAGTGCCAATTGAATTCTGCAACAATGTTAATTGGTGATGAATGTCATTACCTACACCTCACCTCCAAGCTATATCTCTTGAACTCGCAATATGCTCAGTTATTTTTATAGGTAATGTACAGTGCCGGGCATTACGATTGCAATTTTTCTCGATGTAAAATAATTGCTCATCTACTTCGAGTCATTTTATTTAATCGAGTGCATTGAGAAGTAATATGAAGCAAAGAATCTTTTTTACTTCTCACTCTTTTAAGCAGAGAGAAATTTTTTTGCAAACAAAATCAATGATACCGATGAGCACAGCGATGCAATTCAAAAGTGATATCATTTTGTTACAGTTGCAGTTTTACGGAAATTTTCTCAAAGTTCTAAATCAACGAGATGATTACAATACCTAGCGGATTTCGCTAGACACAATCAATTGTAATTAAAACATAAAGCATTCGACTTGAAAATGCTAACATTTTAACCCCCCTCTCCTCCCCTTCTTCTCTGCTCCCAGCCTATCCTTCCATATTGTTTCCAGATCCCCATCGTGCTTACGCGCATAGAAAACAAAACCTGGTTGACTGGAGCAAGTAAAAAAAAATTCATTTAAATGTCTAAACGAGATTTTCGCCATAGAAGGAAAAAAGTAAAGAAATTGCAATCGTTTTGTCTTTAACTATACGCATGCTTGTAAAGCTAGTACTGAAACCACCTCGTTTACATGGATTGTTGCGATTATGGTCTCGTTCCCAATACCTTCCGCTTTCAGATGGTTAGTTCAAAGTCACTGGCAAACATTTACGACATGATTAACCGTACGTTAATGTCTGCTTGTAAGTATTTATGTTTGTTTGTATAAATGCTGCTTGTTGAACATTAGCGCTCCTTTGGCTTCATCGACTACACAAAAGTTTCAGAAAACAGCGACATAAAGTTAAAATGTTGCGCAGAATGAGGTACTCATTAAAAACGCTATAAATACAATAAACTGAAGAGCAAACATCGATTAAACATTATTTATGGGGCTTCATCTAACAATGTTTTACTTCAAATTCGTCGTCTCTCTGTTCCGTTTTTGTATTGTACTTTTTTTTTTTAATTTTTTTTATTTTCATACTCCCGTCAATGACCGTCCAAAATTCAAAAAAACTATTTATACCCACATACAGAATAGGCATCACTCAATATATACTATGTTTGCATGAACTCTTAGGTTCATACTTTTAAAATCTCTGACAGACATACGTTTTACGATCGAGTTAAAACTAATGTTTGTGAACATTAGAACAGTTTAGAAATTTACCGTTTCATTCGGTTGTCATTAAAACCGAGTCTTCTTAAAAACTATTCATAAAGTCCAATATTATAAATCATCATAAACAGTCTTTGACGTAGTACCCAGTAACGATAAGATAGAATATATGCCAGTAATTTAAATTTTGCTTCTGAGCAAGTTAGACTTGTTAAGCTTGTTGAATATAAGGAAAGGAATGAATACACAAGATATGTCCGCCGAACGGGATGTTGCTTTGTATATTTTGAAAAAATGATTTAAAAAAAAACTATCGATTTTAGATAAAATATTTTTATATTTAAAAAATATCTGCCAAAGTTCTGTTAAAGCAAACCAATCAAAGAAATTGTAAGTTCTTCACTCGCAAATATTATTCTAAACCTATAGGTGAAATATCAAGTCAATCGGCTGACAATTCAAAGAGGTGGACATACAGCCAACCGAAAAGGCACAGTTTTGAGAAAATTGCGAATAAAAAATGCATCACATGAGGAATATCAGTAAATATTTCGATTTATTTACAACGCTTACACTGCGTTTAATAGAGACATTCATTAGATACATTTCAAAGGTTTGTGTTACCAAATGCCGTAGTAGATCTTGCTATTTAAACCACTTAACGATTTCATTACAATAAAATCTTTTGAATAGTATTTCTAAATATTTGAACGATTATACAAGACGATAGAGAGATTGGTACGAAAATTTACAAGGTACCATGATTGCTTCAGTTAACTAAATAAAAACCGCTTAATGATAGAGAACAACCTAGAAATTGGCCTCAGCGATCTAATGTGCGGTTTATCCAATTTAGTTTAACCAATTTAATTACATTTATTTTTTCGTTTGTATGCATGTAAACGACTAAATACAATGAAATCGGTCTTATATTCACACAAATTTAAATATATAGAAAGCAATGTGTGTGTGTGTGTGTGTGTGTGTAAACGAACATAAAGGAATTTTATTGGGGAATTTTCAATAGTAACCAGTCTCACTCTTTCCAATTCCTTAGTTAGTCCGACAAAACCAGTTAAATTTCTCCACGATAAAGCGGATTGGGTTAATTATTCAAAACATATCCAAACGAATCCTTGCTTAATGCAAGACCTTTCAACGGGAACTGCAACCATGACACAGCCGTTGTGACTAAATCCGTCCGAACGGCTGCTTATCTATTCTGCTAAGAAAACCAAAAGAACACCATCTGCGATTGACTGCTGTTTATATATTGCAAACGAACTGAAAATTCCTGATATTTTGGACCCAAACCTCCATGAGTTTTAAAAGGATGCTCTTATGATATTTCTCTCTCTAGATACAAAAAGTCGAAGAGAAAATCTATATACTAGAAAATAACAGTTGGCATCTACTTTACACTGACGGTTCTAAATCCGTCGATCTTCCACCTGCTTTTGCTGTGGTAGACGCTTCAGGGCAAATTCTACTAAATCGCATACTTTACGAAAGTGCCTTGATATTCACAACTGAAGCCAGAGCTATTCTTCAAGCTGTGAACTTTGCCAATAATAATAATAAACTCAAAACTATTATTTTCACCGATAGCCTGTCTGTATTAAGAGCTATCCAAAATCCCTCAATTTCTGAATGGAACACCGTTAACATATTAAAAAATACCATAGCAATATCTGGAGGTAAGTTTAAAATGCTTTGGGTTCCTAGTCATATCGGTTTATCAGGAAATGAGCAAGTTGATCGAGCAGCGAAGTCTGCTGCTTCTGCACCTCTAATTGTGGACGATGTCATGGAAAAGTTGGACCTTCAAAGTTATGTTGCAAAAAAAGTGAAAGAGAAAATCATGGATCATGGAAATCATCAGCACTATTTTTCTCTTAATCCGGACCTTGTTCTTCCGATATATCCAACCAATATTGGTAAAGTTAAGATTAGAACATTTTCTAGGATTCGCCTTGGGAATACCATTGAAACACACCAATGGATGCTTAAGAAATCTTCTGCCTCTATTTGCAGTTGCGATCAAATTCTCTTCTTAATCCGTAACCAGATTCGCTGATGTTTATGTTCTTACCCTTTTTAGTTTGCTTTCGTTCAGAAAAATCCAATACTTTGATTCCTCAATGAACTTCACGATGTGTAATGATAAATGCAGTAACGTCGGAGGAATTTGAATGGATCACCTTAAACGTCTTTAAATTCTCCATTGAAGTATCTAGACGAAATCATTAGTGATCGATTATAAGCGAATATGGCATCTATCGTGCGCTAAGTTATCCAAATTTTCATTCAAAATATTAAGCATAGATTCAAAGAAGGTATTTGCGACAGCTTTCGTACTTTCAATTTTCAGTCAACCAATATCGTATCGTGTAATTTCTCCATAATTTCTGGTGTTGTAAACTTAATTGATTGACCTAAATGATGTCCATAACTTGTGCTTGTACGATCATGTTTAAATTCCCATCCACTCGTCCAGTGTTTAACTAATTGATCTGCCGGTCAGATTTTCCATAACGCTCTACATTTTTATCTGTCTCTCGTTCTACCGTTAAGTGCTTTTCTAAACGGCCGACTTGTCCGCTTGTAGGAATTCATGCTTTCTTAAACTTAGTGGAAAGAAATTTTGAAAATATATTGGACTTAACGATCATGATAGTGTGTAAGAACAACTGCAGTCTGTTTGTTCTCGTGATTTCGTCAGATTGAAGCAAATATATAAAGGAAAAAATGACAATTAGCAAAGAGAACAGCAAACAACTAACAAAGAAGACGTGAGATTGAATGAAAAGCAAAAGAAAAGACAAAGGCTTAAGACAAATCAATAATTTTGATAGACTTAAAACTTCGTAAATAGACAAACGCTAGAATAGCAAGTAAGAAAATTACATTCGGCCGTGCCGAATCTTTTATACCCACCACCTTTATCTTACAAAAATGGGGAAAAACTAAATTGTAATAGTTGGGCGTGACAGTGAAAGAACTTCCAATGTTTCTGCCAAATTTGAAGACGATAACTTCATTTTTGCGACCAGGAGAATATTTACCACAGACATTACACAGACGGACAGAAGGACAGATGGACATGCTTAAATCGATTCTAAATTTGATACTGATCAAGAATATATATATACTTTGTATGGTCTCCGAAGTTTCCTTTTGCTAATTACAAACCAAATGACAAAATGAAATGAAAAATATCCACCACCGAAGGTGAAGGTGAAGGACAAATTATAAACCAAGAAACATTCAAATATAGATGAGAGTGGATAGATAGAAATATGACGTGTACTTTTGCTATGTACAAACGATCTTTTCTTTATTGAGAAGTGCTGTACAATTAAACATCTACAGTGAAGATTAAAAGTTTACATACACTCGAAGATTTCTCAACATTATGCAAGAGGTAAACTAGTGTTTACATCGGCAATGATTTGAGTAATTTCAACATATGCTTTCACTTAAACTCAACAGCGCTTTTATTGACTTTGAAGCCATTAAGTGTTCAATTTCGACCACTAAACGTATGGAATTTTCTTTTTCGGTTAAATGTAAATGAATATTTTTAATAGTCTCTGCCCTACTAATTTCACATACGTTCCTTATGGATAGTTTTAATGCAATCATTTTATTTAAAACAACCGAAAATGCAGAACTTACGGCTTATATCGATGGTTTATATAACACAAAAACGACCAGGTAAAGTCATGAATTTCATGTCATTTGCCTCTTTTTATGACAAAGTGGCTAATTTTTTTCTTAAATTCAGCGCAGTTTACGGCAGCGACCGGAATCGCCAAAATCGTCTTCATTGTAAGAAGAAAAAATTTCTATTATAAAACGAAAAACAAGGAACGGTAATCAGTGTGACGAATAATAAAAAAGGACAAAACGTGCCCTACATAATCATGAAGAACGAAGAGCTTATTATTATTACCGTATATTTATCCTTTACCATCTGTCATCATGTTTACAAACGTAGTTAAGTGTCCTATATGCTTTGCGGTTACTAATAATAATAATGTATATATATGTAAGCTTTTCTCAAATTTTTTAATTTTTTTTTTTAGCTTAATAGATGCTTTGAACGTATATGGAGAAGGATTCATTAACTAAACGAAATTTTTTCACCAAAATGTCGGACTTAACCCCAAACGCTTTAAAAAGACTGTATGTGCCAAAGGAATTTCTGTAGAAAAGTTGCAGCACAATGTCTTATATGCGGTGATTTCTATCTTTTCTAATGAAGTAACATATATTTTACGGATGTCCTTAGAAAGTATTCATTTTCATGTAAAACTTTTTCTAAATAAAAAGACGTTAGTGTAGTTCGATTGATCCGACCATTGACTAAACTTGAAGAGCATTTCGAAAGGTGTCAATACTTCTGCCAAGAAATTAAATGTTTGAAATGAAATATTTAAACTATAAATTATAAATTATATAAATTTTCTTGCAGTCTACTCTGTCATTTCGTTGCACATAAAATGTAACGCGATTTCGTTTTCGACAAATGCAGCCAGAGTGGCCTTTTCTTCGTGGAAAAAGAATGAGGAAATATATTTAAACATGGAATGGTTGCAGATTAATGGAAAAAAACTAATGAAAATTTTAAATTTATATTAATTAGAAAACAAAAAAATTTCTAAAACTCGTTTTAAAACCTGAAAGGCTTTTTGGTCGAAATACAATTTTTCAAAACTGTCTATAAGATAACCTGGGTGTTTTGCCCGAAAATTGAAATTTTTCCTACAAATACTCATCAATCTTACAAGAGTTAAACAAATCAAAGAGATCAATAAAATTTCCTACGTACCGCACTAGCTACAAGCAATTAATCAACTTTTTTTTCAGATTCAAAAAATTTTCAGCAATTACCTTGCAGTGACCGAAGATTTCCTTAAATTATACATACCTCGCAAAGAATGATTCCGGCTTCGCGATTTTTTAGTATTTTCTAATAATTTTTTAATACAATTTCTTTTTTTTAAACTTTTACAGTAGTATTCCTTATGGTTATTATCGTTTTCTAATTACATAATCCTTTACAATTATCGAAACTCTATCTGCAGTTTGAAAGATAAGGTTTTCCTTGTTTTTCCGATAAATTCATATTTATCGAATCGTTGGTGGATATTCGAGTGATTTTGTTCAAAAAATTGAAACGCAGACCATATTTCTTAGATTTTGAGTCATATTTTTTTGTTGTTGTTCTAGGCGAAAAACTAAAACCTGTAGGGATAAGGCGAGCAAGGCTTAGGAAAAAAACTATTATTCTTTGAGAGTTGCTCGTTTTACTTTTGTTCTCCAAAAATCTGCAAAAATTCGTTCTTGCATTTTAAGACTTGTACTTTCTTTTAATAACGAGGTTCAAAAAGAAAGGGCGACTCTTTACTTTTCTCGAAAAATACACTTCTGATATTCGCTTTTTCAGCTGTTCAAGCGATGCGGTCTTTATATCCTTAATCGTGGCAAAACTCTATCCTTTCATGGATCTTTTCAGTTTTGGAAGCATGAAAAACTCCCAAGGAACCAAGTTCAGTGAATACGTTGGGTGAGGCATGATTACGTTGTTGTTTTTGGTCAAAAAATCACGAACAAGTAATGACGAAATTGAACAATTGAACGACAACATTCAAAAAAATTGTATAGTATGATGTGCCGACTTCCTCAGTAAGTAATCTAGTAGATTCGCAAATTCTCCAAAACAATTTTCTTCATTTCTTTAACGTTTTCATTAAATGTGTGTAATTCATCGAGGCGTCCAAGGCGGACGTCCAGGGCGAGCGTCGCCATTAACATCTTCCTAGTTTTCTGTGAAGAGCTTGTACCACTTATAAACATTTTTTACCCAAAGTAGAGCCACAGTCAACATTTTTTATTTATTTATTTATTTATTTAAAATAGTATGCTACAGTGAGAAAAACTTAATGCATAACTTACGAAAAATAAAAAATTTAAAAAACAAAAAAAAAGTAAGAAACAAAAAACTTAAGTAATAGCTTCTTAGCAGCAAGACTACATATCATTAGTAATAAGTATAATATATAGTAAATATATAGTAATCATGTACAAAATGAAATTTTCAAAGTTCTTCTTTAAAAATCGCTAAATTGATGCGAAAAATTTGGATTGGATGGAGAAATTTTTTAAAACTCCTACCCCTACGACTTTTCCTACAAAACTAAAATATGTGTGTGTGTGTGTATATGTCAATGTGTAAGCGTGCAAATGTGTGCGTACGTGTGAATTCTTGTTTTTTCTATGCGAGCTGGAGGTGCGAATCTTCATAGATACTATCAGCCCGTGTCAGTAGCATGCACGATTCGCCAACCATGGCGCTTACGCACTAAGCCTACCTCCCACACACACTACCATTCTCCTTCGCGGGACCACTAGTAACTGTTACTTCGCGAAAACTGGTTGCAATTAGTGCGCTTCGTCTGGCGGGACCTCAGTGGATTCCATTATTATATTCACTGCCTCTGCTCTTCGCCCACTGCCTCTCCAGTTTTAGTTCCTTGACCACTTTAGGCACGTACTTGTAGTAGTATGTCGCTGGGTGCCAGTTGAGGTCGGCCATTTTCGAATCCGTACCATCAGATTATAACGTGCCCCGTATTTTCATCTATATCTACACATTTCTGACAGTTCGAGGAGCTATCTTGCCCGAATCTGTGCAGGTAGTTCCGGAAATAATCGTGATACCTCGTGAGGCAAATGTTTACTTCGCCGTTCCTTCTTTCGGCTCATCGCGATATGTTTATGATAAGATCGAAAGTCCATCTTCTTCTCGTCATTCTTTCTCATTGTGATTGCAATATATCCATCGACACTAGCCACTCCTCTATCCTTATGGCGCGCAGAGAGCGTTCGTTGTCGTGTCACTTTTCATATATGCAGCTCATTTGATCAGCTAAAAAGTCGACTGGTAAACGTAACTGCCTCAAAATGCTAAGACAACATGGCACCGCCAGTTTCCGGTAGACAGTTTTAGTGCGTGCACCCACCCATGCTGGGCTCGAATATGAGGTCACCACCGTGGACATTATTAAATAGTTGCAAAAATTTTGCTAGATGACTTCTGCAAGTAAAAGTGATAAAGTATAGGGAAATACCAGTGTACATGAGAATTTAATTCGATAATTTTGACCTTTCTCTACCTACAATATTTTCGACATTCATTACTTTTCTTGCTTGATTTGAAGAAATCTGCCACTGAAGCCCATCGTATACTTTTACTTCCTGATTCATAACCCCACAGGTATACACACTTTTTCGGCTATTTATTAGCACTACTTCTGTCTTGTGCTCGACTAGCTCTAGAACCTCCTCTTTTAGACCGTGCTTTTAGCACCGCAACTGCCTCTTTAGTCATCGTCTCTTCTTATTCGACATGCTTTGCGACTACAACGATCGCTTTATCGTCAGCAAAGCCGATGATTGTTGCACCATCATGGAGCTTCAGTACGTCATTGTACATGATGTTCCACAAAAGTGGATCAACGATCCTTGTGGGACTCACGCTGTTACTTTGTATATCTTCGTCCTGTTGTCACTCTCGTACAGTAACGAATGTTTCGAGGGGCAACTCGTTACGATATCCAGTACGTACCTTAGGACCTGCATTCTTAAGAAGGCCTTGCGAATGCTCCCAGAATCCGCTGAGCTAGTCAAGTGTAACCACGACACTGTATTCTTTGACTTAACCCTCTCCAGTTATGTCATCCGATGCAAGCCTCAGTAACTGCTTTACGGCATATATTGTTGACCACTCTGTTCTAAATTCGTATTAGAGAGGGCGCCCCTCTCTTCCATCACCACCAGCAGGCACTTATATATGACTTTCTCCAATAATTTTCCCATTGTATTTAAGATGCAAATAGGCCTACACGACGATTGCTCATGGAAACAAGGACCAGCTTCTGTATTTTCCACTTATTAGGGAATTTCCTCTCTTCCAGGCATTTTTGGAGCATCTTGGCAAAGGTGTCTGGTCTTCTTCAAATCGCCACATTTAGTGCCACATTCCGTCTGGGCCGGGAAATTCCCCATCCCCAACTTTTTTGCAGGTCGTCAACAGCTCCTTCGTGTTAAGTGCTAATATTGACCCATTCCTTGTACAATAGAAGTCTGCGACCACATAGGATGCCCTCTGTGGGAGAAGAGACGTTGACATACATTACCGAAATTCTTCTTTTTGCTACTTTTGCTCGCTCTTTTCAGGTCGGGCCGCAAATTCTTGTAGAGAGTCAGCCTGTCTCCGAAGTTTGGCTATCTTCTGTACGCCTGTAAAAGTTGATCTCTTTTGCTTTCACTCTTGCACAACCGGTAGAATGGGCGTTCCAGTCTTCGAGTACAGCTGTGCTTCAAATCAAGATACCCGCATTCCTAGTCACGTCGGCTATCCATCTACTGTCGAGCACATTTCTATATGCGGCGTTCACCAACACCAAATCTACTTTTTTTTCATTGGCCGTTCAGCGCAGTATTTTCAGCCTTTTTCGATGAGCTTCTTCTTAACCAACGGACACTTCCCGCTTTACGCGACATGTTTCATGTCGATCTGAGAAGAATTGTTTAGCGGCACCTTTATGTGTTGGTCTAAGCCTGCATTGCACGGAGGGGCGCAAGTGTTTATTTTAAGTATCTTTACAGTATCAAACATTTATAGGACTGGTGGCCTTTTTTTTTGAGGGGCACAGTGATGAGATATTAGAAGATTTTTGTGTATAATTAGTGGTTGTAAATATTTAGTTTTTTGTAAATCGTCTGCTTGCCTAAGATACTTCTTTCTAAGGTACTTTTTATGCAATAAATATATAACGAGAATCAAGTGAACGGCATTTACAATTGTGAGCAATAGCATTAAGTATTATAAGGACTCTAATTGGGTAGTATGGTCTACGATTTCTACTTTGTTTATGACGTTCGCGTTGGGATTATTAATCGTCGCCTGTTTGCCTCCCATGTTAAAAAAATTTTTAGCTATCGATAGGTTCTGTACGTTATATTTAAGGTTTCTTAGACGTTATTTGTAGGCTATATTGTAATATATATATATATATAGTTGTTTGTTTTATACTTTAATTGTTCTTCTGGGGTTACTTGAGGTTGTGGTGCTTTTTTGTATTCGTCGATGGTGATCCTAGGTGTAAGTGTGTGCAGGTGTTATTGGTGGAACTATGCTTTCTATTGCGAAACCTCAATACATTTATTGAAGATTTTATAAAATTTTTTCATGGAATAAAAAAATTTTTGATCCCCTGAGCAAGAATTAATCGGTTGATTAGAGGATCAGAATTGGCATATCAAAATGGCAAGAATATAGATTAGGTTCTATCACAATCGCCATGTAGTGAAAACATATAATTTAGTTTCAACAGTGCCACTTGCGTAAATTGGATTTCGCGAGAATTACGGAGTACGGAATTTAATGTTGAAAAATTTTTAAAATAAAAAAACAAAGTTTTTGATTCTCTTATTAGTCTTCTTTTTTTTATTTTCGGCGTACCTTATATTCAGTTAAAACAATTAAAATGCTTATGTTAGTATTGGGTTAATGAAAAATGCTTACGGTAGTATTATTAAAAAAAAAATTAAGTTTTTAATTGTCCAGTATTTAACCATTACCTGATTGTGTATATATATATATATATATATATAACTCACAAAGCGTTACAAATTGTACGATAAACTTAATGTTACCCTCTAATTGTCAGACGCCAAGATTTCAAGCGCACAAGTGCGAAATTATTCACGTTTCCTCCGACAAACAAAGGGCAGATTTTGCAAGAAGTCAGAATCTAAATAAAAGGCAAGTAGCTTCTCTTTGATATTGAATGTGTATACATGTATTCATATGTAGATATGTTTGTATTCATGCAACTGTTTGCAAAGGGTTTTCTTCTTCTTTCCTTTTTTTCGTAACTCTGACGGCCACACTTATTTAGTTTGATGCCGTTGTTGATATCAGCACAGTGCACAGTAATTTGCTGTGTTATTTATGAATCCAAAGTACGGTAATAAATAACCGAATAAACACTTGCGACCTGTCATAATCGAGGAGTCCACTGACTGCTTTTGCCTTCGAGTTAAGAGTCATGATCTATGTTTGTATATGTGCACTTCTTAATACGTTTATGTGTGTGCGTGTGTCTGTGTATGAGTGTGTGTGTGTGTGTGTGTATAGGTTTCTGGAGAATGAGTTAGAAGAAAGTGCCAAGATAGTATTTACGCTGTGAGTCAATGAATTTGCTCACCAACCCATAACCAACCCAAAAAGTATCTGTTTGAACACATACATACGCACACACATGCTCGCGTATATACTTATATAAATATATATATATATATATATATATATATATTTATCTAAATATATATGCATATGCATATATGTGCATACATACACGTATATGTATATATAGTGTACGTGTATATGTAAGTGAACATATGTAAATGTTTTATATGCGGATGTTCATACATGTGTACGTACACTATATTATGCAGAAAAGCAAGCTAATCTGCTTGCCTGTATTTACACGTTCATTTATTCGACCGCATGACTGTATGGTCATAAGTTTGAATAAGCCCTTTAGCACACCAAAAACCACGAATGGTTGAATCAGGGAAATGTAGTTAGTGTGTAAGAGCAAGACTTTGCGCCAACTGCACTCCATTGAATGGCTTGTGCGTTTTCGAGACTAACTGGCTGACGGTCTATAGTGCAATTTTTTAAGCATTCTTGTTGTTGGTTCTTTCCTCCATTTCTCTTTTTTTTTTTACGTTTTTGTTATTATTGTTATTGTGAATACTTGTACACATGGGCATGTGTTTGCCGGTCTGGCATGGGGTTGGGTTGCATGGTTGGCCAACTAGCCATCCGCATGTATGCGAAAAAAATGAAAAAAAAAAAAACAAAATAAACTAAATAAAAAAAAAGCAAAAACAAAAAAAGAAAATTAATAATTGTGCTGAGAAGTAGAACTGCGGTGGCCGCGGCTTATAGCAAATAATAAGTGCAACTCTTACAATCTTAGCTGCGTACGTATGATTGTTTGTCCTGACTAGTGTTTACATTCTATACATACACGTATCCGTGTACATAAAGGCAGAAAGGCATGTAAGTGTGTAAGTATATCTGTAAGTGTTTACAAAAAATTATCCAACACAACATCGTCTTATTTAAACATATACTTTTATATAATTGTGATCAACCATAAGTGTTTGGGTTGGTACATATATATATATATGTATATGTATGTATGTATGTATATAAACAAATAATACGTGTATACATATATATATTTATATATATATATATATATATAATTTTTTTTTTTCATTTTTATATCATAACATGCACCAGATGTCTGCAAAGTCTATTGTTTCCGTTTTCCACAATTATCAACAATATGCAGGAGAGACACGAACGAACATCACGTAATATATAGGAACCGCAGTAGGAACCTAAATGTCAAAACCACAAAAAAAAGCAAGAAATACATTATAATTTGTGATAATTAATAACAATAATCGTTGATCGATCTCGATTTTTCGTCCTTATTATCTTTCCTTCTTTCAGTTGACTTTTACCATAGCCTTTGTTCCAAACTGTCTACTATTTCCGGTTGCGTATTGTACTTACACAGGCATATTTCTTATATGTGTGTATATATACTTAGCTTTGTTATCGTTGTGTTTGGTTTAAGTTTATCTGTCTATCATTCAGATTTCTTAATCTGCTATAAGAAACGGATCATCTATTTGATGTCTTAGAAGCTATCAGTTCGCTGTGAAAACAGTAAACAACCCAAAGTGTACTCCATGCATAAGCATTAAACTAAATGTATCCGTGAAAAGGTAATTGAGGTTTTCTATAACAAGCAAAATCTTTGGCAAAAGAAAAAATGTATTGCGTTCGTATTAGATTTGTATTCATCCATCGTCTTACATGTCGAGCTTTCGAGGTAACGAAAACTTTTAAACGTAAATATCAGCATTTCATAGAAAACCTTCAAATTTCAAAATCATGCGTAAATACTCCGCGTTTTGTTCGATTGTGATTTACTGGATTTTAAATATTCTACCGGGGATCTGAATATAGCAACACACAGATTCATAGATAAATTTAGTTACTGCGGATAGCAAAAAGTTGCAGTACACATTTGGAGATTGAATTTGCTTGTCTAGAAAAAATTTGATGATCATTGTTGTGGTTTCAGCAGACAGATAGTTTGGCTTGGGCCTCAATGAATTCTATGCGCATTAAAAATATGTCCACCTTATCATATTTCAGATACATTTTTGCTTTACGTTTGATGTAAATGTAAAAATGATTAATTTTTATCGGTTATTCGAAGGAAAAGCGTTAATGGTGTGTGAGCATTTCTAAGGAACGATATCTACGGCATTTTTTTTGGCACGGTCACCAAGCGTCAAAACAAACCGTAACAGAATCATTTGTAGTTTTGCTAATGGAAAAGATCGAATTAATGCCTAAAAACGTGTGTTTACAAAATGCGTTACATTTCGTATCTAATCAAATAGAAAAAGCAGCAAATTGTTAACTTTTTCTTGCGAAAACTTACGGTGAACAAATTTCAAACATTAAGACATATGGAGTCAGATCTCAAAAAGTGATAATTTCGATTTAAATAATTAAGACCATTCACAGAAGCAATTTGAAGATGATGAATTGCAACCAATATTAGATGAAGAAAATAAATAAAGAGCCACACGCGCAGACTGGGAAACACATATGTGGAACCATCATAAGAAGTCATTTTTGCATCGTGCCGTCAAGGACGATAAAAAGTGGAAATTTTTTAAAAATGCAAGGCCTGAATAATTTTATGTTGATCCAAAATAACAGTCAAGAACGACAGAAAAATCAATCGCTTCAGGAAGAGACAAGGCACTGGGTTTAGTAGAGCGAAACGTTGTATGACATATTATGAGTTGGCTCTAATCTAACAGAACGATCACTATAGAACAGTGCAGCAGCAATAAATAATGATATCCGAGAAAAAATGGAAGCGATGTACGATAATACTGTATGGGATCACTTTTTAACGTCATAACGTTTGGCATAGTATGAGATTTCATTGATGAAATGTTTCGATTCTTGCAATGAGGCTCCTCAAAAAAGTCGTGCTTTTTTGAATAACCTCGAAAGATCAGATTTCTTACGGCATAAAATTTATTCTGTTAGAAATATTCGAAAAATGTCGTGCATCTTGTGTCAACGTGGTGTTGAAACCACATATCTTCAACATCTATATCTTTAATTTCACGCTTAAACAAATTGAATTAGAATGCTGTGCACATCGGATAATGGGCAAATCTGTTGAATCTTTTTCATTAATTTGACTAACAGCATTAATATTTTCGTTCAAGGATGCGTTTCGATGATGTGTGGACTTTAGCAAATTTGTTAGAGACACAATTTTTGCAAATTCTTTCACAGTCTTGCGTATGGTGCACTCATATGGACGATTATGCCGGCTATAATCTACCCACGAAGCGTAGCTACTACAGAATTTAGCATTTTTGCAATTTTTACTATTTTATCTGATTCATCGGTTACTAAATAATCCATACACAATAAAGAAAAACATTACATTACATATAATATAACATATAAAAAGGTTGCTGAGTCCGCACTACGAAATGAATGACGCTATATACATTGTATGTATTTTTATTATTATTTGCTTCCTCTTCTACATGAAGCTGTCGATTGTCTATCTGCTAAGTTGGACTTTCGACTTTTGGAGAACTTACTCTTAAAACACGATCTGTGGTGTGTGCTTTTTTCAAATAACTAAGAAAATGGAACTTTATATATAGACATTTGTGTACATTTTTGTTTACTTATCTATTGTGTTATCTTCTGGCGCATATCCCGTTAAGCAGTACGGTTTGGAATATGAGTTATGAAATATATTTTTGGTTCTTTGACTTTAATTTCGAAATATAAAAGATTACGAAATCAAACTTGTCCTTTCTATACATAGTGTACCTCTAAATCATTCTGCTCTTCTTCTCTTTTTCACGTTTAAGTTATATCGCACTTCGGCTGAACTAAACCAACTTTGGACAAGCTACACGTCTTGATGTCGTCTAATGGTACGGTTTTAAAGCAACTGAAAAATGTAAAATTTTCTATCATATATCTATTGGGTAGATGGGCTTTTAAAAATTTCTATATTGAGATCTGAAGTAAAACAAGTTCACGTTATGGCAAATTTCAGGCAAAATACAAGCATATAAAAACGAAACTGCTGTGTATTTATTAATTGTGGCAACTGTAAAATATCTTTAATGAAACATTCATTCGAAAATTTCAATTAATAGCTGATATATAGATCGTAATAATGAATGATGGAAATATTATTTGAAATGAGTTATTTGTAGAAGTTATTTCAATTCTTCTTTAGAATCTGGGCTGCTGCATTGACCTGGATGTGTATGCCATATTAAACTCAATTTTTAAAATTCTCTTTTCATGACAACTACAAAAAAATGAACAGAGGAAAAGAATAACAACGGTGGCTGAGACTCTATTTGATATCTTACGTTAGTTAATGAGATTGCTGATGCGTACTTCTGGGTGTTACAAACGAAACTAGCAATTTATATGAGAGTTCCTTGTACATTTCATTTAAAATGACCGCCATCGACGAATGTTATTTTAAGACTATTTGCTGCTTGTAACAGACAACTCGGAAGCACCAAAGGCCATATCTACTATACTTTGCAGTACATCTGAGTTTCCTATCTATAAGAGTCATTTACTACAATAAGCCAATTGGATGCCTTCAGCCACATATTTTTCCTATTTTACTTTTCTCTTCTTCTTCAATGCTGAACGCAAACTGACGATTCATATCTTTTCGACTACAATATTCATAAATCAGAAACACTTTGGTAGATATCGATAAGAAAAAACGATAATGTAATATGTAAGTAATTATGAAAAATGGAATTTTAATAGTTCCTGCTGTCTTTCATTATGAAGAAAGAGATAGAAAAATATTGATTTTCATAAGTTTGTCATTAGAAAACTGTTATACGTGATTGCTGTCTATTTCATCTTCAGTCTTTCATCCATGTTCATTCAGCCTTTCATCCATGTCATTCAGTCTTTCATCCATGTCAGAAGTTAAAGTTAAGTGAAAATTAGTTTCATTTGGTTTAAGTAAAACGATGAAGTTTACTTGCTTACTTTCATCGAAGGTAGATTTATTCACTTGAAATATGTCAGTTTCTCTGATTCGATAATAAATGCATTGGTGAACTTTACAAGAAGTCTCCTGATCGTAAGTCAAACAAGTTCAAATTCTATAAGTTATTTATGCTGGTTGAAAATAGTTTGTCCACGATGTTTAAAAGTCCAATATAATTATTTTCTTTTTTTTTTTCGCTTGTAATAAATTGAAAACATATCAAAGAATTGAATAAGAACTCTTTTTCGCTCTGTTATTAGAGTTAGTTCTAAAAGAAATTTATGTGGAGATCTAACCTTTTGTCGTTCGGACATCAATTTCTCGCTTCTAATCGAGTACTTTAGCAACTGGAATATAATTTGAGAAATGCACGGTATGTTTCTCGCTCTAAGTAAGTCAATTTCAGACAATTTTTTTTTTATTTATTTATTTCTTTATTTCTTTATAGCAAGCCATTTCGTATGCCCTTCATTGCCAGTTCAATATGTATAACGCCCTGATGGCGTCTAACGTAAAATATTTAAAGCGAAATCATGAAAAATCGTTTACGAAATTTTTTCATCTTTGCGATGGTTCGTCCATAAAGAACAATAATTCTAAATCTGATAATATAACTGTGGCCTTGACTTTCAAACTGTTATATGCACATAATTTCGTAGAGAATTTTGTAAAGTAGATTTAAAGTAAAATTTATAAAAAAATTGTTTTATTTAATATATTCGAAATGCCAAGAAAAATAAAATAATAAAATTTCTATTCCACACAATCACTATGCATATATAACAGGTGTCTATATAGAGGAATAATATATTATTTTATTTCCATGTTAGAGATAATTGTTTCCACAAACAGCTGTTAAAGCCACAAATTTAACGGCAATTTACGCAACACATTTTTATTCGTAAATGCACGCAAATTATTGTTTTAAACATTTAATTTATTTAACCACAAAATAAGTGTGCAATACAAGTACACATGCATAGTGGAACAATAAAAATAATACGAAGTAGTTGTCTGTGTGCGTTGGAAAGGAAAATTGAAATGTTACGTTACGATGGTGAGTTTTTATGCCATCGTACTTAAATTAAATTAATAAATATTAAGCAAAATAACAAAATAAGTGAAAAAGCTATATTGGCCTTGGGGTGTATTTGCGGCAAACAAACGCTTGTATATAAGAACTGACAATTGTGATCATGTCACTCTAATGCGATTCACACCATTACCAATATCTAATTAGATTTGTAAATAATCAGATAAGGCAGACAATAGTTTACAATTTCCAATTGCGCAATAGATGTGTTTGTAAACGGATTACGCACACTTCCCAATTTGATCTGCGGACGTAAGTTAAGAGCATGTCTGCAAAGTTCTCTCTCAATTTTTAATAAATTCTTAAGCTAGAAATATCCTGAAACTTACACTTTAAATCCAATCAAGAACTTAGTAAAATAAAAAAAAGAAACTAAAAGATTGCAGTCCACAAAAAACTCTTGTATACATTTTCCAAAAGAATTTACCATCCTCTAAGCATCTCTCCTTAAATGCAAATCCTTGTGATATTTCACTCTCTGCCTACAAAAAAAGAATATACGACAAATCTCGCTTTCAGAAGACTAATGGCAGAGAAAGCCCAACCTTTGCAGACGATTCTAGAAGTGACAACCTATCATCATCACACGCCAAGTTCATCTTAATCATATTCTACATGAAAGCGTTCCAAGATTTACAAACGAAACTAGAAGTATTTTTCAATCCAACAAAGCTGACTCGCAAAGCTACAATCAAAATGGTTATCATCACAGATAGTTGGTCGCTCGTAAAAGCTACATAAATGCCCTTAAATTCAAACTGGAACCATTAACCATTAACAATGAGTGAGGAATACCATTACCGTTTACGGAGATAAAATTAACAATTTTTGGTTACTGAGTTACGTTGATCTTCTGGGAAATGAGGGAGCACATCTAGCAGCCAAATTCGCTGCTTCGACATCACATCACTAATTGCGGACGGCACCACGGAAAAGACTGACCTTCAACAATATATTGGAAAAAAAAATTTGAGAGAAAATTAACGAAAGAAATCGTCCGCAATACCATGTACACTACTTTCATGTTAGTCCTAATCTCGTTGCGTCAATATGTCCAATCAACGTCGAGAAAACAAAATCAAAACATTTGCGAAAATTCGCCTCGGATTTACTGATGCAACACACCAATGAATCCTTACGAAATTTAGTCCGCCAATTTGGAATTGTAGGCAAAATATTACCATTAAACATATACGTTGTGAAGGCCAAAATCTTTACACATCTTGGAATCTTGTATTCGGAGCATTTAATCCTGCGAACAAATATATTTTTAATTTTCTTAAAATGACATCTAGTCTATCTTTATAAAGAAAATAAAGCCTTCGAACAGGTGGACAGAAGGACAGGCGCGCAGACATACTTAAAAAAATACAAAATTAATTGATTCTGAGTAGATCGGCATAATATAAGGTGGATCTCTGCTGCGTCCATTATGGTGTTGCATACATCCGCACAAATTTAATATACACTTACCTCGAATAGTGCAGAGAAACTATCATTAATTTTTGAATCAAAAAATTTTGTAAGCATTAAACACTTGTTTTTCAATCCGCACCACTAGTGATAACAGCTTACTAAATTTTTCCGAATTCAATTTGCGCTTCTTCTACGTAATTTTCAAGCTTCAATCAAGCTTCGTGTGTGGCAGACGTTTTAACCTAAACAACTTTTTTTAAGATTATATTATACTTCCTTCGAAGTAATATTTATCAAAAACTTTTTAAATTATCAAGAGCTATTCACAAAAAGAGTGTTAAACTCACAATTCGGACCTTCTGTAAGCATATACAGTGAGAGGCTATATTTTCTGCTCCTTCATAAAATCGTTTTTAAAGTACGTAACGTTTTTCGAGTACGTGACTCTATCGCGATCATAAATTTTTATTGAACGATAAATTAGTCCTAAATTTTTTTGAGGCTTAAAAAAGTAAAAACCAAATATTCCCAAACTTAGTTTACAAAATATACAATCTTCCAGTGGTTCGAATTACAGATTTTTCAGCTTCCCTGTTACCAATCCGTATTTCTGAAAACGAACATTGTCTCGTTAAAGGAGTATAGATTTTTTTTTTCGATTCGTCGCTCGTTACGTAATATTCGTAAGCAATTTTTTCAACTGTTTAAATGTAATCAATATCTTTAATAGGACTAACCGGCTTTCTCAACGGTCTCATCCACTCGCCTTGGGGTTAGCCGAACAGAGAGCGAAACACTAGTTTGTAACAGTTTTTCCTAATATCTCGGAATTTTTTGATAATTACATGAACTGCGGACAGCTTCGAAAGTTATTTAATGTGTTTAGCTGAGTGGAAGCTCACCACGGAGCTTATATAAAGAAACCGATTTCGTATATGTTAGATTACAGTTGAATAGTATGCTTAAGCTTATTTTATATTTTAGATTTATAGTCTTCGTTGATGTTTTTGACGAACCACACAGACATAAGATCACATCCAAATAACCAAGAAATTATTTTATTACTTGCGATCAGTGGGCCCTCCGAGACTGTTTTCACAGCCAACTTTTATGCTCGTTGCTATTAAATGCAATTAAACCTGTTTTGGTTCGATGTTTTTTTTTTAGACATTTTTTATTTATGCGATTTTTTATTTATGCGACTTCTTTTGATTGTGACATTTGTTTTATTTTATATTTTTTATGGAATTTTTAAGAATTGTGCAAGAAAGACTGTCGTTGCAAAATCTTATCACCAACTATATAAAAAATCAATGTCAAGTGACAAAAGCGATCTCGAACGAGTTCACCTCAACACCATGCGTACGACAAGTAATATTGTGAAGTACATTTTTAAAAATTCCCATATTTAACTGGAAAAATTTAATTTTTTTAAATATTTCTAAGTGTGAATTAATCGTTTATTTTGTTTGAAAACACGTACTTTCTGGCTGTTTCGTAAAGTTTTCACATATTTTCCTAGACTGAGATTTTTTATGCGGTTCCTTTCCACCGCATAAAGTAAGTTTTCATTAAATTATTGATTATAGTTATTTTTAAAGTTTTCGAAAACATTTTTACCTACATATTGATATTTAATTTAGAATCAATTCCTCTTACTTTTGACATTTTGTCTTATAGTTGTTGCGTACGAAATAATTTTTGTTTTTTTTTCTTTCATTTTCAAAGTTCCAATAGCTTTTCAAAAATATAGATTGAAATTGATAAGTATATTTTTCAAGAATATATAAAAACTCCAATTTTTCTTCAGTTTTCTATAATAATCTCGAATATAGAAGAAAACAAAAATCACTTTAAATATTAAAGGGAAGCACATTAAAAATTTGCTTTTTGTTTTGTTTTTAACTGCACTGGATGTGAGTCCAACTCATTTAAATAAATTTATTTACATTAAACGCTTTTATAATGTGATCATCACTCACAGTGGTTCACTGCCTCAGTGATTTTAACTTGACAAACCTATAATAAAAGAAATTAAAAATATTTTATGAAAAATGTTAATACAAAAATCAAAATAATTTCGAAAGTAGTGAAGACTATACAAGTCATATATACATATGCATACTTTGGCACATCAACGTTCTTATAAATATAAACAAAGAAAGATAAAAAAAAAGAACACCCATTGCCAATTTGGTTAGAATTGTATATATGTGCACTGAAAATACATTTGTTTTTCATTAACATTTGAATTGTTTATTTATGTGCATGCGTTCATTCATTCGAACGCAAAATAACCTAAATTATCTAAATTAATAGTTGCCTCATTTGAGGGACATACTCAAGTGACTGTGACTTTCAAATATTTTGGAGTTCATTTAAGTCTAAGTTACCAGCAAAGTAGTTATTAAATGACTATAAACGCCCCTCCATGTGCGTATATATATATATATATATATATACATATATATATATACATAAGTAAGAATTTCTTATCTTCTTCTATATATACATAAGTAAGAATTTCTTGTAAAGCAGACTGAAGAGGAGATGAAACAGTTTCAAAGAACAAAGAAGTGTGCATTGAAGGCAATAATTTGATATTAACGCTGTCTCGAATCCCTCACACTATTAAGCAAACAAACAGCTTACATGCCTAGGCATAAAAATATAATTTTGAATACACATCTACATTTAAGGTCTAATATTCACGGAATATAAAAATAATCGTTTTGTTTTTAGAATTACAATACAAAAGGAAATGTTACCGGTTGTAATGTTACGTTAATAGACGCGGTCTTGTCTTCAAAGAATTAAAAGAGGAAAGAAAGAGGTATTCACAAGATCCTAATTCTATATAAAGTATATAGCACATATTCCCAATAGTTTAGCTACATGTAATTCAAAAAGTCAAAGAAATTTTATTAGACTTGCATTATATTTTTTTCATATAAACACATACTATCGTCATTTGTCCATAAGTAGCCTAATAATTGCGCTTTTATCATTAACATGATTTCTTTAATTTCAAAACGAAAATAAGTCAAAATAATTGAAAAAAGAATCAAATTCATAAAATAAGTTATTAATATAAATATTTTTACATAAAGCAAGTTCCTCACTATTTTGTTCTAATATATAAACTTCCTTTTTTGCTGCACTCTTTCCTTTATAACAACACATGCTTCTTGCTTCTTGTTTATTAAATGTCACATGATTGTCTTTATTCATTAAGTAAAACTTGGTAATATTTAAAGATTCTGCATAAGCTTTATACAAAATTGAAACAATATAAAATAATATAAAGAGAATTTGTGTGCTGGGAATTCTATATAGAACAAATTCAAGGTGTCTTCTAAAGGAAGCAGGATTTTTTCGAAACACCATGTTCTGATCGATTGCTTCATTGGCGTTCGCTGCAAATTGCGTGATAATCGAACATATGAATCGTCATAGGCAGTGCACTTTTTGCCCTCAGTTGTCGTATTGCTATGCATCCTTACCAGTAAACGTCAGTAAATAATGTATCTTTGTAACTAAGACAACCATCAATAGATGGAGTCAGTTTTTGTTACAAGTTTCTGTTTACTTTAAAACGCACCTTGTATAATACAGGTTTTTGTATCTTACTTACAGAGAGACAAATTTTCGAAATATGTTAATAAAAATTGATACGCTGACATATTTTAGCGTAAAGATTAACTCTATTGAATATGGATTAAATCACAGTCAATAATTAACCCTTGAATGCATGATTTTCGATTAGTCGATAATTAACCCTTAAATGCATGATATTTTGTTTTTTATTAAAAGAATATTTTTTCGACAGGAAAGTACTTATAGATTACATAAAAAATAATTCAAAAAACTCAATTAATAGTATTGAGTATTTATTTTGAAAAAAAGGGGTATGTAGACTTTTAGCACAACACGCCATTCTGCATTTAAGCCTAAAATAATTGTAAATGTGAAAAAATGATTATGTATTTATTATGCTTATAATTATATGAATTTTTGCACTATTTACGCATGAAATGCGGCAAAGCAATTACGATTTCTGTTGTGACACAAAGCCACCTCCCATTTGACACACTCAGTTCGTGAAAATCCGTTGCAAACTGGAAGTCTTTCATGAAATCTTTTCCCGAAACGTTTGCTTTGAATGCATATATATATTTCTTGAATCCATAGATAATGCTATCTTTCAACATCTTCACGTGCGGCTAAAAGGGGCGGAAGGTCTTTATTTCCCATGAAAACTATGTGTTCTTCATAGTATTCCAAATTGCTTTTTTTCCATATAAATTTCCTAATTCGATGCCACCAAGCTGCAATACCAAGGATATCTGACTGTGATTAATTACACGAAGGCCCTGGAGCTGTATTATTAAACTCATCCTCATCTTTACTGTCTTGTTGTTCATCATCATCATCATCGTCTAACTCTTGTACGTTTCGGAAACAATCAATTTCGTTTAAGTCGCCAACATATCCTATTCGTCTTTAGAGGTATCTTCATTCTCATTTCCATATTTCCATTTTGCGGAAATCTTTGCAAATTAATATTATCATTATGTAACATTGATTATGTCTCAAACGCATAATGTGGGCTTTTGGTGAACACACCGAATTTCCCAAAAATCTGGGATATATTCAATAAAATTTTCAATGCAAGACCAAATATTGATAGCTTTTTCTCAATTATATAAATCACTCCTTGAAACGAAACTTAAAAATAGAAATTATCTTTCCAAACAAAAAACTGAACTTTATCAATCATCAGATTCAAATTCAAAAATTCCAAAAAAATATAATTTGCCCATTAGAAGTAATGCTAGCATTTTTAATTCACAGATGATTTATTGCACTTGATTATCAATATCTTTTTGGACAAGGCCACACTCAGGTTTTGAAGTAAAAAAAATTAAACCGTCATGTATACAATTGGCAACAGTATGCATTTAAGGGTTAAGATTCCATGTAACAAACTATTTTGAAAAAATCTTCAGATGAACAAATTTCCATTTTAATCCTTCGTGTCAAAAATCGGTGCAAAAAATACTATTTTTATTTTTACTAAACAAATGTGGAAAAATTGTAGATAATACGCCAGAATTTTTTTGGAATCATATTCCAAATAATCGCTCTAACAAAAAATAAATCTTGATATGCCAAAAAGCGTTACTTTTTAATATATTATGATGAGAATTCGTACAAAATAGTGTCTTAAGATACAAATTCATTTTGAATACATTTGCACCTCTTGTATGTAAAGCAAGAACTTATGTGGTAACAAGATATAATATTTGATATTTTATGACGAAGATGGATGAAGAAATGTGTTAGGCTATTTAACAGTCGATTTTGCCCGGTTATAACAGTTTCCTTGCTTTTATTTACCAAACTGTACACACACAAATACGGCTTTTACTGTAAGAAAGCACCCCGCTGAACCTAGTCTCTTGGTACCTTTGTCTGAACACAGTCGCAATCTCTTCCTTCCTTTCGTTCGATAAGTTTATATATCATTACGTATGTTCCATTTTCTATCCATCTTTGTAACCAATGTCAAGACTTTTAATTTTTTAATATTCGATCGTAACCATATTTGCCACCTATATATCTATAACAAGTATTCAAGTTCCTCTGACATATTCACACGTACACTTATAATAGAATACGTAAATCAAACAGTAAATGAAAAATAAAAAACAATTCGAATATTTCGCTCCAAATTATAACAAAAATTCCAAGTTTCATATTCTAGATAAATTAGATCAAGTGCTAGATGAACACTCTAGAAAACGGTTATCTGAACATCATAACAATATCATCCTGGTAACTCGTTTTCTTTTAGCTACAACAACCATATACAATATAATATTGAGGCAAGCAACACTAACAACGAATCCAACTTACATAGAGTAGTTAGTAACTAATATTATATCCCAACTTTATCGTAGGGTATAAAGACACTTTCTTCCCTAACATCAAGCAAAGATGTTATAGTTTCAAAATTTACATTCGAGACATAGACGTGCTTCTCACAAATAAGTATGACTATACTGTATGAAGATGGATGTAAAATATTTCTTATACATGCACACACAAGTAGACATAACTTCAGAGAATCCGGTGACATGATCTCAAATTAAGAAAGAACTTAGTCGGCCGCCACATTAGCAATAAAATGTCGATGTGCAAGCGGCTTGTTTTCTTTCTTTTTTTCCAGCAACTACACAGGTAAGTACGGCAAAACTACGAGTATGGGTCGAAAGAAACATAGATTATCGATCACTCCTCCAGTCCTTTCTCGTCCACCTAAGAATCTTACTACTCTTTTTAAACTCTCTGGCTGTTGTAATAGGTCTGCATATTGATTTACAGAGTCTTACAATAATCTTTCTCTCGTGCATTTGAAAATTGTAAACATGATAAAATTTTTCTCAGAACATTTAATAGTAAATAATCTTAGATTTAATCTTATTTGCCACACAGGATGGTATTGCAATATATTGGAATGATTGTTTTTATTTGTCAGATATAAAGCGTAATATCGTAAGTTTAGCCATCTGGTAACGACATAACCTTGCAGGCTTAGTGACTCAGTATCAGCTGATGAATTTGAGACGATAAACAGGCGCAAAATGTCAAATGTCATGATATCGTAGGTTTTCAGCACAACGAGATTTGACTTTATAAAGCAAAATGCGCCCAAGAAGCTTTAGTGGCACTAAACTGGAATGTGCTATCCTCTTCGCTGCTATCAATTGAGGTTACTTCTTCTGATTAACGTGAAGTATGGGCTTTCATTCTTACAACGAATGTCGTTATGATGAACAATTGCGATATCGTCAGTTTTTGTTGGTAGATTCCCTTAGTGAATGTTTCGTTTGATTAGAACAGCTGATGCCTAATGCCCTAATGTAAGTTTAATGTCCTTCAATTCATACCGTAAAATTAGTTTATTATGCATTTTTTCAGCCATTTGCACCAGTTATGATTAGTAGCGTTCTCCTAGTGATGATTTCGTTTGATTAGAGCGGCTAATAATGCATTGCCCACAGCTGATCCTCTCCAATGCATTATGCATATTTAAACTTTCGATAACGTAGCACGTTCATCCATCAGAACTCAGCAGCACATTCTTCTCATTTAAGAAGAAAAGTGAAAGTAAAACTGTCTTATTTGCCATCGTTTTGGCACAGAATTCATCACTCAGTCGAAGGTTCTAAAAACAAGTATGCTGTTACGTAAAGCTTACGAAGTATCTCCGTCTCTTAGAAATATGGATAAGGACAATGGCACACATCAGTTCACTTTTTAGGTCACCATCTACAAAAGAGTTCCCCTCGAAACAAAATGTAATTTTTGGTGTTTTACTGTAAAAGTGTATACGAAGTATTTATTAGGCAAAGTGATGTCGGCCTGACGTGACTGTGTAAGGTTTTTACTAATTCTATCTTAATAAATTTTCAATTTAGCTTTAAACTCTCAAAACCATTTTCACCCGTTAGGCAAACAAATTATTTTAAAAAGAAACTTTTTTTCAACAATAATAAGAATTGTTTTTCTTACTATAAATTAGTTATAGATGATGGTACGATTAAACCCAATCTAACCTCTTTGTTCCTACTTCACTCGGCATAGCAAAAACAAGTAATGAAAGTTTAATCATCGATTAGTTAACCTCCGTCTGTATAACTAAATACTGATCGTTACGACTTTAATAAAGTCAACGGACGTAAGGACATACATAATTAAATTGAGAAAAATGTTATGTTGCCTGCAAAATTGTATGCTTTGTAAGGACTCAGATCAATGTTGTTATGTTAAGTGTTACAAATGGACTGACAAAATTGTTATGCGCCTATCTTGCCATTCAGGATCGATCTAAAAGAATAGAACTATTGACCTACAACTATACACACATTTGATTATTTGTGAATGTACGTTTTTTTTACCACTAAATTAGTTTAATCGGATGCAAAAATTTATTGTTTGCTATTTAGTTTATTATTTCATTCATTTTGTTGATTATTTTAATTGTTAACAATTATTTTTTGTTTTTTCGTTTGTAGTTGTGTTGATGAATCGCCGGGATGGGTTTGTTTTGATGTATAAACGAGGGGGAGAAAAATGCTTAAAATTTGACCCATCGTTTAATTGCCACGCAATTGCTTTTCAGAAAATAATTTATATTAGACTGGTACAGCGTTTAGATGAAAGAGTAAAAAATATAATAAAATTCATTATTCCAAAATAAGCCTACAAACATTGGTAATAAGTTTTGAAGCAATTGCTTAAATCTGCCTAAGGGACTATAACAATAAACCATGGACAAGCGTTATTTAGACGTTAGTAAGATAATATGATTATTGTTCGTGAATAATAGCGAACTGGTCACCAGACTACACACGACCTTCGCCATTCAACTTAACAACGTTATAAATTAAACTTTGACCTTTGACAAGATAAAATTTAAAGTTAAAATTAGCATAAAATCTCATTTTTTTTTTTTTTTTGCAAGATATTTAAAATTTTCCCAACACAGGGAATTGGCTCGTAATCGAATTACTATCACTTTTAAGTCGTAAACAAAGGACATATGGAATTTTGACAACAGATTTAGTTAAGTTGATTAACTGTTCAATTTGATTAGTTGCAAAAACGAAGAAAAAAAATCTCTTAAAACCAGGTCTTTGCTAAATGATTTTTTTGTTTTGTGTAGAATAGTGCGACACATTTTCTCGTAAAAGAAAACTTTATCTCGTAAAGTTATACACACATGAGGGGTATTTTTAATTAACGTTAAGTTCTGATTTGATGGACCATTATTGGTCTCCTGATTTCCATTAAAGCTCTAAAGTTTATTATCAAATAGAAAAGACAGCACATTTAAACCCTTTAGGTCTATTTTTACACAATTTTTTCAATGAATTTGAAAAACGAGTAGCTAAACAAATAGATTGAAAATGTCTGAGTATTTTCAACGAGCTTTAGATAATCGTTTTTTTTTTTTAGATCCCATGTCTTTCTGACTAATACAACTTGGTATAAAATCCTTGGGATTTAATTCATCGATTATTCGTACTGATGTTTCATATGTAGGAAGTTTAACACCTTTTTGGAATCCCTCCAATATGCGGTTTGTTTTTTATACGTATATAGAGGTATATACGTATACATAGATATATATGTGTATGTTAAGTAGGGGCAACAACAATACAATTATCGTTGAAATGCAAATTCCGATAGTGATCTCTGTTGACATGTCATGTTGACAATTCATTCTATTTGTTTCAACAATATTTATCGAATGTATATCATTCGGTTTAGGCAGCGGGGAAACAAAATTTTAACTGCACGCCATTGCATTTAATTCGTACATAAACATTTGTGTGTGTGCGCGCGTGTGTGTGTGTGTGTGTGTGTTGTCCGTTTAAATTTTAGTCATATAAATTGAATGGGAATAATTTACAATTGGTTGAGGCACTCGAATGCCAACTTACCCTCATCCCTAGTCTCTTGAACTCGACGATGGTTCATGAGCGCATTACACAGGTGGTCCGATTCGTGTCCGAAAACATTGCTAAAGAAAGAAGAAATAATTCGCAACGGAACCGAATAAATTATGCAAAACGAATTCAATTAACACCTCGTTTGTACAACGGTTTGTGATACGTTACAGTGACATGTACATTCATTAAACTAAAACATGAGTACAACCAACGTATACAAAATGTTGTATGCTTTCGTCACCGTTGTAATAACATTTTACTTCATTAACTAAAATATTGCAAATGTGTTTGTATGTATATGTATATATGTAGATTTGTATATTTGTGCATTCGCATGCATATAATAAACATATTGTGCATAAACACATATACATATTTAGATTTGAGAATAGGGTCGCTTGCAATTTCTTTGCAAAACGTAAAGGCGCGTACAGTAGCAAGTGTACAGCGGCTTTGTCTGTTTATTATATGTATGTATATATTAAATACATATATGTATGTATATCTGTACGTATGTGTGTGTACTCCTATTCTGAAGAGAGGGAAAAAACAAAAAGAGCATTTCAAATTTCCTCATTCATATGCGCGGATGGATAACTTATTCATTTCAACAAAACGTTTTACGTTACGTTACACATCGACTGATAAAAGCCTTTTCATTTACGATTCGATTGTTTGCTGTTTGTTACTCTTTTTCTTTATTTTTATTTGTATTTATTTTTTCTTTTTTTTTCTTTTTTTTTTTTTTGTTCTCAGACATCTGTGTGTAAGTTTTTATGCAGTGTATTTGACTTTTTCGTCTATGTAGAATACATAAGTGCACAAATTTTCTTACTAATAGTTGTTGTAGTACTGTAGTAATGATAGCAGTAATAGTAGTAGTAGTGACAGTATTAGCAGTCGTAGTAGCAGTATATAACAGTATTTATATATATATATATATGCATATATATATATATATACAAGTATCCATCATCGGTCTGCCGACAGGTGAAACATGAAAGTCGAATGAATAAACACTACATCACACAGAAATGTAGCTACAATGGTACCATACTTTATTACACTGAGAGAACAATTTTCGTAATTAAAACACATTTTTCTCTCATATAATTTTTTCTTTTACACACTTTATTAAATTGTTACCTTCTTTAGTTAAAAGAATTCGTCTTTCGATCAGACATATTTCGTTTTTCTCCGTGTAACAAATAAACGATAAGATATTGACAAACGTAGACTTGCTTCGTAGCTATCTGTGACTCCGTTCTCCATTGCTACTTCTAATCGATATATTCGCAGTTCAAAGTTATTTATGTGACAAAATTTTGCAAATAATTGGATTGACTGATCACAGATAGCACGCATGGGTAAACAAGACCGTAAAATGGTCGAACATAAAAATAGCAATAACATCACAAAAACTTACCCCTGCAACTAAAGTAGCTTTCATAATGTCCGAGCATAATTCAATTCAATTAAATTGCGAATTGCCTTTTCCCAAATCGATCTTGCTGTTCCTGCCGCTGTTACTCTTTTTGCGTTTTTTTTTCTGTTTACTTCTTTTTGCATTTTTTATTTTTATTTTTTTTTATTATTCTTTGTAGCCGGCAAAGTTACGCATTGCGGTTCACTGTTACACCTTTTTAGCTCTGACATAATTTTGAATTTTGATGTCTTCATATCAGTGACAAAATATGTTCCAGTAAACATTTATGTACAAATGTGCACACATGATGATGAGACAATGATCATCGCTTCCATGCAACGGCAAACAGAGAATTTTTTACTTTTTAAGTACTTATCAGAGATCGGTATATTAATTTTGTCATACCGTGCTTAATAATCAAATGTAGGCTTAGGAGATTCGTCACTTAATTTTCTAAACCGATTAGTCTGTACAGATCAGGTCATTAAAGGATTTCTCTAAGATTATGATTTATTATTGATCGATGTAATATATGGCAGAAAAACTTTAAAAATAAATCGTCCTTAACGAGAAATTAATCTTTCGGTAGGCCTTTAGTACATTAAATGCGTTCGCTTAGATCCGTTCTACAAAGTGAAGTGAAGTGAACAATGTAATTACCTGAAATAACGTTATTCGCCTTCATTTGCCAAATTTCAAAAACACATTTCTTCTAAACTAAATAATAGATGAAAAGCGAAGGATTGTTTGCAAAATTTTGGACCCGATTCTTAGAGGACTAATGTGTAAATATATTCGCCAATTTGTTTGCCATCTGCATATCAATGCTTACGATAAGTTGTAAGGAATAAATAAAGTTTATTAGTAATCGTATGAATTGAGTCCGCCAATTTTAAAGTATGATCAACTAAACCTATTTGAAGAACACGCGAATTAAATGTAAGTAACGAATTCACAAAATCGTTTATTTGCAGTGAATAAGCTCAACAAATTTTTGTCTCAATAATAATGTAAAAGTATGACGGCACAACGATATAAAAATCACAAATAGTAAATAATCTGGAACTGCCATACGCTGTAACAAGGAAAAGTTTGTTCTTCTTTTGAGATGCATATGTGGACAAATGCTCATACCTGATTCTATCCGTAGGACTGGAAAAGTCTTTTATTACAATTATTTTATTTATATGATTTGTATTAATTTAGCGCAATTGCTAACAACCTAAAAGGATTTCAATACCTTTCTTGGTGATGAAAAAAATTTCTTATGAAAATAATTTCGACAAATCCACGGATGGTCGGTTCTTTGAAGCTGCAAAGGATGGCAGTTTATTAGCATTTTGTGGTATTTTGTAAACTTTTTTTTGTTTCGTTTCCGATTTTATGATCTGCAACTTATAGGAAAATATTTAAATTTAATAGAGACTTCTAATTGTATTGTTTGCTATTTTCCCATAATTATGCAGATATTATACACATATTAAATTTGGTTCAATTTGTTTAATTTACATCTAAAGGTATTGTGAAAACAAAATTGTAGCTTATGTCCGTATGTATAGTACGGGTTTAGTGTAGGTTTTTGATTTTAGTGGTAAAGTATATCCAAACTTTGATTTAATCCCAGTAATTTGTTGTTGTTCTTTTTTTCTTTTTTATTCTTTAATCTCTATCTTATTCAATTATTTGTTAGCCATTGCACATGTCGGATATCTGCCTAAATTATTGACGATAACTGTTTTGTATGTTTTTAGTTTGATTTAAACGCACAGAAAATGTTGAAATTATTTATCGTATCAAATCGACCATAAATAAATTTTGTAACCATCACAGGGAACTGAAAATATGTTAAATTCATTATCCGTTTGGTAGTTTCTGAGCAAATCTATTGAAAATTCTACGTATGGTTGTCAAACTTTTTTGTCCACCTAGAATAACTCAGAGTTGTGAATCGCTGATGATTAATACTCGCAAAAAGGGAAATACTAGAACAATTTTGGAATGAAATTAACCACAATTTAGGCTAGAAATTTTGAAGATGCACTAAAATTTCACCTATTATTATTATTATTATAATTTATATTCAGATCAATGAAATAAATTCTTGGACTTAGAAAAGGATACCCGCTAACAACTAAGACTATCGGCTCTATTTGAAAAATTCCAACCAAATTTTTTCGTAACTTGATTATCAAAAAAAAAAAACATCTTATGCACCGTTTACGTACATATATACTTAATATAGTACATAAAGATTTCCATTGTGTTGCGTTGAAAGTCTATACTACCGAAGCGATACGCATTTAAAATTCGTTTCAAGGCGGCATTTCAATTGTTTTTCCAAATCATTGTGTGCATTAAGGAAAATAAATCTTTAGTCTAATTGGATTATAATAGCATTAGCTTCAGTGGTTTTTTTTTTGGTTTTCTGTGGTTTTTTTTTTTTTGTCTCTTTATATCTAAGCATATACATGCGAGTTTCCACAATTCTATCAAAGTTCGCAATCAATCGAGTAAGCAATATTCGTCAACAGATCTTAGGGCTCACCTCCAATGAGCTGGCGGTACTCGTCTGACTTGTTAGCTTGTTATTGTTTATAATGAAGCTTCCCCCAAATGTATCTTTTACATAAGCAGACGCTTATAATAACATTTGAAAAGAAATAAATCTTTAAGTCACTTTAACGTTTACCTGTACCAGTTTCTCTAATTGGTATACGTACCTAAGAGATTTTATTTTGTTATGGCTCTTTGTTACGGAATTAACAAACTGGGGTAATTAAAAAGAAGGATTAATTAGATTTTACCGATAAATGAATTCGAACGAATCAGTAAACATTGTAATTTGGGAAAGATGTTCCGAAAATGACAAAAAAAAATTTAAATAAAACATAAAAAAGTAAGTTTCAAGCAATATCCCTGGGAAAAAGATCATCTCTTTTGCTTTTAAACGAACCTTCTTGAAACTGCTACCTCTGCTTGTAGATGATGTGAAAACTTCAATTAAATTTGAAATTGGAAATTATTCTTTGACCATTTTACGTATGATTACACTTAGCTTAGTTTAGACTAATCCTAGTTGGCTTCTACAGTTTGCCTTTGATGATGTCTAGCATTTTTATTTTATTTCAAACATTGAAAACTAATAATTCATATCACACTCGTCCTGTCTTTTACAATACAAGGAGGGCTTAATTCGAAAGTTTGTATTGAAAAAAAAAAAAAACAAATTTTGTCATCCAAATAATTGCAATCAGAATTGTGATAATTAATAATTTCCTGATGAAACAAATTATTGATGAGTGAATCTTGTACTTGTCCGCCATTCGGATCTCACAAATTTGTTTTAGCGTAGATGACATGTAATGGCCAAAGAGATAATGACGTAAGAGGCATTATTATTTAAATGTCATTAAAATATATTGAATTTTTACTTCATCTAACGACCTAAATGATCTTATGTGTGGTTGGCATAAGAGAGAAAATTTGAGATCAAGTCCTAATTATTCAAAACCAAACATCATTACATCGACTTAGTCACTCGTCTCGATGGGAAACATATAGGACATAGTATGCAGTGCCCGAGGTGTATTTCTCTGTTTGATAAATATTTAATAAAGCATAGTAACCCCGTGTGTGCCTGATGAAAAAATCACTTATATAATAAATTGAACCATTGGTTCAGTTTCAACAAACAAAAAACTTGAGCGATGTAGTTTTTTTTACATGAGCAATGCTGCTACAAAATGTTGTATTACGATTAAATAGTAGGTACCAAGCTGAATATAATCGTTTACTTCATTCAAGACGTGAAACGGAAAAATTATATAAGTTTTATGAGTAACTCTGTTATCTAAAACGTGCACAATTGCCAAAAATCTCTTGTATATGTTAAATGACAAATAGACGGACAGCACCGTCAGCGAAATAAAAACGTAACCATGGCAGAATGGCAGATTTTCTGCAAAAAAAAAAATAAAGTAAAAAATTTCCTTATATAAGTTAAAGCGAAAAGTTCACAGAATTTAAGTACATTTTACTAATATTTTAAATGAATTTTATTGAACCAAATGTATGCAAATTTGATCGATAAGCTTTTATCTGGCGTCACCGTAGGATATTCGTTATTTCTTGACGAAAAATTGAATCAAATTATTTTCATAAAGCTCTTTTGAAATCATTTTTGTGTTGTTAAGACAGTTCCTAACAAAGGGAAGCAAATTTTTATATGCAGACTGCACGATGAATGCATCAAAACTTTCAGTCAAACTCTCTCATTTTATGCCGAATCAGTAACAAATATGTATTGCCCGACATTATCGTCATGGAGGACAACAGTTTTCCTACTGCTTGGACGCTTTACATTGCGTCCATTATGGGCATTAGTTGTTGACGGTAGAGAGTGGAATCAATACCGCAATCGGATTGAAGCTGTTTATTGTTACGTAAGGGTAAAGAAGCTCGTATGAATTTCCATTAAACATTGTTAAATTCTTCATTGAAGTACTCACACGGACGTGTTCTTTATAAGCGAAGGCTGCACGCATTTTACAAAGAGGCTTTTTGCAATTTTTTTACAAAATATTAAGCACAGAACCATACAAAATGTTTATCGTTACAGATAGTTCAGGCGCTTCTTTAGCTCGGTCTATATCATATCATGAATTTTTTTCGATCGTCTTTGGTATTGCAGTCTTCGTTCGGCGACCTGCATGATGTTCATCACTTATCACCCTTAACACACACATATATATATATAGTGCTAAGCTCGAGCTACTGTGGGGATCACAGGCGGCGGACTGTGATTGGCCTGGACGTACTTAGGGGTATATCTGTAGGCTAGTTGCGAATAACCAAGAAGTAGTCTCCGACCAAGCGCGGCAGAAGAAGAGGGGCGGCTGAAAGACCGCATAATCATGCGAACCCTTGGCGGCAGGGCGAGTAGCCTTTAAATAGGTGTTCCTCACTCTCAGTACGAAATCTATGGACAGGCATCAAGTTCGAACCGGTTTTGTCGATTTCAAGCTAGTGATGGCAATATTCCGTTACCTGAGTAGGTTGGAGTGACATCCAGCCGAAACGGCTTTCGGGCTAACGCTCACACTGCCCTCGCCCCTATAAAATTATGGGACGTCTAGGAAATACGTTCTAGGTCCAGTTGAGAAGAGCTCCTGGCTAAGGCTGGACCTGGTACTAAACGTTATTCTTATAAGGGCTAACGTCAACCCCTGGCATAGCTTCACTGCTTGCAAAGACAACCATGCGGCAGCAACAGCAACTACACTAGCGCCTATGATGCAAACTAGCATAGCCACGGCGAAGGCGGAAGACGCGCCACACTGTTTAAGACTAGGCGAGCACATAGACGCATTGGAGGAAATGCTGGAGGATGGAAAAGGACGGTCCATCCACCAAGCTATGAGAAATACTATTGATGTTATGAGAGTTGCATATGAGCAGTGTGTGCTGCAAAAGAACTACACGGTAAACGAGAGATAGTGCCGTAAAAACTTGCCAGACAACCACACCGTTCAAGCTTACAGCTGCAAACAAGAAGCAAGCGTCTGAGGCAGAACCTTAATCGACCGGCGCGAAGACAAGACGGTTTGGAGATGGAGAGACACCAACTGCCAAGGACCGCAATATGGCCACCACGTCTAAGGTGGCATTCCAGAAGTCTGCCGGCTAAACGCTTGTGAAAAACGGTTAAGGGCGAGCTTACGTCGCCGAAACGCCCCGCAAAGCTAAAACGGAACCCAAGCAGAGCCAATTGGGAGAGACAGTGAGCAAAATAAGGCGACCGCAGAAAGGAGATATGCTATTGTAGCTTAATGAAACCGAGAGAAAACGGATGAACTGAAAGACGCCGTGAGCTCACTATTAGGTGATCAAGCGGCTGTCAGAATTGTCAAGCAACACCGCACAGTCGTACGCAAGGATATCGACGAGATCACCACCAAAGAATATATCGGTGAGGCGTCAAAGAACCAGTTTGGTGTCATCGAGGTAAGCGTTGTGAGTCTAAGGAAGGCATATTACAAAATGCAAACAGCCATAATTATTCTGCAAATGGGCGACGCTGCGAGGATTCTGACAAGCGGCTAGTTCAGAATAGGCTGGGTGATCTGAAGGGCCAGAGAATACAGAACGCCGCTGAAATGCTTCAGGTACCTTGAAATTTGAATGAGAAATGGTCTGGTGTCGAGATCCAGGGGGTCGCTCAGCGCCGACTACACAGATAGCGCTCACTTGTCGATATCAAAACGAAGGAGTGTAGGGAAAGTAGCCGGGCCAAATCCACCGGTCTAAAGTGGAAAGACGCATCCTTTGACAGGGATGTCTTGAATATCATCGTAGGTTCCGATAAAAGCAAGAAAATCACGGCAAATTGCGGAACGTGCAGGAACTCCTTACGAAAGCGACGCTACAATGCTACGAAGAAGTAATTGTAAATTGGGAAGTCCGTGCCATTGGTGGAACATAGAAGTACAGATACTGAGAAAGGACTACCTAAAGGCCAGAGGGAAAGTACAGCGGGCCAGACGGAAACCAAACTTTCATAACCTGCTGAACCAGGGAGACGATATAAACCCATGGGGAACGGCGTACAAAGTTGCACTGAAAAAAGAGAAAGGACACAGACTGTCACAAGTTACTTGCCCCCTCACGCTGAGTAGAATCGTCGCAACGCTTTTCCCACAAAGGCCACCTTTTGTGGTTCGGATTTTTTTGGCAGGAAACACCAGTCACTCCCAGTTGTTACTACGGGAGACGTACTTGCGACCAGCAAAGTAATTGGTGATAGAAAAGTTCCCGGCCCGGACGGAATTCCCAACATCGCCCTAAAGGCAGAGATCAAAAGAAGACCGGAAATATTTCCCCAGCGTCCACAACAACGTCTCAGAGAGAAAGTCTTCCCAGACAAAGGGAAGATACAGAGGCTGTACCTAATTCCGAAAGGTAACAAGCCACCGGCTAAACCATCATCATACGATGGCCAAACTGCTAGAAACAATAATATACGAGCGTCTTTTGTTAGTAGCCGAAGAAAAAGGTGTCCTATCCGAAAACTAGTACGATTTCAGAAAAGCGCGTTCGCCAGTAGGTGCCATAAAATACGCAGTGAGGTTGGCATCCGATGTCATAGCCGTGGACCGATGGAAGGATGGCGCAAAAAAAATACTGTGCCCTGATTACACTTGACGTTAAAAACGTTTTCAACTCGGCGGATTGAGGGACTATCCGCAAGGCCTTTGTAAGAGAGCAGGTTCCAAGGTATATATTGGATTTTCTAACGAGCTACCTGTCGAATCGTACGTTGGTGTGCAAGAACGATAACAGCACAGGAACATGCAAAATATCGGCGGTCATCCCACACGGGTCAGTTCTTGGCCAACTCCTATGGCGCATAATGTATAACGGCAACTGTTACCCAGCGCAACAAGTATCGACGACGACATAGCGATCGTTGTTGTCGCAAAGCAAATTGTGGACATAGAAGCAAAAACTACTGAGGCAATCATGCTAATCATACTAAAGTGTGGCTGAACAAAGTGGATCTGGAGATGGCAAAGCACAAAACCGAAGTTGCGCTAGTAAGCAGACGAAGAAGCCATATCAAATAAGAATCGGGGAATACATAGTTCAGTCAACCTCCGTACTCACATATCTGGGAGTAATAATTGACCGCCGCTTCAACTTCATGCGTCATATTGATCATGCGGTGCAGAAAGCGACAGGCATCCAGACGGCATTGGCAAGGATTATGGCAACCGTGGGAGGGCTGAAAATAATGAAGAGGAAAGTCATAGCCACGGTGGTGAGCTCAGTTATCATGTCTTTGAGCCCAGTACGGGCGGAGGCACTGAACGCAAAGTCGGCATAGCAAAAATTGGCGACAATACATCGCCTTAGCACTGTAAAGCAGATATGCGCGTTCCGTGCGGTGTCGGAAGAAGCAGCGCTTGTGCTAGCAGGCACCCTAGCAGTCTGGTCTACGAGATGAGCCGCATTTACGAACGGCGATGCGGCAACGAGCTCTCCATACGCGCTGTTAGAAGTGACGAACGGGCGCGGTGGGAAAGAACGACAAAAGGAAGATGTACGTTCGTTCTTATTCCAAATTTAAGACGATGGAGTTAAAGATGCCACGGTGAGGTAAACTATTACCTCACTCAGTTCATGACCGTGCATGGCTGCTTCCGGAAGTATTTACACAGATTCGGGCACGACAGTTCGTTTAACTGTCCGATATGTCCGGACACAGAAGAATAAGCGGAGCATGTAATGTTCCACTGCAGCAGATTCGAGAACGTGCGACCCCAAGTGGCATCCAATGAGATAACGAACGTAATGATCGGTACTGCAGCTTGGAACACCGTAGACGCGTTCGTAAGCAAGGTTCTTTTGGAGTTACGACGATTGGAGCGGCAACGGGCGGAGAGAAGAAGCAGTAGACATCAATAAGGGACTCCACTAAGGCCCCCCATACGAAGTGCAATAATTGCAACCAACCCCCACCAAGCAATACCTAATGGCGGTCTCGCGAAGGAGAGTGGTAGATGAAGTGCGTGTGGGGGGTAGGTTTAGTACGTAGACGCCATGGATAGCGAATCGTGAATGCTGTTGGTAGAGGCCGGTTGTATCTTTGGAAGATTTCTACCTATAGCTCGCATAGCAAAAAAAACACACGCAGCGACACACACACATGTATATACTTATATATATATATATATATATATATGTATATACTTATATACTTATATATATATATATATATATATATATATATATATATATGTACATAAATCTCTTAACTGATTTTGAGCACATAACTTATTTCATGTTCTTGAAGGCACAACAATGACTATGTCTGACTGAGTTTTCGCATTCAGCTACGCAGTATGCATATTTTCTACGTTCTGTTGGCAATTTGTTGTGCGTATGAACGTTCGAACATACTTTGATTTATTAAAAACTGCCTTCGGATCTTTGCTGCAATTTGAAAAATTCACGATAATTTTAAAATGTGACAATAGGATGAACACTAAAGACTACTGACAACGAATGCGGTCATTCGCGGCATACAGACATTAAAGGGCATTCTACTGTCAAGTGCCATGTATACGCTGCGTCGACGCTACTAACTGACATCTGTGATATTCACCTTTCAATAACTTTATTAAATCCGAAAGCCGATACCTTAAGCGCAAGTATATATTTGCATAAAAGAAAAATAAATACAAATTTACTCACATAGGCAAGCACACCAAGTTATCGCTTTCAATCCCTTTCTCGTTAACTTCTTTCACTTATAATATAGTTCGTAGCGCTCCTAGTTTCTTTTCTATGGTTACATAGATTACATCATTTCCATTCTATGGGAATAACGAGGAGCTAATACACATATTTTTGGCTGATAATGTTCTTAATGCATTTTTGTCGCTCGTTTGTTAGGGTTTGAATTATTTTAATAATGAGAAGAACACATTTTCTTTTGAATTGTGGTTAAATATCAGCACATCTAATGATCCTGATAATTTGCGGAAATGAAAATTAGTGCCCTCGACATTTTTTATTTTTATTTACTATTTCCTTATACAATGTTTTCATATTGGAAAATATCTTTCTTTTTCAACGGAAATTTCATCAGAAATTGACTGACGCCAACAATATAATGAGAAAGAAATGTTACTTACCTGTAGATAAACTTTTTAAAACAAATGCTTATTAAATCTACGATGGTAAAGCATTCAAAACGGAATTTCAAGAAACGTGGGTTCAATAGAATTACAAATGAAAATTAACTATCGTTTTCTTAATTGCGAACTTATCGGCCAGTCAGTTAACACCATTTTTATAGTATAAGAGTCATCCATTTTGTAGTCTTATCGTAAAAGTAAATAAAATGCACTTCTAATTAATATTTAGATCAATTTTCTTTAATGTATTGTTTGGAGCTTGCCAATATTTGTGGAATACAACATTATACAAATATGCTCTACAGGACATCTTACAGGATTGGATCCTGTTGAGATAATTTTCGATGACTTGTCTGCACATAGCGGGCGATAATTCGGCCATAACTTGACGAATTTTCGTTTTAAAGCATTTTAAACGAGTTTAAAAATTATTCGCATAAAGTCAATCTTTTGCTTAACCTAACAAAAAAACGCTTCGGCGGTGAGAAATCGCACGACCATATTCCTAAAATACGAAAGTACATTTTCGCGAAAATTCTCGCACAACAAAGCGAAAGCGAAGAGTGTTTTGTGGCTTGTATCAGCATGCTGTTGAATCCACATATCATCGACATACATATCTTCAATTGCACGCCAAAAAATGTTAATGATATGGCTGTATCGAGCACAATGCTACGCGCGGCATGCAATAGATCAATTTGGATCTTCTTTACCACTTTCAGTAACAACTCCATTTATTATAGATCCAGTTTCTTCAAACTTCTTCACAGTTTTGTTTATAGTGCGTTCAGATGAACGATTATGTCGATTATAATCTGCTCACAAAACGTTCCTATTACAGAATCAAGTTTTTTGTAGTAAGTTTTGACTATTCTAACACCTTCGTTAAACGGCCCATATTGTAAAATGGCAAACATTGCACTAAAGATATGATACTCTGGATGACAGTTCTGTTCCACATATGTTACGGGCATACAGTTACGAAATCCGGATCACTAAATGATTCTATATTTCATGTATTTTTAGTACGAACCCTTTCAACAGATTTAGCGGAATTTTTTGAACTGGCTGTATAATTGTTTCGGAATTTGTGTTGGTTCTTCCGTAAAAGTGAATAGATTGCGTTACCGAAAAAGGTCGACTAACTCCTTTTTTGGCCTGAAATTAATGCTATGAAATACACGATTTTTACTTTCAACAGGACACCTTCTCCAGCCACGTGCGTATTAAATATTATTATATTATTAAATAATATTCATTTCCTTTAAAAACTTCTTATATATGGTCTTTGTAGGTATATGTACAAAATATCGAATTAAATCCTCTACAAATTGTAATATATATTAACATCTTGAAGTAGTGAATGTCGAAATTACAGCCCTATATTCAAATTTTTATTACTTTTTCGCCACAATTTTGCTCTGTAAAGTAATTCGCAATTAACGAAAACTGAACGATAAGTGAACCTAATTAGAAGAAGTAAGCAAAACTTCAATAAGAACAATGCCGCGTACTAGTACTAGTTGAAATTTCTTATCTTAACTGCTGCAACTCAAGAGAATGATTGTCAAGAGCAATTCATGGAAATGAGCCAGAAATAGGTCGGATGACCTATTGCAGAGGCCTAGCTACCTCCATCCGTTTCACTCCCCGTTTCGCTATTTCAATCTATGGCTTATATCGCGTTTTGATTGTTATGATGATATCTAACAAGCGAGTCATTTCGTGAATATTCTCAGAAAATCAATTGTTTTACTAGGAAGATAGGAAATGCAAAGGCTACTAATGCACAATACTTTGAATCAAATATTTATTGCAATTTTTTGAAATAAAAATTTAATTTTACTAAAAAAAAAAAGCTCGAAGTAAATGGATCATCAAAATTATACAAAACACATTCGCATATAATTATAAAGTAGCAAAGTAGCATCGTAAACTCAGACATTACGAACAAATATAAATGTAAATGACGGGTGAAACAATGCAAACACACAAAACAATTGTAACTAAAACAAACACAAATTCAATTTTAAGTCATTTACTTCACACATAAAAAGTTCTATGAAAATCTTACAATACGTGTACGTGTACGATATTCTATTAAAATCCATGTGGAAAGAAACGTATAGAGGGAAATAAAACTAGAAGACAGCAATAATAAATATAAGAATCGTGATTGATAAAATGGTGGTTATTAGAATGACGATACACTGTATGTCGATCCATATACGAAATTGAAAAGTTGCCAGATGCACTGCAGGGAAAAATGGTTGAGATAATCGATTTCACTAGTGAATAATACATTAAATTATGTTCAAAGGGTTGATTATTATAAAAATTGTGAACTCGAATTTTTTTGTCTAAATCACCAATCTGAGTGCTTAGAAAAATTAGAAGACGCATTGAACTACATTAGGACAGCCTTTTCCGTAGTAATACGAATCCGTAAAAATTAACATAAATAATTCATTTGCTAATCACTGGAATTTGCGAACTGGTAAACAGATTATTTCACAATCCTGACCATTTCATGAGTAAATACTAAATCAGAAAAATAGTGCAAGTTTTGAGTCGTATACAATCTGTAATCTTTTACTTCGTTATAAAACGGAAACTAGGTTCCATCCAAGGATCTCTTCGACAATTCCTTTCAAAAATCAAAACTATATCAGATCCATATCATTTTTATAATATTTTTTGTTATTTAATTCATCGTAGTGCAGTGAACAATAATGAAAGAAATGAGCGAAACTATCCGCTAATGTAAATTTACTATGGGAGTGAGTACCACCCGAAATGTTTTCAGTTATCTTGCATGTATTTTAATCAGCACTACATTCGTAATACATTTTGATTACACGACTTCCCGCTCATTTAATTTGTTGTAATTTTTTAACTCAGGAAATGTTAATAGAATTAAGACGAAATTATGTTTGGTGAAGAAAAAAATTTGTAGCGTTTTTCCCAATAGATCCCAATAAATCGCTTTATATCTACAAGGTTGATATTCGATATTCATTGTCGCTTGTAAGAAGTTTTCAGAATTTAAGTTTTTGCATCCCGGCATAATCTTTAGAATATTGCAGAGATACGATCGATTTGCTTGTAATATTTTCCTAATCGGATTTCTAGCGGGCCTATGTCCCCTTAGATATTGTCTAACATCAACGCGAAATGAGTAGTTGTGCAGATTTTATTCACCTATCGTCCACATTGACTCTCCGTAAATTTTTTGAAAATTTCTTTGAAATCTTGATCGGCCAAGAACTAATAAAATCGAAGTATATGCCAATGATTCTTTCTTCAAATATCTTGAGCGTGGGTTACTTTAACGCTAACTTTAAAGTAAGCTTACTGCATTAAGATTTTTGGAAACTGTAAAGAGAAATTATTCTAAAACACTATTCACATGCGAAGAAACACAAGCAAGTTATGTAAAATGAAGAATTTTTTTAGGATCCTTCATCTCTTATCATAACATTCTAGATTATTAATAATTTCATAAAAAATTTTAGAACAATTTTTATATTTTTATTTTATAGAAATTGACTCAATATTCTCGTTGATTAATTAAATTTTAGTGCATTTCTTGTCAAAAATTAGTCACACCATGGGCCACGATTCGCAGTAGTAAGTTTGTTTGCACGAATCGATATGCGTGTATATGCACATTTATTCGAAGACATGTATGTGGATTTGGTTTAGTTTCTGGTTCATTCAAATATTATCTGCACAGGATAAAGTTAGGCTAGAGATGAACATAAAAAAAAATAAAAATAAAAATAAAAATAAATAAATAAATAAAACTAAAGTGGTTTTAGGTTATCACGTTTTATAGTCGTTTCACATGACGACAAATGAGATTGAATTAGCACTGGTGACAATGGTGACAACAAACAACGGATGCCAGCCAAAAGGTCGAATGTGATGTGTGTGTGTGTGTGTGTGTGTGTGTGTATGTTTGTTATAAAGTGTTTTTAATACAATTTAATTCACTTTGTTCGATGAGCATTATCAAGAGATAGCAGATAAATGTTGGAATGTTGAATAGCTTTGTCCTAAGCTCTCTAAATGGAGTCAAGAGAACGACAAAAACAACAAAAATAAAAACACTAAAGAGAACAAGGGAAAAAGGCGACAAGCAAGCCAATAATAATAATACATAATAACAAAAGCAACACCAGCCATAATACCGTCAATTTCAGCCTCATCATTATGCCGTTGTCACTGAAGCTAAACCAAAATCGACAATGACCGACAGCGAGAAACGAATTGTGCTCGTCAGTGACTGCATACACGTACAAAAATTTATGCATTGGATTGGTTCATAACCTTAACTTAAAATAAAAAAGAAAAATGAAAAACAATTTATTCGTAATTAATAGCATTTTTAGCAAAATCATAAGGAAATTGGGCCGATAATCAATTTATTCAAAGTGTTGATCTATCAAATTTAACAGTTGATTATCAACTCCAAACATTGACTTCTTGTACGTTCACATTTTAGTTGTTAAAAAAAGTTTTCATATAGGAATTTTTACTATTCTTTAAAGCATAAGAATAATCCGAACACCCATTAAATATTGAAGTTCGATTGCGAAATCTATAGTTTTCAAGTCATCAGCACATTTTATAATAAGAAATCGATGAAAAAAGGTGAATTACAGATATTTTGATGGATCTTGCCTGTTAGTGTAGATAAGTTATAGATTGACAGATAGTTTATATAAATGTTTTCAACGGAGCAAAAACGGTATTTTCTCTCCTGCCGTTCATTTGCGAAAAAGCGATCTAATGAATTTTTGAACCATTCTAGTGCTTATGGATAATATATGTAGGTATATAAGAATGATCGTACATGTGGTATACATACATACATACACACACACACACACCTATATACATATATATACGTACAATGTAATATAAGCATAATCGAAGACTTGCGGTAGTTTAATTCTCAACCTTAACGTACAGGTGAGCTACTCAAAGATGAATGGGAACTACTAATGACATCGTATAAAGACAAGCACATACATACCTTAACCTGTGCATGCATATATATATATATATGTATATGTATTATATATATATATATATATTTATATATATATATATATATATATATGAATGAACTTAAAATCCGAAGTGAGACATTTTTACGTATGGTCAGTCAATCAGATTGCTTTGATATTTCGATATGCGCGAATACGGAGTCACATACACATCATGTACAGTATGTGTTTCCCGTGCAAAAGATGCTGTTTTTCCCTTCAGTCAGGCAAACGGGATAGATGCGATAGCTCGTTTGCCTAAAAGGTATCACAATAAATTAGGCAACGAAATCTTCACTAAATAAAGACATAAATTACAAGTTATAGAAGCGGAGCGAAGCTGGAAAACAGAAAAATAAAAACAAAAAAAAAAAAAAAATACAAAAAAATAAAAATAAAACATGAAACAAAACACGAAATAAAGAACACACCACATTGCATCTTAGCAGATCGCACATTATCTACCCCGCTCTTCTGCACAATCGCAACCGAAGTCAAAAATCGAGCACGCATAGGTAAAACCTATACCTATACGATATACAATATATATAATGTAACGGAAATCGAATGACGCGTCGTTCAATAAACTGATGGTTAATCGAACATTCGATCACTGCGGTTAAAGTGTAGCCAGCCAGCAAACATTCCGAACAGGTAGACATTCAGACGATGTGATTAAAAAATGTACAAATAAAGAAGCAAACAAAAGGGATTTTTATTTCATTTTACCAACAAAACCATTAACATGAACAATATTTTTTGATACGAAATACTGAAATTTTTGAAACCAAAGTTCATATTAGATATTGTGACGATATATTCAGGTTTTCCTTATTAAACTATTTGCGTCCATTTATCAAAAGTCCAAGTCCAAAAATGGACACATTGTTGTCTCCATTAAGTCTGAAAGCATCTAAAAACAGCCAGCATTAAAAATATCAAACTTTTTCAAATATTTCATATCCGAAATATCAAACATTTAATTTCACACATTCTAGGTTGATTAGAAACTAACGCATTTTTTTTTAGTTGATAAAGTGAATTCTTGAAGTTGTATATAAGCCTTCGATTTATTATTGAAAAAAATAAAATTAAATCTCTATGACGTAATGGGCGATTCTTAGGCTCAATTATATGGAATATTCGTTGTATTAAGTAAAAAGTTCTCCGCGGTAGCAAATGTACTATGGTTTCCAAAAACACATTTACGATATCTGTGCTTCATTTACATATTAAAAAATTATCTAAATGACTCTACCTCGTCAAAACAAAAAAAAAACATATGAAAAACTTTGAGAAAAATCTTCGACATCATAAAAATTTACATGAAATACTTTAGCACCAGTCAACACAAGTTTTCCTTCATATTCTTTCATTATTGCAAATGAAAAGAAGACAAACCCACATACGAAACAACAATTTTTGTTCTTAGTTCAAAAATTAACATTAATTAACCTTAAAGGTTAATTAGAGCATTTGCAAAATATTACTACAAGAGGTTTTAAACTCCAAAAAAAAAGTTTATAATACAAGAAAAAGAAAAAAAGAAGTTTTGAACAACTCTATCGATCGAGTCAGAATTTATGCCGAAATAGTAAAACAGTTCTAGTAAGAAGGACGAAATCTCCAAACTCTCCATAAACAGAATTCCATATACTTTAAAAGGTCAGTTGTTAAACACGTCAGAAAAGAACAGAAAAAGAATTGTTCGACATTTATAACAATCCATGACCACAAATGCAATTAGAAAATTTAGTGAAGAAACACTAAATTATGCATTTAGTAATTTTTGGACCTGGCGTGTAGATAGCACGGCGAACAGTGAAATTAAATCGTTGTTGACGATTTCTATTCTTGTTACGAAATTATTCTAAATTGCAAATCGAATTGAATTGAAATGAATCGATTGAATAGTTTAATTCAAAAAGCTGATCAACGTTAAACTGTACTCTATGTGAGCTGCTTATGTTTAAAGGAAAGTTACGCGGGAAGAAAACATTTGATAGTTTAATGAATCCTTTGGGGGGGGATAGCACGGCTTGATAAGGAAAGTGTTACTTAATTTCAACATGAATCTACTAACGTTCTTGGCAATCCAATTCCGAAACGTGTAAAAACTGGAACCGCTCTTGAAATGATTGATTATCTTCATCTTGGCGGAAGTTAATTTTGGCTGAATCAACTGATAATATACATATTCCAATTACAAGTTGATATGAGAAAACAATTAAAAAGATTAATGAGCCGAATTTAATAGACTGGAGTACAAATATAATATTCTCAAATAGGCTTTCATCACTTGCAAAGTCACATAACATAACCTAATTTGCCAAAATCTATGACAGAGGAAATACCTTTTAGTACCTTACCTGCCGCGGTCATAAAAAGTCGCATTTGCGGCTTGCAATGAAAGCAAAGACTGAAGAACTCTCGCGAAATTTAAGAAGTAATGCAATCAAGAAAACTGCGCCGGGAAATCTATCAGCCAAGTATTAGTAAACATACAGCAGAATGGGGCGCAGCGTTTGTAATATTCAGAAAGTATATATAAGCAGAACATTCCGCTTAAAAGAAGTGAGATCTAATAGAGAGTCATAAGAAGTGAGTCGCGTAATCTACAGTCGTGATATAGAGTCGTAATAGTCAGTTGTAAACTGAGAATTGTACGTTGGGAATAGAATAATGATATTCGCGTTAAACGAACAGTAGCGAAATAAGCTCCCTTAAATAATTGTAAAAACCATTGAGATTGTAAATAAAATCTACGCTTTTGGCGATACAGACTTTGTCTGAAGAAAAAATAGAATGCATAATGCAGACATATAATAAGACATAAGGGACAGCATTATCTCTTAAGTAAGAATCTGCTGAAAAGAGGTTGTATTTTACTTTAATAATTCATGCTACTTCTCACTTGATCCACGAAATTTTTGTATGTCCTGATATAGTATGACATCTTGTACTCTCTCTGATATTTATTGATTTGATCGTTCGAACAATTTTTATTACTGAATTCCTTAAGGAAAAATTTTTTTTTTTCTATAATAAAAGTCAGAAATTTCACAAGAACCAAGCAAGGAAATATCTTTCTGATAAATGATATGATTTATCAAAGCAATTCAAACAATGAAATTCTCAATGGTACTTTCAATAATTTTCAGTTTTTGCTTAGCAATAATAAAGAATTTAATGCAATAAAAATTGATGGGCCTTATTCTCCGCAAACTTTCAATTTAGCTGAATCACCTAATGGAGAGCACGTAGATATGATTTTGTCTATAATATACCGTTTATAAACCTTAAATATTTAAAAAGCAAAAAGAAAAAAACAAAAATAAAAATTGAAAATTGAAAATCCATTCCTCCAGAAGTTTCGTCCTTAAAAATTTGGCTTTAAATAATAAAAACTTTTGACAAAAACAAAAAATATATTAAACTTTCAAAAAGTATAACGAAATTTTTATAAACACTTCGTTCGTTTAATTCATTCTGGTTTATACACACTAAGATTTGAGATTCATTTCTCTCTGCATTATTAAACTGAATATTTTTGAGGCCAGCCATTATTTTCAGAATAAGGTCATATCAATGTCACTTATACGACAGAGGGCTGATAAACTCAAATCTACACACTATATTTACATATGTTTCAAAATTTATTCATTAAAAATTTATCAAAAAGCCAAACAAAAGCAAGATGGTGATGGGTATAAAAAATGTTTACCTAACACGAACATAAATAATTTACTTCTTTTTTGTCATTATGAAGACAAGAACAAGAAACTATTTCATGTCAGTCAGTCTCTTACATATTTCGTTTGGTATTTTATGCATAAGATTTCATTACAAATTTTATTTGTAATTATACATATAAATAAAAAAACTATGAAATTTTTTTTTTATTAACAATGCTACTTATTTTGATTGCAATAAAAAATTAAAATTTTTAAAAAAATTTTACCTAAACTATGCCGGCCGCCGGCCGTGATATTTGCAATATATTTATGAATTCAAAATTATAACATAACTTATTGATGAAAAGCCATCAACAACATTCCGTTATTTTCCTAATCGTCCAGATCAAAAATTCTCGATATGGTTGTCAAAAAAAAAAAAAAAGAAAAAAGAAAATAGAAAAAAAGTTATCTATTCAGGGATTCTACGTTTATTTAAACAAATGAAAAACTTTAAAAAACGCCGCCTTACAAAAGATGCATAAACGCATTTTGTTGGTATTTGCTGCTATTATACATATTTGCATATGTGCATATGCAAATTGTATGTACCATGCATGGCCTGCAAACAGAACTTACACTTCATTAGGACATCAATAAAAGCTCACAATACACATCTAATTAACTGCATACTTTGTTAAACGCATTTCAATCAACTGACGCAATAAATATATATCTATAAACAATCATAAGACAAACTCTTTAAATTTACAATACATACATACGCACATAGGCATGTATTTATTAGAGAAGATATAATACGGAATTGAAAAAGATAATACTGAAATGAAAAATTACTTATAGCCTAAGCCGATTCCTGTAATACCTCATCATATCGGTATATTTTGAAAAAATTTCATCACTTTTTCATCACGGACTTGACATACTTCCGTGGACCACTTCAGACTTTCAATTAACCAAATGAGTTTTTATTAAATATATATGTATAATTAAACTTATATGTATTCGGACACCTTTTATATTGAACTTTATGATACTAGAAGTGCTAGTATATCTAATGCACTTTCTTCATAAATGTTGTACTTTATTTGGAATAATACCTAAACAGTGTGTATTTGAAGAAACCATCTACCTGGGATTCTGTTTAGAGTGTTTAGTACTTTTACGTATAGAATGTCTTGGCTTAATTAGTTGGTGTCATTTTTTTTTATCTCTTTCCACAACGTACGCTGTTAAATCAGATTTGAACCCTTTATTCTTTTTCATTGCTTCATTCTTCTCTTCGCTCTGAGCTCAATACTGATCTTTTTTTCACTGTCTAAATAATTTTATAATACAATTTTAGAAACACCTTACCCATCTTCATGATTGAATGAATTATCAACAATGGAAAATAAGTGCAATTTTTTTTATTTGAATACGCGGTCAACAGTACAGATCAAGAAAATTAAATGCAGCTTGAATGAACTGGTAGCAGATGAAAGTGCAAAGTGTAATATTTTGGTGAGGCCGTTGAGAATACTGATGACACCAAAGAAACTAGAAGTCTGTACGCCAGCTAAAATAAATGAAACGTTTGTAAAAGAGTTAATAATTTGTGGAACGAACTTATTGTCACTTAAATAAATTTTAAGAAAATGTTGGTTTTCATAACTGTGAAAACACAGATAATATTCTTTAGTACTCGTACATCATACTGAACATTTTTCTCGCGCGCGTATAATATCAGTAATAGATTCTAATCGTAATTTGAAATATTTAAAACCATTTCTATCGTAATAAGCTGTTTCCTCTTTTTTGTCTGTTTTTTTCTGTTTTTTTCTGTTTTTTTTTTTTTTTGGTATTTTTTATTATAATGCGGTATTATTTTCTTTAAGTAATGTAGAGAATGTAAGTATTTCAGATTTTATTTAGTTAGCAATAAAAGATTGTCTTTAAAAGCTCTTTTAATTTCAAAAAAGAAAGTTTAATATAAATTTGAATAATAACTTTCCGTAGCTACAAATGGAAAACTTTAAGCAAGTCATCTTAATCGCGCACAATATTCTAACTCCAATAATGCCCGTTTTATCGAAGCATAGAATTTCTGTTTGCTTAATGTCTCTCTATTATTTTGTGTCCGCAATCTTCCGCGATATCATCATCCATAACTATATGTGTATATATAAGTTTATATAAATATATATAAATATATGTGTATATATATATATATATATATATGTATATATATAGTATAGTATATATATGTGTGTATATATATATATAATACATCGAATGGAGATAGGGTTTCGTATAATATTTTAATTGTTCCTCATTGTAGTGGCATGCGTTATCTCCTATCTGGGTTTGATTTCAACACATCTCCTTTTAATGATGAGCGATTTAATTGATTTGTTCTGTTAATTGGAAACTGTAGTGTTTAAACGTTAATGTTGGATGATTAACGATATTCATTTGTATTTGTCCTCCTTAAATGATTGGTGATAATGATGATAGAGATGTTTCTGTTTGTATGGCGAGATGATCGTCTCTAATTATTAGTAAGAAATACCTTCGCCACTTGTCATCTCATTAGGTACTTTCAGATAAGACAAATTAGTTTTTGTTTCATCCTACGGCTTTGATTTTTGATCACATTAAATTCAATCGTAGCGCTTGGATGAGCTTAATTTCATATATATATGTATATATATATATAAATATATAAATATATGCATATATAAATATATCTTATTATTGTCATTATGTACATACATATGTATATATATATATATATACTGGAAAAATTGGTTTTATTCAGTTGGCTAGTGTGCCAACCTTCCGAACGACAATTTAACGACTTTACTTAATATTCATCGTAACTTAAACACTGTCACCTATGAATGGTTATGAAAACGAGCAAACACAAATAAACAAACAAGCCGGTCAACCGATTCTTATTTGTTAATTTCACGTAATTTTTTTTCGTTTTTGTTTTTCATTTTTCTTCTCTGGTGTCTGCATTAACGACGAGTGATCAAAAGAGTAATGAAGTGTTGATAGCGTTAAAATGTACTGTTCATTAACAAGCCATTATCTTCACTTATATATATATATACGTATGTTATATACATATATGTTGCATATGTGCATAACTATCTATAACGACATTATTAGAAGAACTCTTTAAAGAAACTTATTTTTTTATCCTAATTTTTTATTAATTTGTCGCAGTAAAGCGATTTCATTATATAAGAAAATGCATTCACCAAACTAGTAAAGTCGATATTCTTCTTAGTTTTAAACTTAATGTCTTCAACTAAGCTATCTATTTGTCTTTTATATTTCCTGATTACATTTCTTTATAAACCTACGAACTAAACGCATTTTCATGGCTTACATCGACGCGGTGACTTACAAGTTATCCTCCTTAATAAGATTGTCATTCATTTTCATATTCATAAACAAGGAATATTTTATTAGAGATATGCAGAACACATATATATAAGGACTTTGTTTACCCGTGACCAAGCTACAAATACAGTTATTCAAATTTTTAAATTGTAATGTAAAACAAACCCCCAAAGGTAATCTGGTGAAATCGACCGACAATGAATAGATGTGGAGCTTCAATACGTGAGGTCAAAATATTTTTTTCACTTTTTTCTTGTCTACACTTAGTAGATCTGAAAGCATTATGAAATGAAACAGTACATATCGGTTCGAATGTTCAGTTCTTCGATCGCTTATTGACGCTAGGACTTATACAAAAGCTGCTACCATATATAAATTTCGTAGAAGAATGAAGGACAGCTATCGAAAAACCGTTTTTATAAACATTCAACATTTCATATAGACCCTGACGATAGGATATTAACTTATCAATTTCAATATAAACACTTTTGGAAAACAATGTCAAGCCTATGAATTATTATTTAATTTCTTTTTTTTTTGTTATTTTTTTTTTATCCGTCTAGGACGTGGCACGTTTATTCATGTTTTGTTTACAAAGTCGGATACATTGAGACAGAAAATTGAAAGTAGGGCATAATTCGTAATCAAAATTTATAGATCAGGCTTGAAAGTGGGAAATGTTGCCAATAATAGTCAAAATGACTTCTCTAATAACTCCTAAATTGTAATATTTTTTTATATTTTGTGTAGAACCATTTCTCAGAGTAAACAAGAAGAGCAGGTAAATTGAATCTTTTTCACATAAGCTAATTGAAGTTATATACTGTAAGTAGCATCTCTAATATGTTTGCCTTCGATACTCTTTAGTAGACGTAAACTATCAATGCTCCAAATATAATTTTCATATAAAATTGAACATTTATTTTTGCAAAGGCTATGTCTGTGACTCCTAAGCTAAGAACTTCTATAATAAATACCAAGTTTCTTACATAAACAGATCATTGTCGAATAAACGAATGAACGGAACCGGGAAGCGAGCAAAACATAAACTATGTAACGTGCTAATAAGCTAACCGCAAGACCATGACAGTATCAAGTCTAAATTGAAAACCGAAATTATCCAAGCTTTGATTGAGAGTGCGTTACTTGTAAGTTCAAGATGAAGAAGTTAAATTCATTAAAAGAAATTGAGAAGTAACGTCGAAAACTGATTTTATAGAATAACGGCAAAAGTAATGTAATTCACTGAACCTACAAACCACCATAAATTGACTCGTCATTTTAAAAAACTATGACGGACAAAATTTTAATGTGTATAAATGTCCTGATCATTTTAAGATTGCTTAGATCAAATTAATCAAGGATTTTTTTCACATTCTGGCAGCGGTAAGTATTATGTTAACTTAATTAATAAATAATAAATAGTTAGTTAGAGACATAAGTAACACGGTCCGTCCATGCTTCCTATTATTACTAATCCATGACGTGGTATTAGCGATGAATGGCAATACTGTTTCGTTTTATTATGTTTTTTTTTATTCTCAAGGTGCTTCAATGGAAAAAAAGTCTCAATTTTGCGGATGTTTCTGATGGAATGATGTATTTCTATGAAACTCATTATGAAGTCAAAAATTTTAAAAATTTTTTAAAAACTAAGTTTTAATCGTCAAAAGTTAATCAGTCCAAAACCGAGACTCAATTATTAATAAACGAAAGAGCTACTATGTAGGACTGATTGTGGTTGTATATGATGTCAGTTGTTGCAGACCAATCCAACATAAAGTTCAGAGTTCATGCATTAAGGACATTAGTTTATCGCACAAAACTGATGCTATACTGTAAATAAATATTCAAGTTTAATGACTGTGTTAATCTGTAAAGTAAACAAATACCAAAAAAATTGTCACACCTTAATCAGATATTCATATGTGCGTACGTATGATTGCACGCACACATAAGCACATGTGTACTCATTTAAATTTAATCCAAATATATACGTGACGTGCTCTTCACAAGATATTTCTTTTATGAAAGCCTGCTACAAATGGAATTTTAATAGAACGTGAAACTCTTTAAAAATCACTACATTTAATTCGCGCTTCAAGCATATAACCAAACACAGAAAAGAGAAACATAAAAAAAAAAAAAAAAGTATATTTGGATCGATAAATCGATAGTTGGTTGATTGCAGTTTGTATGTCGAGTTGCGGTGTTGTCTTGTATCGGAAATAAATAGCAACGTCGATATTGGTGATTGTGGTTTCATCGATCGATTAAATGCGAACCACAATGGCTTACTTTGTTCAGGCTTTATACTAAATGGATGCATAAATTTCGTATTTATCTCTTATCGTACACATAACACAACACAGAATGTAATGTCCAAAGCAGTCCACAACTTTGCACTGTACTGCATTATGCACACACACACACATATATATATATATATATATATATTTATGTTTATATATAACTAAGTATACACGTGCATGAATATACATATACGTGTATATATACACACTTTCAGTTATTTGTAGATTTGTCGGCAGGCCGACAGACATATGGCTCGAGGCGTGTTTGCAAATAATTAATGTACATCTGGATTTTCACACTTAAGCCATTTAGGTAAATGGATGGAAAATCGCGCAGACTCGCTCACTCACGCACAGGCATATAAATATGTGTAAGTATCTATGAATCAAGCTACATATAAAATGTACATACAAGCATGCATGCAACAATTTGAAGTCTCAATACTTGTGGCATAATTTAATATTTGACATTTTCGATAATAGCCCCAGTCAATGATATAAGATCCAACTTATCAAAGTCGCTGGATTGTCGTCATTCTAAATACTATCAATAAAAAGCACAAACATTCAACGCTAATATGCAAATAATGTCTCCCTGAACTTGTTTAGAAAAGAAACAATAATCGATTTCACATATAGATTCATTCACATATAGTTATACCATATGTTTGTGGTACTTAAACTGGCCTGAAGCAAGTAGAAACCGATTTCTTTTATTTGAAGCTAAAGCTAATTAAAGTCCTATAAATCAATTCACTTTATTCACAAAACTACTTTTGCGACAGAGCACTCGTGCTCTTACCAACAACTACAGTGATTACATATATCCCTACAATAGAAAGGGGAAATGAAAGGGAAGGGAAATGTAGCAGATTACGAAATCCATCCTGTAAAAAGTACAATCCTTGCATTTACAAATGTAAACTTCAACAGAATAGAAATCTATTATACACAATGCTATACACAAGAAGTTAAGTTGGGTATAAAAAACAATTACTGCTAATATGTACTTTTCTTTAATTAACTTAAATCTATTTCACACAGAATCAAACTGAAGGAAACCGAATGTGAATTATAGTAGAACAACGCAAGTAGAGATGAACTTTCTAAATTTCGCAAAATATTGCTAATCTATTAGAGTTTTAATATTAATCGGAATCAATATAATCCCGGTAAGTATTTTTCGTTATATGTATATTTTTATAAACGCATTAAATTTTAAACCCGAATTTAATTTACTGACATACTAATGTGGTTAAACTTGCATGCATTGAATTTTTTCTTGATATTTATACTTCGATATTAACTGCATCTTGCTAGCCGAAGGCAAATCCCTCTATAAATGACAAATCCAAGGCATTTGGGAAAAATGGAATTTTCTCTTTTCCATTATTCCAAATAAAATAAGGAAAATTTCACATTTCGCATAGTTTGATACTTTTTAGACGAAGTATAATTAATTTCCCGGTAAATACAATTCTAATGTACATTGAAGTTCATTTCCTAAGTAAGCTACAAAATGATTCGTAGCTAAACACTAAAACCTAAACTCAAATATGTTACAAATTTATTAGACATTTTTATATACAGAAAAAACGCCTTTGACATGATTAGTGTCTAGTGCACGTAAAGATCTCACGTTGACCTGGTTAATGCTTGTGTCGAATTTAGAAACGATATCCATAGGCTATAGACAATAATTTGCTCATGAATTGAAATTTTCCATTTGTTCCAAAACGATACGGATTATGAACTGCAGTAGGCCGAGGGAGATCAAATTGTGACATTCTTTCAAGAACTTCACTAACGATATATAAGAATTTTTAGAATTTTCGATGTTCAGATTGACAGATAGATCGCATGAAATTAGCTCAACATCTCAGGCAGACATACAATATGTATGTATATGTTGTAAACGGAATCCTAAAAACTAGTCGAGAAATATCGGTACAACAATAAATCTCGTTTCGATAATGTTTCGTTTGTCGTTAAATTCAAAAGAAACAAATGAATTCAAAAGAATAAACGATAAACGTTATCTATCGCTGCGCAGAGAAAGTGAAGTTTCGCTTATTTTTTTTATCATCGTTTATATAGAAAGTGTTAAATGATTTTATGAGAATAAATACAATTAGCATCCTCTGCGACGCAAAAAACGCTTTTATAATCTTTCCCATATAGTCATGCTACCATCCAGACCCAGCATGATTACATTATTATCAACATAAGAAGCAATAGATGTGAAATGAAGAGCCGCCGATTGGTTAAAGATATGGTTTAATCAGAAGCATATCTATAACACAAAACGAATCATTGAGAAAGATGATGGACGGAATCCAAAAGATGGGAGAATATGTTAAAACTAACACCAGCATTAGCCAAACGATGTCATACAATATTAAATGTTGCTAAGAACGATTCCACCGTCTAATGTCCAATTAGGTAAGCAATTGACGAATTTACTTAGTGAAATGTACGAAAGATAATTACTTACATATATTTGGTTGAGTAATTCACGGTGACCAGGCCGCGACTTGCTCAAAAATCGATTAAATGAAAACTATGCTTCGATTGCATTTATTGACACATTGTTGTTTTTTATTCGATTTTATAGGAGAGTAATTAATACAAATGACATAAAATTAACATTTCCATCCAATTGGATTTATATTCATAGTTATATATCTGTACGTACACCTGCATTTCTGTACAAGTGTATATGAACGTACATTTCTACAGACGTATAAATAGATATGTTTTTAACTACAGCTGTTGGTGTGTGGCTATGTGTATATTTATAAAGTGTAAGAGTGAGGTAATAGAAAACGTTTAGGGAAATACGTATGTATGTATGTGAAAGTATCTCTGTTAATAAGTAGCTCATAGAATGTTTTAATGTGACGTTGTTAATCGGTGATCAACATAAAAACCTTTGGTAAATTGAATTTCTTGGTAATTAATTGCACGTGACACATATATTTTGTTGCGGTGCCATTGATAATTGATCAACAACGTTCATGTTTTATTAGTTGATTCGGCGGTCTCGCCGGTTGATTAGCACTTCCGGTAGCCGAGGAATATATATTTGAAGACAAATCGGCATCATCGTTAGAGTCATCGTGTACATTAATTTCCTCTTCGGACTCGGAACCATCGACAGAGAGTGGTTGTACGTTTTCTTCATTTTGCGGCAGTAGGTGTGTTTGGTGCTCATGATCAACTGAGGAAGACAAAGATGCCGCGACAGCATATTGCCGAGCTAAGCCCAAAGCAAACGCTGCCGCTGAGGGTGTATTAACTAAAGATCGAAAAGCGCTACGTTCACCCCCCATTGAAAGGCCAGCAGGAGTGGCTACCGATGCCGAACTAATGGCCATTGCGGCTGCTGCCAATTGATGTTGTGTATCATTTGAAACTACCGACATATGATTCTTTGCTATCTGTTGTTGCTGTTGATGATAGTGATTTAATAAGAGAGCTGCTGCCGCCGCTTGAGAATCACTGTGATGTGCATGAATGCTAGGTAATTGCGATGAAACGTGCGATGTTGATACTGGATTTGAGGGTTGAAGTTGATGTTGCATAGATGGGATCATCACCATCTCAGATGACGAACCAGTGGTGCCGGGATGCATTTGTGTTTGAGCCGTTGATTGCTGATGATCATTGTGGCATGTCGAAGTATTGCTATTGGTACTAGGTGACGGTGATGTGGGAGTTGTAGGATGATTACTCAGTTCAAGCGATTGCGCTGTATAAGAAGTAACTGAAGAACTATTTGTAGGACTATTGCGACGCTTCAGTAGATTCATTCGTTGGTGCCGACGCCACTTAGCCCTTCTATTTGAAAACCAAACCTAATCAAAAGAATGAAGTGACCAATCGAACCGGTAATTTTATAAAACGGTTTTTAACATTTACCTGTACTCTAGCCTCGCTTAAAGAAGTACGACTTGAGAGACGCTCCCTTGTACTTACACAAGGATAATGACTCTTGTCGAATTCTTTTTCGAGTTCCTCCAGTTGTTCCGGCGTAAATGTAGTGCGATTACGCCTAAATTTTGGTTCATCATCATCGTCCATATAATCCGAATCAATGTGACGACTGTCATCGGGCGAGTCTAATGTGTCCCGACTTGCCGAACTCGGAGAAATAGCACGGCTAGTAGCATTAACGCTAGTTGTTGCCGGCGGTAGAATATGTACTGATGGCGTCAAAGCAGTCAAAGTTGTACCCATCGGTGGTGGCCAAAAATGTGGAGGAGCGGCTGCAGCTGGAGCAGCAGTTGCCGCCGGATGCCAAGAAAATCCACCATACGCATGAGAAGGATATAACCCGTAAGCTGCTGTACGCGCAAATTCACTGGCTACGCGTTCTGCTGCTCGATTTCGCAAAATGCGATTGATAGATGAAACCGACGGTGCTGTACTGTTTGTACAGACACCTAAAGGTTGAAAAGAAGACAGGAAAAACATACATAATACTTAGTATCTTAAACTCTATTTTCTATCTACCTTCTAAGGCTATCACAATTCGCTTATGAATTGTGACGAAAAAAAATCTTTAAAGAGAAATTCTCATGTCAATCTAATTAATCGTATCAATCAAGTCAAGCCGTGTCTAAGGGCGCTTCCACTTAAGCTACATTTTCTTTTGCTTTGTCGGCGATCATAAAACACAAGAACACAAAATCCATCCATCCCATCCCAAATGAACGATCAATCATGTTGCAGTCAAAAACAAAGATATTTTAATATATATATATATATATATATATATATATATATATGTATAGCGTGTACCTGTTACAAAGCTAACGCATATATTATAAAAACTCATAAGCCCCATATTACGTAATTACCTATAGCCCCTGTTTGTTCATACGTTAAAATTGTATGCAAAATATATTATGGAGATCACTTACCTTCTGATATCAAACGCTCGCGTATTTCCCAAGCAAATATTGTTGGATTTTCTCGTTTATATTGTTCGATTTTTGAAACAACTGTTGGTGTTGCTACCTTTGGCTTGGAGCCACCAATTAGTCCAGGTGGACGTAACGAACCTGCTGCAACAAAACAAAAATCAAATAAACGCTTGTGCGTAACTATGCTTTTTTCCTTTAAATCAAAGAAGAAAAACAATACATAAATCGGAATAAGAATAAAAACAGCAATAACAACAACAAATAAATATAACTAAATATCCAAACGATGCTAAACACCGTAAATATACATCCAACACACAGCATAAAGTCCGCAGAGATGTGAAATGTTACCTACGTACAGCAAAAAATATATCTGTGTGTGAAAAACATACATATAATGGTAAGTTTGTGTCAAAATTGCATAAATCTGAGGAACCATTGATTCTCTACTCCAGCATCTTCACATTCACGGTCTATTAGTGAGTGGTGCTTGCTGTTGTTGTAGTTGTTATCGAAGTACATCTATAATAACTTTATCAGAAATGTGCAATCAAGCAAAGCAGCGTACTGCCAACTTCTGGTGCTTCTATTTCAATTGGCCACGCTTAAATGCAACTAACAAATTATTTATGCCAAGTACACACACACACACACGCATGCATACATACACGCATATATACACGCACGCACAAGGAAAAGGAATATTCCAATCAAATGGCCTGGAGGTCGGCCATACAGTTAAATACTGCAAATGTGACGCAAATCAAGGAAGATGCTACTCCAATTGTGATGAAATGGGTCACGAAGCTAGGCAATGAAGAGGCTGGCTTTACGTATTATTTGGAAAACCAAAAGCAATATTAACGGCTGCAACTTTGCGAAATGCCTGAACGAGCGAATCGGCAGTCGATTATGTTACCGATTAAAATGAGAGCTAGGCAGTTAAATTTAAACCATTACTTAGCACTTGTCTTTGTGTTTTTTGAAATTTCGGTTACTAAATAGCTAGTATAGTATTGTAGAAAAAACCGATACTTTCATCAGACGAACGTAAAGCATAGGAATTATCTCGTCATTTAATACTATAACGACGGTCTAAATGTAGAATTTTTCTTCATAATTTTGGAATAATATCATATGGATTGTATCAATATGGAATTGTCTGGACCAATATGAACTTCAGACTCTATTAGATGTCAGAGAAATAATGGAAAATACCTGAAATACCAAAAACATTACGAGGAAAAATGCCGCCAACTTTATAGACTATAAAGGAAGATATACATAATTTTAATATTCTTACAGAAAATACCAACAAGCGGAAAGATATTATACAATTTACGGCGTTATTCTATGAATACGATGTTGTAAACACTATTCATCTTCGTAACGGAACAGGACTTGATATGAACTTCAAAAAGTTTCAAAGTGCAGAATATTGGCTGAACTCTTCAGAAAAAACATTCATTAAAAGGGTTTTTTTAAAAGAAAAAAAGAAATGCAACGAACTTTTCCTAACAAGCCATGTAATGATTCCTCGACTCTTTCGCTTTCTTAATATTTTTGAAAACTTACAATAATTTAACTGCTACTGCGATAAAAACCGTTTACTTCTTAGTAGAGTTTACGTTTCACAGGCAAGATTTCGTGATGAACAAAATTCGTAAAGTTAGCCTTTCTAACGGCATCGCAGTTTGCAGGAAAGGCGTCGCAAAGAAATAACGCCTATTAACAATTCTGTTATCAAAAAAAAATTTGATTCACTAAACCTGACAGTATATCGTAAATACCGACGAATTGCCATTGTCACTGCAAAAAATTAACACTAATCTATCGGTTAATTTACGATTCATAGACAGGAAGAGTTAATGTTTGTACCTTAAATGCAAACACGATCGTAACGATCGATCAATACGATATCATGACATCAGAGCAGTTCAAAGCTAGAAGCGATGATAGAAGACAAATCGCCATTCAAAATCCATTCAAAATATTCCATATTAAGATTAATAGCAAATACAAAGCGACCAAGAAAAAATCCTTAACACAGAGTGCTGATAGTGGCTAGATTTTGCCTTAATTAAATCTTTGTATCAGGCCCGTACACCGTACAAGTTGTAGCAACGACTCGCGTATAACAACCAGAAAGTGCAAGCGGAGTAATCGAACACGAGGTTTTATATACACGACAATCTGCGGGCTCACGTATCGTACATATCTACGGTTATATATCGTGCATGGCTGTAACAAGCCTAGTTCTCAGTATTACATAATTTGGCTCAAGTTGAATATAATTTCGATCTTGTTTCTCTTACGCAAAAAAGAAAATGAGTTCTGACAGATCTATGCTAATTTTCTTTAACAAATGAACTGACAGATCTGAACAAAATCCATTAATTATTCCCTAAGTTGATTCATAGATAATGTTTCTTATAAAAAAATCCATATTATATTTAGCAAGTACATATCGTTAAACGAAGCTTATAAAGTTTCCTGTAATTTTAATTATTTGTTTTGAATTACAATGGAAAAATCCAAATTTTTTGTTCATTAAAGGAAGACAAGAAGAAATACCGTTCAAATTTGGCATTAGTTTCAAAAATGCTATAACAATCCTTCTCTGATTCAGTGTATTTAAATGTCACCATTCGGGCACCTCATTTCACGCTCAAAAGCGAACACACTAAAGAAATCTTGAAAATAACTTTCGATAATTGAAAATTTAAGTTGAAAAAAACGACTGACATCCTAAGGATATCAAATGCAGTATAGTCACTACTTTCCATGAAATATTAGGCATGAGAAACTTATTTTCGAAGTAGTTACCGCATTTACTTACATTGGCAAAACGTAGAATAGAAAATTGCGTGAATTTAATTTGATATTGCCCTCACCCTGTTCTTCAAATTTGTCCCAGTGACTATTATATGTGCACAAATTTCAAAAGGTCCCTAGAGGAACAAAGATATGGTTTAAATGATAAGGTCCCTGAGGTAACCGAACCCTATTTTGAGGATATTGATAAATGTTTCTATAAAAAAGGCAACAAAAACTGCTTTAACAGTGTTGGACTGATTTAAAGGAGATCGCTTCGATGACTGAATTCGAATTTCGCAAAAGAAAATAATTTTTCTTACGGAAATGAATGGCCGATTTGTTAATTGGCAATGTTGCGGAAGCAAAGAATTCTTCTTACTGTTCTATAATCCTCCGTCTAGTCTTCGAATATTATCAGTACATTGGTTTTGAATAATCTACTTAGTAATTTATAAAAGCATCAGGTTTCCCAAGCTCCCTTTCCGATCTGATTTTTAAAAATCGAAAAGATATCCAAAGGTTTATCAAGTTCTCGGTAGAATAATGTGCTTTATACCAAATTAGCATTATGGCACATTAAAGACATGGATTAATTTATTAATTTTCATAACGTAATAACCTGACATAACTTCCCAATCAGACGTGTTATAATACTTTTACATTTTTAATTGTTTGTGCATTTCTCGAGCATTTCTACGGCATCGTAGCATATTTCTTTTTAAAAAAGCCGAATTGAAATTTAGAAAAGCCATCAGGTTTCTTTAATTCTTTCCCAATCTATTTAGCGTTAACCTCTCAAGAGTTTGGCTATATTATTCAGCATCTGTAACATAACTCCAACTACTTATCGAATCTTTGCAGTAAAACAAGCAACTGTCTTGTCCACGACTTGGACAGTTGAAATGTCGGGAAGTGTCGAGTTGGAGGCACAGATTGTATACATATTAGAATAAATGCCGCTAGTTTCTGAGACATGATTTGTATACATATATATATATAACTTTATGAAACACGTGCCAACCGCGGATTGTTATTTTAATATGTCCGTTATTTTCAGTAAAAACTTGTAGCTTCAAAACTATTTTATATTGCCACCAATCACCATCATTCATGCATTGATGTTGCTTTTCTTTGTAGAAACCCTTCTAGCCTGTCGGCTTACTCTTACTTAGAAGTATACTTCTTGTAACTGTTACTGTAAGTCTGTATATATTGAGTTTCTTTTTCTAACATAGTTATTAACATCTGGCCTTCCAGCACTACACCGACATGTTGCAACTAGTTTATATTAACAGTTAATTCGTTACTTTGACAGAGATACGTTTCATCTTTATAGCCGCTTCTTTGTTCGCTTAGTAGGCCAAATCGCTTATATGCTTAATAACTGTGGCTTATTACCTTGTCTGTCACACAACTATATTGCCCACCTGGAAGAATGTGCCTAACGTTTCATTGTTTAATGAATAACATTTAGTACGACGAAATTTAGGAAAACATTTCAATAAATTTAGGAATTGTTTTATCAGTTTATATTCTATCGGGGTACCAGGTTAGTGTTTCTGATTTAATAATTCAATGTCAGTATTTTTTTCATCATCAAACTTTTGAGTTGTATTATTTGACATTTTTATTTACGAGAATTTAATTTTTTTTTTAGCGTTCTTTCTACTGCATGCTACACTTCACATTCACTTAGAATACTTTCTTCATTGAATTTCATTTCCGATAGCTTTATCTTCTTCGATTCTGCTTATTCAGTAGAACGAGCTACAATATTCCGTTAACAGATGACCTGCCTCCAACAACCTGAAACATATTTTCTTTGCAATATTTCCCGAAAGTGACATCTAATCTATACTATATTGATTTTATTTGAATTTAGTAACTGGCTATTGCGCTTTGACTATTGCTATGGTTTCTTCAGTCATGCGTATAGCTCTTCTGCTCTTCTTCTACGTTTTTCACTTATTTTAATGCCTTCTTCTTGATACAATATTGATATTTTTCTTTTGATTTGTATCAGTTCTTTCTGGTATCCATGATCTAATTGGATGCCTCTTCTTTCAGTTTTCGGTGCGTTTTGATTCTTTTTAAGCAATTTTCGAACTTTTTTCTAACGTTTCAACGATTTTAGCTTCACTCTTTGGTTGTTAATTGGGAAACCCACTTGAGCTTATCTCAGCTACTTTTTTGGCACATTAAGTGTGAACATATTTGTTCGTTATTTGAAGTTTGTCGTTTGCTAAATCAATAACCGAAAATTTACTGTTTTCAATCAAATACTGACAGGAATCCATTGCCTTTCTGCTTTATAGATATTTCTTGCATCGGAAACTACTGAGCTTATGGCATTTAATTTGCATACCACTTCACTGTGAATGTGTGTTTTTCTTCTTGTTTTACTTATTTTGCGGTATTTCCTCTCATAATATGTGTGACTTTTCAACATTTATTGCGATTACAAATTCGTTTATTGATGACGTTATCTACGTTTTTCATTTCTTTTACACCAAACATCAGCTCCTTGACTTTTATTGCCTATTTTGTACTCGACGACATAGAACGGTGTATACCTATTTTAAGTAGAAACTTAAGCTTTATTAAGCTTCGAACAAGAATTCTGTATCTGTATATAATTGTTTACGTTGCTTAATATAATAATTTGGGTTCTGCTAGAGAATAATATTTTTACAGCCATAACTTCAAGAATCGAATCAATAAAAATTTATAACTCACGGATAAAAAATCTAGATATGAAAAAAAATTTCGTTCTCGATGGTCAGCATTGCATACACTTTTAATATCCAATGTCGGCTTAGCTCGGAACGCGTTTGCTTCCTCTTCCTACTATCTTCTCATCTGACTATTTTTTCGTTAGGCTCAATGTTTGTTCTCCTTTTCGTATTGATGCATATATACGTATTTTACTGGACCTTTACTTTCTAAGTATTATAGTCGGTAAGAAAATCAAGTAAAGAAACCATACTCGCCTTACCCATTACCTCACATCAATACAAAAATATCAGAAACACTTTATCAATTGTGGCAGTCGAATTGTTTTTATTATTCTGACCGTTTAGTTAACGTTCGGACAGCTTTCTACTAATTTTTAATTCGACGCTTCTTGAAGTTCGAAAATCATTTGTTCCTCTAAATTTTAATTCAGAAAAATAGTCTTGGAAAATTGTTCAAACCGGTACTTTTTGTGAATTATAAACTGCAGTTTCTTATAAGTTGAGAGCATTCTTGTATAAGTGGAATTTTTTTTTCTACCATATTCGGGGCCGAATGACGCCCAATCGCCGTGGCGTTGAACTAAAATTATTCATAACAATTTTCAACGAAAGAATTCTTAGTTTTTGGAGGCAGTGACTTCTCAAAAACTATACATTGGCAAACAGTACCATCGTTCAGAATCTTATGTTAATCATTGTATGTCTTTAACAATGGATAGAACTAATTATGTTACGTATAATTAAAAAACGTGATTAACAGGTTTATTTGTACCCTTCATATGTTATATTTCTTTGACTCTTCAAAAATGAAACAGATAAGAAATTTAATTGTTAAATCAAACTCATTGCATAATATTGCTTCACGAAATTTATCTCAAAAAAAAAATGTTAAACTCCAACTACTCGATTTATAGCCAGTAAACCTTAAGCGCACGTAGACATATGGTTTAATTATAACAATAAATACCGTGCAAAAAAAGCTTCTCTCTCTGTTAATATACACTTAATACATACGCTCTCTGTGTATATATGCACATATATACAGTAAATATGCACGTATAAGTAACTGCGTTCATAATAAATAATTGTAGATATATAATAATATGTTTTGCTCAACTACGCAAATAAAAACGCGTCTAAGTAAAATAATCCCGCTAACATTGCAACAGAAACGCACATGCAATCATCTTTATATATATTTAAAAAAATAAAAATGAATAAACAAGCTTTAGTAGGCCTATGACGTAGGCAAAGCATAGATTGGTACAAAAATTCGACTGCGTTTGATACTTTGATCGATTGATTGCATATAATTGGACCGAGAATTGAAAGGACTTTAACGAATGCAATCTGTATAGTTTTCATCTATCCAATAAATACGATCCGCTTCATTATTTTTTCATAAATCATCGGCTTTGAATTCTAAAAAGGTCCATGCAAGCGGCGGTGCATACGCAAAGATATCGGTAAACATTCTCGATCGTTTTTAAACAATCATAATCCATAAATTAAAAAAGAAATTATCCCAAAAGCAAAAAAAAAATTCGGAATTACTACTCAAATCTTCTAATTGGATATTATTTAAATCAGCTGTTTAGCGATCTGCCTTTCAAGATTTTTTGACAGCATTACGAAGCAACTGCTCTTGAAAAAAAAACACTTACTAATTAATACCTTAGAAAGGCATTTGATTTTCTAACAGAGAGGAAAAATTTAAATATTAGCACTTTTATTAATCGACACTCGAGAAATTAAAGTCTCTACTTACGCAGTACTTTTTTTTCAAAGAGAGTTTTTCAAGTATAATAAACGTGTTTTACTGTTGCTCATATAACATCAAACAATAATTTAAGCAGCTGTTGAACTTTATGTTAAACTATAGAACTATTGCGATGCTATTGACGCACTATTGATGCGTATTGTACAGTTGAAGCTTACACCATACCATAGTCAGTGTACGTATTCTCTACGTATTTGTTCTCACAGTATCGATAAAGAACAAGAATTTTAAGACCTAATCAACCAAATATAATTTGCAGTAACTGAAACAGCTGTTATTGTCGAAAAAAAAGGCAAAACAAATTTACTGCAACGATTTTTTTTTTAAATTTTCTTTCTTTTTTATATATATTTATATAAAAATTTCACGTGCACTTTCATATAAATAAACACATGATATAGAAAATTTTGGAATTTTAGATCTACTGCTAAATAGAATTTACTTAGGAACCTTTCAAATCATATATTTTTTGAAGGTGTTACCAGATGCAAATTCATAAGCATTAATTAGTTTTACTCAATTACTGTAAAAACGAAGAAGAAATATGATCCAAGCCTTAGATAATAATTAAATAGAGTTTAAGCTCTCCGACCGTACAACTAGACATTTATTTATATATTTTCAATGCATTCTAGCAGACAGACAACTATGGACTAACAAAAATTTATTTCAAAATTTTCAAGATTTCATTATTAATTCATACATTTTGAGATTTATATGTTCCACTATTCACACATACATATATATATATAATAAAAATATGTATATATTTATATAAATATGTATACGACTTGCATGCGGACGCATTGCGTGAATAAGGATACAGTTTCGTTTAAAAAACCGACTAAAAGAATAGCGTCGGACATATGTTTGATTACGCTTTCATTAGAGCGAACCAATCCAATGTATATAAGCATAGCACACAAACGTATACTTTCATGTGTCAATATATATTTAACAATATAATACATTATAGGCACATACACTTTAATGGGTGTGTATCAACGGACAACAGAAATATATGATGCTCGATATTCGTTGAATGTAGTAATAACGAGCAAATTGAATAAAATTTCATTAACGTGTTGTAGCACATACAGTGGCTGAGGTGCAAATAAATTGCAAAATAAATATAAAATTAAATACCCATTCACCTTTTGGCACTTCCGCAAAACAAAATCGGACAATATAATTTCTTGCATCCTCTGTGAGTAAACAAATAACGCTACTCTGTGATTAAGCAATAATACTCAAATCAAATCAATACTGTGTTTATTTAAAAGTATAATTAAAGTTATATCAAGAACACAAAAACTTAATCATTTATAGGCACACAACACAAACCGTATTATACTACAACGTAACTGGTAATATCAGTTACATAGAATTTTATATCACACATATGTCACATAAATAATCGTATATAATATAATATATATATAGACATCAAAATATTTGCATTGAATTAATTTTTGTTTAATAAACGGGCGCTTACCTAAAAGTTTCGAGACAGCACCCTGTTGCGTCAGCATGTGTTGTGCTATATCATATCCACGCAATCCACCAAACCGTGATAGCTCTAAAAGTCGTTGCTGCGACATCAATGCACTTAAAGCAGTCGGTGTGGCTGCTGTTGCCGAAGTGCCCGTAAACATCGGCGATTCACCGATTGGACCAGATGTTACTAAACCAACTAAAAAAGGAAACAATACATTAGCTCTTATACTAACTATGTACTACATTGCTTTTTCAATACCATTGAAAGTGACTTCAAGTTACGAAATATTTTTCTAAACTCCCTAAAACACAAGAAGTATTATTTAATCATGTCAAAGTTCGACCATCAGATATGTTGTTTATTTGCAAAATCTAATTAATTGATCGAATAACATGAACGTAAGACTTACGCACAAAGCAAAAAAAAGCCCATTGCAAGAGAATGACTTCTAATATAATCTGATGACCAGTTTATCTATAAATTATTAAAATGTGTACAATTTTAAGAATAATTTGTTATTGAGAAAGGTTTATCTATTTACCAAAAGTAAATGTAAACATTTTAAGATTAAAATTTGGAACAAATTTTGTTTCCAGTATAACCTCTGGAACTCGCTACTATTTATGAAGGACAACTGTATTCAAAACTTCTACACGGAATATTTTATAGAACTAGATTCTTTTGGAGTCATTTTTGATAACTTGTCTGCACATAGCGAGCAATAGCTCGGCCACAATTTGACAGATATTCACGTTTTCAATGCGTCAAGAGTTTGAGGATTGTTTGCATAGAAGTTGATTTTTAGATTGTGTTTTGCTTATTAGTTATTCCTATACATATTACTTTTTGAATAGTTCCAAATCACATGATCCTGGCGATCAGCTGCCATCTGAATTTTTTTCAACAATTCCTTTTCTGAACTTGGATGACAATAAGTTTATTGCTTCCGGACTTATGTCTCACCGATTTGACGAAATCAGTTACACTCACTTCATCCGATTTTTATTCTGTTTCATTAATGTTCACTATTCCCTTTAATGCGCTCTTTATGATCATTTTCAAAGAAAACTAGCCCCGTAATCCACACCAAACGATAAAATAATGAATTTTTAAAGATGAAGTAGTTCCTCATGAATAACATAAGAATTTTCGCTACTCTAAATGCATTTTTTTTTTTATTAATGGTTCCATTAGGTAGAAAACGAGCTTCAGCAGAAAAAAGACTTTCGTAAAAAGGAACAAATTATTTTTGACGGAACTTATATTTTTTTACAAAAGACTTGGATATATAAAATACGTCATAAATAGCACGGTTTTGATTTTTCATATATCAACAAATTCCTCTTTTTTTTAAAAAAAAATTAATAGACAAAACACTCCATAGTTACGTGAACTCGATGTTCTACTTTAAATTCTATCGCGTAGATCTGGGTTAAAAGCATGCACATAAAACATTTTTTAATGTAATTTCATATTACGTTACAAATAAAGAACCCTCCTTGAATATCGCTCAAATATATTATTTAGAAATATAAATTAGTTGCAACGATCGTTATATACTCGATCACTTCAATAGTAAAAAGTAGAAAAGTTATATTTGACTTTGACCGATTCTTTTATATCCACCACTCTCATCTTAAAAACAAAAATATTCGAAAATCACTAAATTTCGGTACTTTACAGTGCCGAGTGGACGTGACTAATTTGCTCAATGTATCTATCACCGAAGGTGTCTGTGTAACGTCTGCGGTAAACATTCTCCTGTTTGCGAAAATGAAGGTGTAACTTAGCAGAAACATTGGAAGTTCTCGCACGCAGGTTGTGAGGACCAAAGTCGTAGGCTCGTTTTGGTCCACACGTTTCCCCTTCCTAATTGCTGTGTGGTTACTGCAGTCGGCAGTAATCCGCAGCGAAGGGTCGGAATGCGACCCTGGGGATAAATCAGCTGGGTGGCAACAACACCTAGCTGACGAGAAATAGGGCAAGTGGGGAACACTGTCGTTTCCGCTTGCTCTCTCCTCCGAAAACGGCGACAAGAATGGTCGAAACATAAATTTGTCCGCGAAAAGAAATCCGTATTAATCCGAATTATAAAGGGTCGAGGGCGATCTGCATGTCTAAGGGATTTTAAAAATCAACAGTACGAATCACGGAACGACGCATATTTTTTGTAATCGAAATGATTGAGTGAATGAATAAAATGCAGAAAGAAAAGAAATGGTAACGTGTTTTAATTGGGCATTCAGGTGTATACGGGTAAGAAAAGAAAAGATTTATTGAAGATCAATGAACGCCTGGAACGGACCGACGACCTACTCAAGGCAAATTAAAAAGATAAAAGGAACAGAAAAATGTTCCTTACAAAGTTGGTATTGAAAATGGGCCGAATCGATTCAAAGAAGCACCCACAGTACGATGTAGACTAAGATCACCTCTGCTTTTGGAAGCAAAACAAGTTAGATAGTTATATTCGGCTGTGCCGGACCTTTTATGACCACCACCCTTATCTTGAAAAAGGGGAAAAAACTAAATTGTAATAAGTAGGCGTGGCAATGAAAGAACTTCCAATGTTTCTGCCAAATTTAAAGCCGATATGTTCATTTTTGCGGCCAGGAGAATGTTTACGACAGACATTACATAGTTAAGCAGCCAAACAGATGGACAGACGTACCGACGGATATGTCGAAGTGGATTCCGAATTCCATACTGATCAAGAATATATACGTTTTATGGGACCCAATTTTTTTACTACTGAAAACAGAGGTGCACATCGTACTGTGGGCGCGTCTTTCGACCTATTTGGCCCATTTCCAATACCAACCTGCGTGTAAGAACTTGTAATGTTTCTGCCAAACTTGAAGACGATACCTTCATTTTTGCGAACAGGAGAATGCTTAAATCGATGCTAAATTTGATACTGATCAAAAACACATATATACTTTGTGGGGTCTCCGAAGTTTCCTTTTGGTAGTTACAAACCAAATAAAAAAATGAAATATACCCTTCATCTTCGGTGGTGGGTATAAAAATTCTCTGTGCAAAAATGGAAAGGATCGACCCTGCCCACTCGATAAAATAGAATATTGAAATTTAATTCTTTTTGTAAAACTGTTTTTAACATTAAGAAAGATGGTTCTGGAACCACATAGAATGTACATATTCTTGATCGGATCCGGAATCCACCTCAACGTATCCGTCGGTACGTCTGTCTATCTGTGTGGCTGCTTAACTATCTAATGTCTGTGGTAAACATTGTCCTAGCTGCAAAAATAAAAATATCGGCTTCAAATAGTGTAGAAATATTGGAAGTGCTTTCACTGCCACGCCCACATAATACAATTTAGTTTTCCCCCATTTTTATAAGATAAAGATGGTGGGTATGAAAGATTCGGCACAGACGAATATAATTTTCTTACTTGTTTTTAATTGTAAAACAGTCTATATCCATTTTCATTAGCTAAGAAAACTACTAATAACCAAAATAAGCAATGTCTCAGTATAATGATTTTAAGAAATGTAAAAGTAATAGCGTATTAGTTCGGTATTGGAAAATGAAAACTGTGAGAATATGTGACAGTTGTTCATTTCTAACACTCCCACTCAAGTTATTCAATAGTGTTATTCATTAATGTTAGTCAACTCCAAGGCCTCGAGGCAGTTTTACTATTTTGGAAGGGATAGGACCCTTTGGCTAACATATCAGTGATCACTTCCGCCGCAAGGATTTTTTCAATGCGCATGTCACCTTTTTCAATAAATTCATTAATAAAATGTCAACCTGCATCTAGATACTTAGTACGATTATGAAATTTTTGGTCAACCTGAGTTGTTCTAGGTTGCAGTTTATTCACGTGTATCTTGCGAAGGAGCTTTTATCATCAGTTTCAGTGGCACAGCGGACTTTAAGTTAGCGTTCTAAATCTATTTTGGCTTTAGTTTAAAAATTAGTCTTAATTTTAAATAATCTTAAAGCCTTTAAAGTGACGAAGTCTACTTGTACAGGGGATGAATGTCGTCAGCCAAAATTAGAATTACACTGACACAATGAGCCATCAGTTGAATTGGCACATCAATTCACATTAGTAGGGAGCATATTTTCTTCTTCTCCTTTATCCGTTAAGTCTTTGGACACCTGTCTTTAGATAATTTTTTTTTTTTATTTGTATTCATTACAATAAGAGCAGCTTTCTAAAACACTGCACATTAAGTCAAAAAAACACTTTGATTTTTTACATATACTTTTTCTTAGGCTTCGTTGTTGAGTTAGACATTTGTTGAGTCTAGCTAATGAACGTGTTAATTCGATGCCATCAGGATTTTGCGAAAGTGAATGTATCGGTGAACAGTTCCTCATTACCACTAACATCGGACTTGTAGTTGCCGTTCTTATTATTTACCGTTTACGTTTAGCTTTGTTGTTGGAATCAATGGGAATATTTACGGAAAATATTTTTGGTACGACTTCTGCTTTGGTTGAATTCAATTCGCTTTTCATAGATGCATCATATGCCTTTAAAACCATATGTAAATTTTATATCTTGGCTTTTGCAAACGCCGCAAGTTATTGCTAGCCATTGGATCTTAAAAAGAAATATTAAGCGGATTTTACACCAAACTTCCTTTGTGAAGTGCAGTTCTGCTGAATCAAAGTCAAGTCAGGTCAAGTCATACGATTAAGTCCTCATTCCCGAAATCTCTTTCTTATATAATTAACCGTGAAAACCTTCTGATCCGAAAAAGCTCTTGAAAACTTTGCTGATAGTGTCATACATAGTGCATTTTGATGACGGTACGATTCCCTCTTCAACTTCTGATTTGCAATATCCGGATCAGCCGGCGTCGTAAATGGAGCATATCAAAATTGATTTAAAACGATTCTAGCTGCTAGGTTTTAACCCAAAAATTCGATCCTTTAGATTGACATTCTGAATGTAGAATAGACGCACGTAATTCTAAATGATTTTGATGAATTACTATTTTTTGTATCAAAATTATTCGAGAACGTAAATAAATATGGCGGCAATAGTCGATTATTCCGTTCAATTAATTCAGCGGTTCTTTCATTGTCTAAAACTGCACCTAAGAAGCTTCATTTGTTACAAGATGACCTTTCCAGCTAAAGTAACGATTTCCATTTTCACTGAAGAAGTTTTATATCATCGGAATCGAAACACCGCTATTTGAAAATTGAAATATGGCAGCGTCTCTAAACAGACAGTTAATACAGTTACTTAATCTCATCATGTAATAGACTATGAATGTAGGTCTCAAATGATTGGGACATTTTTCAATTTGTAATACACGCGTTAACCTTATTGCGTTTTCTTTTTCTTTTTTATATACACATTATTATGGATTCTTAACTTTGTTGTCGCTATGTGCGTCTTTCTCCGCTTTTGAGCTCTGGCATATTCGCAAAACTACCCTAGTTTTTGTCCATGGAAAGCAATGCACAATATTTTACAAAATATTTTTTATTAAGTCACATTGCTTTTATGACAACTTTTTAGCGCTGTTAACGCCACGAAACGATTGAACGTTAACTCGGCTATAAGCTCAACATGTTAATATGTATACCTCTGAGCATTTCATATTCAAAAACATGTTCACTGATTATTCTTAATAGAGTTTATTTTAATGAAAATACGTGATCTCGTTCTAGGAACTAAAACAAAAATTCTCTTTAAATCAAAAGGGTTAGATGCGTTTTGAATGAAAACTATGAATAACTGATTATCAAGCTTATATTCGGCTTAGCCCGAGGTTTTCTTTGAAATTCAAGCACTTTTTAAAAACAAGTTAAACTAAAATATAAAGTTTAGCTGAAATTAGGCTATTAAATATCCTCTACACCATCTCCTCCACATTTCTTCAGTTATCTGCCGTATAAAATATCAAAAATTATGCTCTATATAGCTATATAAAGTAAGGGTGATTTTTTATGAGAACTGACATATATATAAAGCAAAAAAAAGCAGAGGTGTTCTTAGTCTACGTCGTACCAATTGTCAATACCAACCTACGTGTAAGAACTTGTAATGCGTCTGCCAAACTTGAAGACGATATCTTCATTTTTGCGATCAGGAGAATGTTTACCATAGACATTACACAGACAGGCGGACTGACGGACAGACGGACAGACACACATGCTTATATCGATTCTAAATTTGATGCTGATCAAAAACACATATATACTTTGTAGGGTCTTCGAAGTTTCCTTTTGGTAGTTACAAACCAAACAACAAAATGAAATATACCCTTCACTTTGGGTGATGGGTATAAAAAATTATCTAAATCGGTCTTCGTATTTACTACCAATTATAAAAGAAATAAGACATGATTTATATAAAATATAAATTATGTCATTTTATGCGAGCTTATGGGATTATACCTCTACTCTCCTCCACTCTTTACTCTCTTAATCTCCTCTTGTTCAACTCCTCCACATCTTCGATTTTTTATTAAAAAGATTTAAAAAGATATCTTATTTTAACATATGCGCGCTATTTCTGTAGCAGTTTGTCTGCCGAAATTACGCTTATGACTTCAAACCGAACTAAAAATTGCTAATTGATGACTTTAGATTCCTATAATTTTATTGTTTTATGCTTTTACATGCTTTACATGCTTGTAGTAACTTTCTTTTCTTTAAAAAAATGAAAAACTAATATATATTAAATAAACTAATATATATTAAATATATTCGTTTTTCACTCAATCTCAACATTGACCCTAAAGCGAATAGACGAACAATTGGATTTTAATTTAATTTTAATTTAATTTGATATTAAATGGAAAGATAAATGTACTAAATCATAACACTAACGAAAACAATCGCAACGCTGTCGAAAATATCTACTTAAGAGGTAACAACACTGCAAAGTTTTCAAAAAAACAAAATTTTTTTATTATCATTAAAATTTTTATTTATTCGTTCTTCGTAAATAAGTTTTTCCATGGAATTTAGTGATTTTCCTTAAGTGTTCCATAAAGATCGCCTGTTTCAAACGAACCGCTGCTAATAGAGCTTTATCGAAGCGATCGCTACGTAGGTATGAAGCTAAGAGTGACAAGAAAGAGTACTTCTCTCGAGGAATTAAAAGTTTAACATTAACTTTTTAGAGTTCATTGTGAATTCGCCTAAAACATTATACATTTTCCCCTTTTTCTTTCTTTTTTTTTTTTGTTATTTATCTTTACTTAAATTGTAAAATATGTTATTTTCTTTTTGGTTAGATGCAGCAAAAAAAAAAAAAAATTTCGGGCCAAAAATCGTCGAGTAAAGAAAACGAAAAGGAATATTTGAGTTTGATGAGACAGTTTTATAGAGTGGAGATTGCGGATTAATAGAAAAAAATAAGAAAAATTTATATCATAACAAAAAATATATCCATAACACACACCAAAATCTTAAACAGGTTTGTCTCGAAACACAATTTTTCAAACTTGCACACAATATTTTTTCGATAAATTGATTTAAATTATTTTTTATTAATAAAGGAGTGACTTTTTTTGTGACAAAAATTCAATTTTTTTTATTCATTTACACATCACAATTATAAAAGAAATCAATATTTCTTAAAATTTAAATTAAATGATTTTTCTTCTTTTAATTCAAATTTGAACCAAGTGTGTCCACTAAAACTAGACATGCCTCACGACAACGGTTGCGGTGTTATCATTTTTTATAATAATAATTTTCATAAATAATTTTTTTTTTTTTTGAATACTTAAATGTACGTATAACAATCTCGTAATATATTATTATTCTATTAGCTTTTTTCCTTTCCAAAAAAATTGCCAAGAAAACCGCTGTTTATTAGGCAGCTACAGTGGTGTTGCCCCTTTACAACATATCTTATTTCATAAAGGAAATATTAGATTCAGATGGCAACATCATTAACGTCGTACGTGTGTTAATTGCGCACTTATCTTTTTTTCATTGATTCTCCATTCTGTTTTACTATATTCGATATTATTTCAGTTTATGGTCTTAATGTTTTATATAAAAATAAATAAAAAAACAAGTAAATAAATAACTATTAGATATAACAAAAAATGTATATATTATCGATCTGCGAAAGATTTTTGCAGTCGAAGTAACCACGTCTCACTTTCCGTCTATCTGCTTACACGTGCCAATCTTACAATCAACTAAATGTACAAGAAAACTGAGAAAGTCTGACGCATGCTGAAATTCTACGACTAAAATTCGGGATGGATGTATTTCATCCATAATCGTTAAAAAACTAACGAAATTAAAAAAAAAACGAATAAAATATACAATTCATCTTGTGGCTAATCCTGAGCATCCAGCATCTCAAAGAAACAGTTACATAAACAATAACGGGAGAAAATTATAGGCGTGTTCACATTGAATATAAGCAATTAATTATGATTCAAACTTTTTTCTCAAATTTCAGAACAATATCGATATACGATGTCGATGATTTTTTCCGAAGAAAGCTATTTTATAGTTAAGAAAATACAACATGAGAGAGTAGCATCAGAGATTGAACACGAAATCAATATTCCTCATGATATCCTTTGAAATCACTTATCAATATTATCTATAACTTTCCCTCATTTGATGATAAAAATTTATCACAATGAAATTTGTTCAGTTAGTGCACTGATGAACAATTTCTGATTTATATCCTTTATTTTAGCGATGGCATACAGAGTTTTCTAAGTTATTAACTGTGTGCTAACGAGTTTCTAGATTCTTCATTAATTTTTACATCCAGTTACACGAAAAGAAATTAATTATTTTTGTTTCGAATTTTTTCGAACTGTCTTTTGCCTTTTGAGTAACCGGACTCTGCGTGCTATTCCATTAAATAAGAACATAGATATTCCGTTTTATAGATGATTTATTAATTTGGAAAAAAAAAAAATTATTTTTGTTGTTGTTATTATTACTTTGTTTGTTTAGGTTTAATATGGTCAAACGTTTATATATGATGCGATTTGGATACTGATTGTGTTCTTAAGGAATATAAAAAGGACCGATGCCAAAAAAAAACAGTAGACTAGACTAGATTATATTAATTTTATAAGGAAAAAGCGTCACGAAATCATAGAATTTGAAAGGAAAAATACACCCTATTGCCTTGAGATTACAGCTGTAGACGCAATGAAGTCGCGCTTATATTCTCATGTCCGACGACAAAGAAAAGACAAGCATGCAATGCGCGGCTTCACTGTGTTCGTCCACATTACTTCAAGGTGTTTTCATTTTGCGATTTGAAATAAACTTTTTGTTGTTTCAAATAAATGTTATTGAGAAGATCCCCGTAATGCCGTGTGCGATTAAAATTTAGCAAACATTTCTTGCGCATAGCTTTCGAAAGCCGAATTCTTTATTCAAATAACGGTATACATGCTATCATAACAGTTATTTATTATTATTTATTCCAGGTCTGCCACACATCACATAAGGGAATTCGTTTTGCTTCCAATAATTGTATTTATTGGGGATAAGAATCACAGTTCAGACTTGCACGCCAATCTTAACACTCACCTGTGCTCTTACAAGTCACAACTTTTAAAAGAACAAGTGTTCAATGTACATTTTTACTATTTCTATGTATTGATTAAAAAGAATTTCGTCACTGCGCTATCTTTCAAATATTTTCTCTTTAAATAAATTTAAAGGTTATAGTCGGAACTAGAGCGATTTTCATATATTATACTTCTCTTCTCCTACTATAATCTAAATCTAAGAATTTAATAAATAAGAATTTGAACTTTTTTGACTTGATCAAGATTTAATATAATTAATTTTTATTTTTTTAAACATTTTATTCTCTTCCAACATTTTAGTGCTAAAATAATAAAAATTATATCTTGTTATCATGTACGATGAGTCCTTGCTTCTCATGAGAATCTTTTGATCATAAAATGCTGAAAATAACTAACATTTTTTTTTTTATAACAGCGGCTATTTGCAACGGAATTTAAAAATCTATTCATTTTATCCACATATATTATATTAGTTTAGTACGCCAAAATGTTATTTTTTCATCAATTTTCGTCGAGTAATAAAAAAAAATGTCAAGTTTGGATACTGACCACAAATATTGTTGAAGTTAATCCATTTTCAATAGAATACGTCCTTAGCTCAAAAGATGGCAGTGTATCAAATTTCATATTAATATCTCCATAATTGGTTGACAATCAAACAAACAAAAAAAAGATACATAAACAAACATTCGATAGATAAACGTGCTTGAAGATAAAAAAATAATTTTCAATAATTTCTGAATCATTTGCAATAATAACAAGCAAGAAAGTTATATTCGGTTGTGCCGAAACTTTTATACCCACCACCCTTATCTTAAAGAAGTGTGAAAAAGTAAATTGTCATAGGTGGGCGTGGCAATGAAAGAACATCCAATGTTTCTGCCAAATTTAAAGCCGATATCTTCATTTTTGCGGCCACGAGAATATTTACCACAGACATTAGATAGTTAAGCAGCCAGACAGATGGATAGACGTACCGACGGATACGTTGAGGTGGATTCCGAATTTCACACCGATCAAGAATATTTTACGAGTATTTTACGAGTCTTCTGAAGAATTTTTTTTAATAGCAGGCGGGGTCGATCCTTTCCATTTTTGCACAGAGGCTATGGGATAGCTAGTGCAATATTTGTGGAAATTTTTCTAATTCTATCTGGTATGATTTTCCAATTTTTTTTTTTTTTGCTTCCAAAAGCAGAGGTGTTCTTAGTCTACATCGCACTGGGGGCGCGTTCTCCGACCGATTTGGCCCATTTTCCATACCGACCTGCGTGCGAGAACTTCCAATGTTTCTGCCAAATTATACCTTCATTTTTGCGAACAGGAGAATGTTTACCACAGACGTTACACAAACAGACAAAATGAAATATGAATAATATGAAGGGTACAACGAACAAATTAGTCACGTCCACCCAGCACTGTAAAGTATCGAAAATTAGTGATTTTCGAGTATTTTTGTTTTTAAGATGAGAGTGGTGGATATAAAAGAATCGGTCAAAGTCGAATATAACTTTTCTACTTATTATTATTGAAGTGAGCGAGTATGCAAGGATCGTTGCAACTAAATTCTGAGGACGATACCTTCATTTTTGCGACCGGGAGAATGTTTACCACAGACATTACAAAAATAGGCGGACAGACGGACAGACTGACAGACACACATGCTTAGATGGGTTCTAAATTTGATGCTGATCAAGAATATATGCACTTTGTGGGGTCTCCGAAGTTTCCTTCTGGTAGTTACAAGGCAAATGAGAAGATGAAATACACCCTTCACCTTCGGTGGTGGGATTAAAAAAACGGGTCTGTTTAGGTGAGCCACGTTCTAGGTACTGTGTACATCTAATTAAATATATCCTTACCACAAGTAATAGATAGTGTAAACACGCTAATAACAGAAAAGTGGCGGATAAATGAAAATATATTTCAAATCGTGAAAAGTTCACTTTTTTTTCTTTGTTCACAAAAATAATGTTTTGGAAACTCGACGAAATATTTGATATTTGTTTCTATTTATAATGACAGATATTGATTGTGTAAATGTGTAAGACATATTTTAGTAAAACTGAACTTTTATTTAAAAAAAAAAAAACAATTAAAAATTATTTTATGCAAAGTACTATCCATCGTACCCCATAACTATCATTTTTTTTTCTTTTACATTTTTCAAAACGTATGACGGAAAAATCCATTTTTTAATTTCGTCATATGAGTGAAAGCACTCCTGAGATGGATAATAAGTCTTCGGTTAAAACAATTGCTAATCAAAAGATATGATGTCCGATGATTAGGGCGGGGAGGATAGCATATGCCAGCTCAGTGTTGCTAAGTTCTCATCCCTTTCCGTGTGTATCGTGTGATCGTTTTACATTTAATAATCAATCAATCAATTATACCAATGGTTATTATTAGTAGCATTTCTAATAATGACTTTTTCGAGTTAGAGAAACTTCAAACACCACTGTACTGTGATATAGAGCCCAAAGATAATGCTTTACGAAGGAAATGTAACGCAATACGATTCAGCACAATATAGTATTAATTACGCCCTCGAAAGTCTCAAAAGTCATTCGGGCATCTAGTGCTTGTATTAACGGCCAATGACTTGAGTTGAATGAAAGTCTTTCCTATAAGAATCAAAAAAACTCCATTTATAAGTAGACTATGTAGTCTAAAAAAAAAAAAAGAATTCAAAACCATTAACAACGAGATTGTTATTCAGTTTCAAACGTGCATTAAGTAAACAAGAATTAAGAATTTTAACTTCCTGAAAGCCCGACGTCGTTTAGACTACAGAACATACTAAATTGGTGCCAAACATACTTCTAGGAAGTTGTTTCCGTGGCTCAGCTTTAGAAGATTCTTTCATCTCTATTTCGTTGACCCTTGCCGTAACTAATAATTTTGTACTCTCTGTGTGCTACAGGAGGTTCTGTAATATTATGAAATTGAAGACAAATTTCATAAGCATTTCAAGCAAATAGATTAAAATGAATGAATAGAATTATTATTGTTATTATTATTTAATCGGCATAATGTATAGTTATTAAAGTTTATAGTATAAAAACAAAAATAAAGTAGAGTAGTAAAGTATTTACAAAAAAAACCGGTTTAATATGTTATATGAATAATTTTGTTACGTCATCTTCGATGAAGAAGCCTTGTAGATTTTAATGGGATTGTTCCATATTCTTTTCTTCAGATGTTTCTCCTTCAATGACGTGCTTGTCCTTATTCGCGTCTTCAACCCTCCCTCTTTTCGAAAGTTTAAGTATTTTCGTCAATAGACTTTAATGCAAACTTGATACGCGCATAACATGGATAAATAACGCTATTGTAATCGTAATAAACAGTACGAGCGGAATAACATAACTGAAGTATGAATGACATTTTAAGGGATTCAGTAAGATGCTCTTTCTAAATTCGAGTTTAATAAGTTCAGTTCAATTAGAGTGGAAGAGACTGGTAAATAGGCCAATCTGATGACGTCGATTTAATGTAAAATCTAAACAGTTAAATTGCGAAAACTGTATCTTTTTATTACAGACTCAGATGATTATACAAAAGGTTCAACATTGTTCGTAGACTAGAAATTTATCTCTAATCAATTCTAGTATAATAAATTGTTTTTGTTGTGTATACCGTTCAGCTATATAAAGCTAAAATCCATTCTAGCTTTTAGTAACAAATGGTAATCACTTAAATGATTTGTAATTGACTGCAACGAAAATCCTATTATGTGAGAGTCAACTCACCATCACTTGTGCGAAATGAATTAGTGCGTTGAAAGACTTTTCATTTTGGTGTGAAAATTAACTCTTATCAGTGAAATAAATTTTCACAGTAGCAGTCATACCTACTTTGTTCAAAAGCATAAACTTTCTTATCTGCAACTATAACTACTCTGTATGAATTCCGTTAGCCGTCCCCTGGAGTTTTCATTATTTCTTTCACTTTAAACTTGTAATTTATTATATAGCGTCTTATTTTTTTTGGTCCAGGTTTGGTCGCCCTGTTACAATAATATATGTAAAAGCGAACTGTCATCAAAGGTATCAGTTATTTAATGTAATCTTCGCCAATTTCCAATACGAATCGACTATAATACGTACGTACTATAATACTAGAAACTTACTACAAAAATGCTGATTCTATTGTAGGTACATTTCGCGCATTAGGAAAAGATTATAGTCGATGTAATCGTGCACTTTAAAGTAGTATCACCAAAACGCACGTTCGACTGAAAGTACTGGTGCTCTTAGTGAAAGTGACGAAAACAACCCAAATTTATGTATATATATATAGCGTGGACTGTATCCATCGTTACAAAATTCAATTAACATCAGAATTAAAGCCGTCCGACCATCAACAAGCGAAATTGTCACATCCCCAAAAAATCACTCACACGGTTTGGCATTTGTCCTGGAGGTGTGATAGTCTAGTATTTTTTGGAAAATGACAGGAATGTGACACAAACTGTCAATTTCGATCGCTTTGCGTTGGTGTAATTTCGTCCATATTTGAAACTATCGATACACAGAGTTGACGAAGTACGAAAAAGTAATTAGATGTAAATGAAGACACTACTGAGGGAAAAAGTTCTTCATGAACATTTTATGCGAATTTTATACATTTGCATCGATTAAACAAAGCTATTAGTTACAACTACAATTGAATAATATCAAACTCTATAAATTAATATATAATTTATAAATAAATCGGAAAGAGATAGATTAAGTCTAAGCGGGCGAGCTTACAAATTGAATTAGACAATTAAAATTCAGTAAAGTTATCCTTAATTATCAAAGGTATTAAAAAGGGGTGAACGCCTTCATTCTTCAAATACAATCATAAGTTCTCACAAATGTGCACTAAGCTTACAATAAATAATTGAAAAAATTTGTCCAAATAAAATCAATATTAAAGCAATTAATTCCGAAAGAAGTTATTTTTTATAGAAAAAAAAGAAGTCCTTTTGATATAAAATCAAATAAATTAGACTTTTCCAGTTAATTTAGCTACAAAATGTTTCAGAATCAAATGAACGCTCGGACAGGCATTAATAAATACCGTTTTACAGGCACTGCAGTAATCAAATAATTGTTATTGCTTCGCTTAGAAATATCCATTGAAGAGTCTATAAAACGTAATTATTCTCTTCAATGGAATGAGATTCCAAATTGGTTTAGACTTGTCAGTCTCTGATAAGAATTTTATAAGCGGTTGCAATGAGAAACTATGCTCCTTTGCTAGAATCTTGAAGGCTGCATGGGAGACTTGATGAATTCAAAAATGCAGATGCAAATCAACGGCAACGAAAAGGTAATTAAAAAATTAAATCAATCTCTGAAATAATCAGATACATTAAAATCGATGAAAATCGGTTGTTAAATCATAAGGAATTCTTTGTTATATTGCAATATAAATTTCATTTTATAATATGCCTCGGCTTACCCACATATCTGTATTGAAGTTCGTACTTTCGAAAAAGTCAAGGGAATTTCAATGCACCATAGATCTCTATTTCATCGCATAACATTCTAGTGCGGGTAGGACTTATTTTCTAACATTTTGGGCGTCATATTTAGGCGCCAAGGCTAAAGTATTAAAACAAATATAATTTAATATTATCTCTCTATTTAAGATTAAATTTATTTTTTTTAAAAAGGGTTGAAAAAATTGAACATAAATGAACACAAAGACTCAAATCGTCATATAAACGCCTGTGAATTATGATGATGAATCTAAGATTTATGATGAAGAATTAACTGATGAACAGAAAACATTGTACATTAAACGATCTCTTTAGCAGAAAAAATAAAAGACTTATATTTCTCGCATACATGCATACATACATACACTCAATGTCATTAAAAAATTTCCAGCTAATAAGACATAGGTATGTGCAGAGACATGTATTGTACGTATAGAAGTTAATAAGCATATTCAATATGCATGCATAGTCATCACTTTAAATTTGGTTGTACAAGCTCTCTTGGTATCGATAACTATAAAAACGGTACAGTTTGTAAATGAATTCCATTAAAGAAATCCCCAGAAATAGGTAAATGACAAGCACCTGAGTAAAATTAAAAATCAGTTATAAGTTACGTGCAAAAATAGTCTAATAGAGATTAAAAACCTGTGAATGCAATCAATCAGATTAAAGAATTTAATGAATAAATGAATCGATACCTAAAAGCATCAATATTGTTTAGATTATTCCATATTGAGAAAACAATTTAGTTTTCTTCAATGACGGTCATATTCATATGTTAACCTATAATAGTATTAAATTCAGATTTCGCTTATAATTCCCCAATAAAGATTCCCGCATAACTTCAGTCCTAGAAACTTTTATCTTCTAAATTAGTTAAGAGATTATCAATCTGTGAGAGAGAACGCAGTATGCCATACAGTTTGTTAGTTCTAAGGCTTCGTCTGCATAAACTAGCAAAGACGTTCGGCTTTTTGCCATAACTACAATAAATAGATAAACGATTAAACATGACCAGACCAAATCACAAACGGGCCGATCGATAACGTAAAACGTATATATAGATTTGTTATACTTGCTCCTCCCCTGATGGGTATAAAATATAAATTAAGTAACAAATACAATTCTTTCACTACATTCCATTCCATTTCACTAATATGAGCTATAAAGTAAAAAATGTAACCTCTTCCCCCTTTCATACGCATATACATTTAATTAAAAGAAATTCAATGAAAATCGTCATATCACGGATTAGCTTAAAATTATATTTTGAATAAGTTCAACGCGGTAACTTAAAATCAATTAAGATAGAATATTTGAATGATATAAGTGCATTGCATAGTTTAATGAACGACATGTACAGGTAGATATTTATTTGCTTTAGTTAATAATTAACATTAGCCGTCGGTATTGTGAACTTACCATTAGTAGGCATTGGGGGAATAGAACCGACACTAGATGCGGTCGGAGCACCAACTGTTGGAATTCTTGAAGGTTCCATTTTCCAGTGCGATGGAATGTTAAAGTTAGCTGCAACTATAGATCCAATTTCCCGACTTATTCCCGGTTCAATCAACATGACAATTTCATTTGGTACCACTAACTCTATTCAATTCCATACACTCGTCTATAACGATAACAGCTGAACTACAGCAACAGTAACAACAACAAGAAGAAGAAGAACAACAACAACAACAAGATCACAATAATAATAACGACGACAACAACAATATGAATAACAGCAACAAACATTTCAGTTTAGTTCAATTGTTGACGCCACTTCCTTTATGCATTTAGTTTTTTTATTTTTTATCTTTTAATTTAATTCATTTATATATGTGTATATAAATATAGATATATATATTTATATTTATATATACATGTATATATGTATATATATATATATATACGTGTGTATATATATACATGTATATACATGCATATGTGTATATATATATATATATGCATATATATATATATCTTTTATTTATATATATATGTTTATTTATTTATTTATTTATTCTTTTTTTTTTCTTCCGCTCTTTGCAAAACAATAAATAATATATAATTTATTAGCATGTATGCGTAAATAACATTTAAGTAATTATACATATGTGGTTGCGTACATTAATTTAATTTTAAATTGAATCAAACATCGAAACACCATTACAGAAGATTTTGCATTTATGTACTTTTCTACACATCCGTTCACTAAAAGGCACAAAAAGATTTTTCTTTTCTTTTTTTTCTTTTTTTCCTGATTAACTTTTTTAATTCAATTGTTTATAATCCCGTCAAAGCGCAACCACGACCCAAACACGCATCCATCGGTTAGCGTACTGAACTAGCCACATTTGCTCTGCTTGAATTCAACAGAAGTCACTTGGCGACTTTCCCCCCTCAACCTTAATTATGTTTGTAAGTTTTATTATATTCTCATGAGCATGTGTGCGTGCGGATCTGTTTGTTATTCTCATTAATTTGGCTTTTGTCGTCTGAGTGGTTTTCAATGCTCGCTCACTCGATTTCCACTACCACCACCAATACCGGAGCAGTCTTAAACCACTGAAACCGTTGTCAGTTGACAAACCTCACAATAATGGCGCTTGTTGTTTCGTATATCCATACAGCATTTCTTTCGTTGATGCCGTTGGTGTCTTTTGTATGATAAAAATGTATTAAAATGCATAAGTTCGAAAGGGATAGCACTAGTACTGCAGTAAATAAGCCTCTCCCACTAATGACGACAGCAATTACCATTGTTGAGGATTTCCAGTAGGCAGTGCCCATTGCACATGCTTGCGTCCATGAATGCCAACAATTCGGTTTTTCGTGTTTGTGGTTCATTAATGTTCGAACATACAAACACTCTCTTTTACTCATATCGCTATATATAAGTATTAAATATGCTCCTAAGAACATATACATATATATATATATATATATATACGAGTGTGTGTGTGTGTGTGTGCTAATAAATATGTATATGCACACATACGTACGTGTATATATATGCATGTGTATATGTAGATATGTATGTTTGTATATATATATATATATATATATATATATATATATATATATATATATAGAAATACATACACGTACACATACATATTATGAATATATCGTATATTTATATGTATGTGCATAAGTAGTTGGTCTCACCTTTTTGCTCGTTCATACCTACACTGTGTGGTTTCCAATCAATCTAAATTGTTATAGAATTGTTTTCTTTGTTTAAGTTTTACAATCTTTTCTCACTTATCGAAACAACGTATCATTACATAAATACATTCGCATGTGTATGTATGCATGCATGCACTTATCTACAAACATACAAGTTACATACATAAATTTCAGTTCACTTTCAAAGTGTTGTACCGACGTTAGCACACAAACGTGCAAACATATACAAACGTGCAAACATATACGTAAAGCCATATGTCCGTACTGATATACGCATATGGACACGTACGTATAATACATGCATGTATACATATATAACTACCAAAAACATTTCGTCTATGATTCGTTATGTATCCACAACAAGCTTACTTACATGCAAATGTGTTTCAGGAGAAATTGCAGAGATGTAAATTGATTACAGCAAAAAAGCAGAAAAAAGAAAGAAAAGCAAAAAACACACAGAAGGCAAAGCATGCTTTAGTTTTTTTTTATTTTACGTTTACTGTTCTTATGAGACGTTTTTAAGCTCAATTTTCAATGCGTGTGTATTTTGCATTAAAATAAATATATATATATATATATATATATATATATATATATATATATATATATGTGTGTGTGTGTATGTAAGTAATATTTCTTAATATTTGTGTAAATTCTATTCATTAATATTTGTCTTTTGTTGTATTAATCTGACTATTGCATAGGATGTTATCGAGTTTCGTTACACAAAATCATTTATAAGATGATATGATAGTGAAATAATTGCATTTGTGTAACTATAACATTTATTGCATAATTTCTTATTAAAGCTATGATAGATATCGTTGACTATTTTTTTACCTTCACTAAAATCCTCAAACATAGATGGTACCGTGTATTGAGGAATGACATCATCTTCTTTGCCCCAAAATCACACTTCATTTCGTTTTTATATATGAAAGCAAAAATCTTAAGATGCATATATGAAAAGATTTGTAGGTTTTTATTCTTGTAAAGTAACATCTATTTTACTTTGACCTGCCTTACAATTTTGTACCTAGATGAGGGAAATTTCTTAAAATATGCTTCAGATTTTAGTGACCTTAATAGGTTATTTTCAAAAAAATTTATTTTAAAAACTTGACTTTAATGTGATTTTTTGTTTTTGAAAGAAAAATCACTTGGAAATCGGCCACAAAAGTGACAAATTTTAATTTATCGAAAAAAAAGTAAGAAGAAAAGCCTACGGTACTCACTAGCAAATCTTATTTTATTAAAATTGCAAAACACTTGAATGAGAATTAAAAAGGCCAGAAAGAAACGCTTCAAAGTTCCAAGTTTCAATTTCAACCAAAATTTTTATTTTATAACTTGTTTGCTAAATCTGCACCGTTGTTTTAATGATTATCAATAGTTCTATGGGCGTGATAGGATTGCATTTAAAATTTTTTTCATCATGAGTTGTCTGCTTTTTGTATATACATATATTTGACAAATGCCCTCAAAATACCAATAATACGACTGTGTTCGAAACATCTACTTTTTGGTTTCTTTAACACTTGCCGTTCGCGATCATCTTCTTCATCCTCTGATTTTATTCTTGAAAATTTAAGGGATCGTTTATGCTGATCCTATCTAACCTGCTCAATAAGAGATTTAAAAAAATTAACATCACATATGATATTACCCTTTAAATGTAAGTGAAATTGATGAAAAAATGGCAAATGAAGGTAAAAACGTTTATTTTCGAAGCTTTTCTTTATTGTATTTTTAAGAAAGCAGAACGCATACACTAAAAGATAGAGTAAATAAAATTATAGCTTGTTAAATATCACTGCAGAGATTTGCATATTCTTCTCGAATGCTCTTTAAATTAATGAACCAGTCTCCACTGATATCGTATTGAGGCATTGGCTAAACAAGACAGAACTTGGGAATAGAAAAAAAGGTTGAAAAAGAATCCAATGGACCAGAGCAGAGATTGGAAAGCATTTTTCTATAATTAGTAGCTGCCAGTCAATATAATAATGATTAAATCAAGGACTGCATATAACAGATTATAATAAGCGATCGAAAGCGGTTCGATTTACCGAACAGACGCTAAATATGATAATAAATCAAGTGATTTATTCATTTACTCAATCCCAAGAAAAATGTTAAACCGATTTACAATTTAGAATAATATATATATATATATATACTCGTACAAACGTATTACGTGAAATTGACCTTAATTGGTCTATCAACTAGGCTATAGCCAATAATAAATTTTTCGTTCTTTATATACTTTATCAGATTATTCGATATCAAAACACCGACTCAAAGAAAAACGAACTGTTTCGCTTGTCTTTATTCTACAACATTTGAATTATGACCAGTCTAAAGATAAAAGATAACTTGCAGCAATTATCTTAACAATAACTTCTTTGAATGGTGCGTTAGGAATTTTAAATGAAAAACTTTAAAAAAGAAAATATATTCTTGGCTTTCAAAGATTTCACATATAGTGCCTATGACTTTAAGCAAATATTTTTAAAATAAAATATTCAACAAGGTCGACAGTTATATACTCTGTTAATCAAAAAAAAAAAATGTTTTTTTTCGCAGCTTTCGCAGCTGAAATATATTAAAAATCACAACTTTATGTCGTAAAAATCGTCTGATCCAAACCATTTTCAATAGGGTTCATCTATAGGCGACAACGAATTTTCATTCAAATATTTTGCAGCTTGAACGAGGAAATACATAAACACCTATCGCACAAACACACGGACATTCTGGCTTAAATCGTCTTACTAAGCGATTTTAAATCGATTAGTATAATGAAAACCGTGTATATCATACACTTACAATGCAAGATTAGAAAAAATTATAAGCGTTCTAGATCTAATCATTAACATCTAAGCGCTAAGTTCATACTATTTATCAAATTTTTAAAAGCGTTAAGATTTCGAACAACAAAAAACTGGCCGATTGGCCATTTTGTAGTTTCGTAGTAAACGTAAATAAAACAGAGTTCTGATTGAGATTTGGATGAAATTTTTTTTCAATATATTGTTCGGGCCTTACTATTATTTGTAAAATAAAGCATTCTTCAAATATGCTTCAGGAGACATCTTATAGGACTGCATTCTTTTGAGGTCATTTTCAATGACTTATTTGCGCAGAGAAGGAAATAGCTCGGCCATAGCTTGTTGGATATTGGTTTTTAAAGCGTCAAAACTTTCAGCATTGTTTGCATAAACTCGATCCTTTACATAACCCCCCCCAAAAAAAAAGAAAAGTCGCACGATCTTGGTGACCATTTCACATCACTAAAACGTGAAATTACACGTACACGGAAATTTCTCACTCAACAATGCCAAAAGAAAAGATGTTGCATAGTTTGTGGCACTGTCTTGTTGAAACCACATATCTTCAACCTTCACATCCTTAATATGACATTATGTGGTTCAATATTTTCTATTTAGCGTGACTCTCGATGAGGTGTGGGCCCTAACAAATCTCTTGCACATCCAGTTTCTTCAAACTTCTTCACAATTTTGCCTATAGCGCGCTCAGATGGATGCCTTTATTTGACCATAATCTGCTCATAATGCACGAAACATATCTATTACAGAATCAGCTTTTTTGTAGTAAGTTTTTACCTTTTTAGCCATTTCAGCGATTGTTAAACAAATCATATTGGAAATGTGATGTTCTAGGTGATAGTTCCTATCTACATATATTACAGGGACAAAGTTGTCAAATCCGGACCATGAAAAGGGTGAATTTATATTGCTACCTACATACTACATATATTTTGGCTTAACTATCTATCTATCCTGTGAGTATCTTCGAGTACATTTTTTTGAAATGAACAAATTATTTTTTATTACACATATACATATTATGCAAGTAAATGCAGTATTATGGAGGCAGACTACCAAAAAGACGATACGCATGAGCACATGGAACACATGGGCATGTTATAGTTACGCTTACAAAGCATATAACAGTCACAATAGTCTCATATGTTTTTAATGAAATTCAAATTAAAAATTCGTCCTGAGCGTTAATAATAAAGTTATTTTTTTTATCAACAGATCCTTCTAGTTCGCTAGAATCAAAAAAAAATGGGAATACGTTAGTTCTGCTACTAGTTGCCTACTTTGGGAATAAATTTGTATGATATACTAATTAAGCAAATCCGTATCTCAATGTACGCCGATGATGGTAATTTCCTGCATCCTCCTATCCCCCTCCTATCTCCTAAGTTCTCCTATTATTTTTCACTCTAATTTTTCTTTTCATTTAGTATTCTATAATATGTTGTTATTATTATTGTTATCATTATTATAATTATTTCTATTTTTATTATTATTACTTTATCTTAAGGTAACATTCCATATTTTGGCAACTTTTTATATTAATTAAAATTGTAAGGCTTGATAGCAAATAAAGCTTTAAAAAACAGCCTTCTCCTCCTTTTATCTGGAATCGTATGAATCTGAATGCATACTAGACAATTTATTGATTTACATAAGTGACAGGATTGTTGTTTTCGATCAAAGATTTCATTTCAATTTACACATTGAACTCTCCCTAAGAAACGCTAAATTGTTGTCAGACATGTTGGTGTAGAAGGAACTCCATGATCTACATGTTATAAGAAGACAAGACATGAGTTTGGCTCGTTTCCTATCGTTGCTATGCATCTATTCAGAAACGATTCTCGCTATTCGCTCTAAGGAAGCTAAGTTGAGACATGTTCGTCTCTTTCCCATCCTATAAAAATTTTTGATTACTTATAGCACCATTTTCATTAAAGAAACATCGGTTGATCTCAGGTATATTCTTCCTTGTTAAATTAATAAATGGTACTAATGTCTCACCAGCTTTTTCAAACGTGAGAAACCTCAACGTTACTAATCGTTCCTACAAAAACTTTTGTTTCGTAAAGATCAATTAATGTTAATATAATTACAAGCTATTCAAGCCGTGATAGTCCTTAAAGAGGTCTTTGCAAAAATCTAAATAATATCAATAATTTAATGTTAATATCGCGGACTCTTTAAGGACCAGCACAAATTCAGTCTCTGTAATAAACGAGAGACCTAGGTCTCTTGCGATTAAAATTTTCGTCTTTGCTTAATTCGACCGTTATACTACTATAGCTGAATTCCATACGTTTATGAATAAATAAATAAATAGATGAGTAAACGTCAAGGTATATACAGCACATGATCCGTCGGCTTAGTTGATGACCTGTATCTTTCCCAAAATTGAGATAAAAGCCTCCAAATTAAGGCAAATCAGTAAGTAAGTAACTAAGTGGGACTGTAATTATTTGCAGTTCAGTAGTCTACTTTTTATAATTGTTATCTTTTCTTTTTTTAAAACATGTTTTTCAAGAATCAGTGACAATTTTGACCGAAGAAGCTCAAACAAGCTTATATAAGAATATGTGAACAAAACTTCTCGACATGCATATGTATACAAAACAATAACATTTCCCTTGAAGTGAAGTAGAGTAAGAAAATCTTTCTTTATATTCATCGCCGAAATTATCTTTTCAGTTGTAACATTGAAAAATTTACCTTAGAGTTGTAATTTTGATTATCGTAAGTTTTAATCGTCTGTCTGTCCAACCATTTACTGTCCATTATTAGAACCTTGCAATAGATGAAATATATATGTGTTTGGTGGATGGACACGTGGATCTTCAAGTTTTAAGTCATAGCATAGCGATTACCAACACTATAATAGCTAAACACAAAACAACTATAACTTTCTTACTCATGTCTACAGCAAATAGTAAACTAAAACTTAATGTCAAAATTTTCTACGGAAAAACTCCAACTGAGCAATTGTCAAAATATATGATTAACAAAGTATTTCAGATCTTTGCGTATAATGAAACAGGAATGCGTGACGAACAATTTGGAAACAACCAACAGTTGCATATAAAATATCAAGAAGATTTGAAGATATTCTTTATACTAAAGCAAATAGAAAATTAAACAAAATTTATACCCACAAACGTGCTCTCTAGAAATTACTGGTGCTACGTTCGCTTACTTCCTTTACATTCTTCTAGAAAAATAAAATCAAAAATTCTTTTTAATTTGAAGTTATTGATAACTAAATTATCATATGAAGGCTTCAAGTGCATTGAAATTTTATATGAAAGAATAAATCTTATTCGCTTTAAAATTTTTAGTTCGAAATGCTTAATCTGAAAGGCACATTTCAACTACTTCAGGCGTGTTTGTGGACAAAGGATGTCTATTGTCAACATCGACCTATAATTATCAACTGCAGCGTCCAGTTGACAGCTTACTATGAAGAATGTTCTAAATCTCTTGCGGAAAGTCTCCTAACGTCTATACCTACAAAGTATTGTCGAAAAATGAGATAAACTTTCAAACATCCACGTGGATCGTCAAAATTTATAAAATGGATCGTTAAGGACAAAGTGAAATGTGACAAAGCTTGTACCCAAGTAACATGAAATGACTTTTAACACCTTATTTATACATATAAAAAAAAGCGGAAATTTCATAAATATTAAAAGAAAATATTTAAAAACTTGTTCAAAAAAAATTTTCGATAAGAACTTAAATATAATCGATTTTCGATTATTTACTTATATGCCTAAATGCCTTAATTTAGGCAACAAAAATTTTCGAAAAAAATGAATTTTGCTGCTTGGCAGCAAAAAAAAATTGTTTTGAGTCAAACGTATTTTTTTTTTTTTGACGGCATAATTTACGTTACAAAACCGAAAAACGTAAAACCAAGAAAATAAATAGAAACAGATAAATTGTTTTTGAGCTTGAGCCAATTTTTTTACTCTCAGGCCCTACATCAACTTACTTGACTTTCCCTCTATATATATGTATAAGTAGACTCCGAATTTTATATTGATCAGGATAATATACATTTTGTGGGATCTCTGATGATTTTTTCTTTATATTGCAAATCTTTCCGCAACAAAAATTAAATTTCAATAATTTTTTATGTCGGGTAGGCATGGTCGATTTTTTCATTTTTCTATAGATACTACGAGATAGCTAACACAGGATACGTGGGTATCTTTATAAATCTATCTGCTATGGTTTATGAGTAATAACCAAAAAAAATTGTTTTCTTTTTGCTTTCGGTGACAGATGCGTTTTCGATTTACGTTGTACTGTGGATGTGCCCTTTGACCGATCTGGCCCGTTTTCGATACCAACGATAATTAGAACTGGATCAAATACTTAAAGATACTTGCTTGTCGCACTACAGTTGCACATTTGAACATCTACGAAAAAATCGACCGGACTTCCTGAAGATTGTACAACCACGTACGTATACAGCTTTCAGTAAAGGAAATAATGTTACGAGAAGAGCGGCCATACATGGCCAGTTATTCAAGTTACCCTCTTTGCCCACTTTGGACTCCACATGTTACACAGGTTACCTGCCGTTCGGCAAAGATATTGAGCTTCAAGGCATTACAACTTACCTTTAACGATCTGTAAACTACAAAAGAAGCAGTGATATCCATACATTGCCAGGGCTTGCCAAAGGTAGTAAGTAGAAGGTTGTAATACCCAGCTAGCCCAAAAATACATAGAGACTTTTATTTCTCCTAGAACAATACAACAGAAATAATATAACGTCAACACTGCCCACCTACTACAGATATCTCAAACAGTTTAACGTGGAGTCTTCGCATGAACGCTAAACCCCACTGTGCCCGATGAAACACAGTTTGGGAAAACGCCGCTCATCATTCCAGGTGCCATGTGTAGACGAGTACCAGCTAAAGATAAGCGTGCGTCCTCTCTGCTCAGAGTAAGGCCCACTTAAACCTTCTGCCTTCTATTGTGTCAAGCATATAAGCTCACTTCGTGATTTGGTCGCCTGGCTGCAGGAACCGTCTCATAAAAACTACCATACACAATATCTTTTATAAAGAACAAGTATAAAAAACGAAAATCGAAAAAAATTTAAAAAATGAATTAAGTTCTGAAGCATGAAACCGTAAGAGAGGAACATGGAATCGTCAAATATTGTAGATTCTCGTAATCCCTACGCCTGGCCATCCTGAAGAAAGGGAGTGTTTGGCTGGCAATAACGTTACCTTAGGCGTCCGCGGCAACTAGTCGTTATGGTGAAGAAAAGAGGAAACGAAAAACGGGAGTTCGGAAGAAGTTTGACGAACTAAATGCTGTGCAGACAACAGAACTATATTCTAAAACACAATTAATTTCCTTTAAATATATGAGAAATAATCAATGTATAGAAAATTGCATTTCATTTGAAATAACTCTTTGCTGAGACCGATAGAACATTTTTCTTCTCAAAGAGAATTTTACGAAATATAAAAGAACACAACATCAAACCTGTGCTAGGAATGCAAAAGGAAGTCTTGTATGGTAATAAAAAGGGTAAAATAATTACGAAACAAATAAGCTAAAAGTCACAAATAGTCATGTCCACGATCGCAAGTTTACTCAGAAGAGCAAAGAAACAAAAAAAAATAAACAACTGCTGGCTGATTGAAACTATTTATATAAAATACAAAAATAACAAACAAAATTTGATTAAGAAACGGAAACAATACCAAAACCGTAAACATGGCGTATATATGTTTCTAGAAAAAGGAAGGAAGAGCGGAAAAATTAAAACTGATCGAACAGTGCAGCCAAAAACTGAGGTCATTGTTTTTGCGTTAAGTATATCTTCACTTGAAAGTTCTAATCTCATTTTAATCAACGTAAGGAACTAAATATGAATGTAAATCATTCGTAAGTCATTCGTGTGAGATTATTTGCATGCCATTATGAGCGAGACATTAATGAACAAGTCAAAAGTTTACTTACGTAAACAAACCATATTAAACGTTCAATAAACTACATATTATATTGTCTATTCAATGAGTGGTCTATGCATCATCCTTATATTGTTTTTATTTTATTCTTTAAACTGTATGCCATCACACAAGTTTGCCTGAATTACAAATTGTAGAACACAGTAGCCATAATCTCTTCGAAAGTCGTCCTAATAGTCTCGGCTTACGGCAGTGTCACCATACGAAAGTCGAATTTCGAATTTGTAGTACATCATCATAGTAGACCTAAATCTCATCGACAGTCAGCAGATCGACCAAACATGCATTCTATATGGAAGCATAACCAAGAAAAATCGATTGAATATCGTTAATTTTTCCTTATTCTTCTTCTACTTATCAGGCAGCAACACACACTTTGCTTATTTATGTCGGTTTAAAACGGGCATTTATTTGCATTAGCTTCTGAACAAAAACACATATGAAATAAACAAAAATGGCGGAGATGCACACATATATTACGTATCCGTTATCAGTCTATAAAATTCTGTGTATTACAGATTGAACGATGTCCGATAGTAAGATAAGAGATGCATATCGGTTCTTATTAATATTTCTAGATTACGAGATAGACCAACAAGTTCAACCAACCAATCATTTATTTCATTGCAAATCTAATGAACGTAAACAACATCTCGAACCACTTCAGTAGCTTTGAGTAGTTGAACTGTGTGCAAAGGAAGTGGCATTATACTAAATTCATCAATTATATGCCAAATAAATAAGAATTACTACGGACGTAAACTGCTCATCTAACTAACTAAGCTAAATAAGAATTATGTATATATAATCCATCTCCAATTTCCAATATAAATGCTAAAAGTCTTTTCTTATAGTAAATATGTTTGTTTTGAAAATATCTAGTAAAAGACATAAAGAGTTTTTTTTTTATTGATGAAATCCGTTCTAAATGGATGTTTTTATTGATAAAGGAGAATATACGACTAAATATCAAAAGGTTAGCAATAAATTTATAAACAATGAACACACACACACACACACACGCACAGGTCTCTCTCTCGATCAAAGTTCTATAAGACTGCAGTTTTGTAGACTATAATTTCCTCCAATTGAATGTATTATTGAAGACTATTTTTGTTGCACCAGAAAATTATTGACATAACAACAGCAACTTAATTGAAAACCACACGAAACTTCACCAAAGTTAAAAAGAATTCAAAATAAACATTTTTTTATATGTAGAAATTTGTGTGTGCGATCACCAAGCTAAATACACTCCGAAAAAGAGCCTCGTTAACTTACTCATATAAATACATATGCATACATACATACATACATACATACATACATGCACATATATATATATATATAAATTTTCAAAATGTTGTCAATTGGTCCTGAGTTCATTTTATGAAAAGAATTCACTCTGTGTCAGTATTGTGTCCATTCATGTTGTCTGTTTCTTCAAGTGTACATATCTATACATTAATACATACATGTATATATATATATATATATATATATACTTAAATACATACGAATGTAGTTACATGCATACATATGTGCATATAATAAATCATGATTGATGTGTAAATCACGCCAAGCCTACATTTATTTAGATCCAAATAAATGCCTGCGTGATATGAGTAACACTAGTGCTTAAACAGAAGCTTAATTTCATCAGCCAACAGTAGGAATTTAGCTATTAGTCTGTCAAATATGTTTTTAAAAACTGACTCCGAGTTGACTTGTTGCTCGTACAAGTATGAACGTTTGTATATACGTACGTCATCATCATATCGTCATATTGCAATACTGCTGCCATGATCTGTTTCTGTATGCATGCATATATATACATATGTATATATGTATGTAGGTATGTATGTATGTATGTATGTATGTATGTAAGTATGTATGTATACATATATATACATATATATATAAGTATGTATACATGTATTTGCAACAAATACGTGCATATACAGCATCGAGAAAAAAATTCTCTTCATAATCTACGAAAATATAAGTCTTAATTTTAAGATATCATTCCGTTCAAACCATCAACACATCATATTAATTTTAACACAATTATATGTTAAACTTAAACTAATTTCAAATCGTATTAACAAATATTCGGTATTTATATCACATGGACATCCATATTTAATTTATCGCGAACCCAGATAATGTATGGTTCACATTTTACATTTTTATTCATCAAGGGTTCTGAAAGTGATAACATAATACGTAGTTTTACGCTTTCGTTTTGAAAATTCCAAGTTGAACAAAATCAAAATCGTATTCACACTTAAGCTGCTGTTGCAAGAGTACAGTGATGATAAGCTTTCAAAGCTAAACATTAATCTGTTAGAATTAATCACAAAATGCAAATAAATTTATCACATAATTATCAGAATTTGTGATGGAATCGATTAAAAAAAAAGGCCTAATTTTTAATTTAATTGCTATTTTCGACAGGCTTTACTTTTCACAAATGACCTGTTGCTGTGATTCATCGATTAGGGGATTCAACTGAAATTCTTTGCTGATCTTTCACGTAGGTTCAAGCCTTCAAAGGATTTGTGTAACTATTTTTGAACGTTACTGTATTGAACTTTTTATGCGACTATACAAGTGTTGTGTATACAAATAAACATACGTGTGTATATATATATAGGTATATGAGCGTGCGTGCTCCATTTAGTTGTGCCGACCGCAGAGTTGTATTCGAGAAAATTCAAAATACAGATCACATGTGTGTACATGTGAAGAAATGTACATGCTTACGTGTTGTTTTAGGCAAAGAAGCCGAACACAATATCAAAAGCAATCTCTGAATTTTCCAACAAGAAATCTTGATGCGCTGCACACAACTACACACACAAAGTAAGCAGAACGTATCCCAAGTTGTTGACGCAAGGAGCAGTTAAGACATGCAACACCCTTAGTTCTCATGCCTAGAAGCACATGCAAAATAAACAGGATTTTTAAATTTAATTTACCATAACGACTTTTTAATAAGAATCGATTGTAAAACCAATGTATACCTGGCTGATGCATATACACATCCATACTTAAATTTGTATATATATATACATATATATTTATATATATACATATGTACATTATATACATATTTGCAAGTATTTGTATATGAACAAAAGACCAGGGCTTCCCATCCCAAACACAAAAATACATTTACTTACACGTAACTATCTAAAGTCAGTCAAAGTGACGGTTTTAAAAATGTGTTACGCAACTCCAGTTTTTTATTATAGGTTACATATATATATATAAGTATATATATATATATATAAATGGGTATACACAAATGAAAGATATATGTATATCATGTTTTAAGTTGCGATCTTCTTTCTAGTGGTCCTAGCTCTACTGATCTTTTTTAGAATCTCCTCATTTCTCTTAAATGAAAACTAACAGCTCTTAGAATCAAAAATTATATTCTTCTATTTTATATAGTTTTCTGGTAATGTTTGCGAAAGCTGCTTACATAAATAATATTCAAATATTTGATGATTTTACTCCATCTCAATTCTTACAAAACTTTTTATCTAAATTCATTTTCTACGTAATTTTTTAATATAAACATCAGATTGTTATCTTCAAAGAACTCTGACTTAATTCCTTTAATTGGATATAGAGAAATTTTTAATTCAATCAAATTCAAATAAATACCTTCTTAATGTATCGTAGAAAAGTGAACTGCTTAATAAAATAGGCTTGATTTTGATCATAGTTTCATATCGTAAATTATCCGTGAATTAATTGCCCTTAATTGAATAAAGGAAATTGTTAACTTCAAATAAATACCATCCATAGGACGCGAAGTTATTAGTGCGTATAATATCACACATTTCAATACTGAAATTTTCAGATCTAAACAGGCACGATATAATTTTTGTAAATTTTGCATCGTTTAAATGCCTGATGAAATTTTAAGCTAATTTGAACGCTTTAACCTGATTAATTAGGAAAAATTTTAAGACGAGTTCACAGCGCTTTCTGTAGGTTTTTGCGATACTAATTGTAGTCTAGAAGAAAAAAAAAAAAAAAAAAAAAAAAAAAAAAAAAATTACCGGTTTCTATAAATTCTACTTCGTCTATTCACTTGAATTCGTTTTTTCGGACTTAATTTAATTACAGTAGAAGAAAAAGATGTATTATATTCGTTTTTCATAGTGCGTAATGGTTTCAAAGATATAAAGAGTTAAATGTCCTTATCAGAATGATCTAAATAATGTACTTTTCCTATAAGTATTTCTGTACTCTCCAAGCATTTAAAACACCTAATATGTCCTTTTGATAAATATATTAATTTTACATACTGGATTTCTCTTTCATTTTAAAACTTCTTGAGGTACACACCACAGATGCAATGATGTACATATATATATGTATATAAATAACAATAAAAGATAGTTTTATATATACATATAGAGGTTTAGTTCCAAGAAAGGACTATGCTTTCACGTTGAAAACTCATCTCCACCTTTCCTCGAATTTTTATTTCAAATAACGTGGTTTTCAAAGAAAACACAAGCAAAAGAATAAATTCAATTTGTAACAAAATCTTTGAAAAGCAATTATTCACGACCTATTAAGAATATATAGAAAACACTTCAATTTTGTTTTTGATAATTTTGCCCACATCGACGTATCAGTCATCGGTGTTTTTCAACTTCCTTGCTACGATTAACTTTTGTTATATTTCAGATAAACTGATAAGAGGGTTCGTAAATTTGTGAGTCGAACTTTAAAGCTACTTCCTTTTCTCGCAACGCAAACAAATTAATCGGGTTTTAATGATTATTATATGAAATTGTAATAAACTCAATATTTTTAGATTCATTTTTTTGTTTTTTTCTATTCCTGTTTGGAAAATGTAGACAAACAGATTTGTAGTACACTTTCGTCTGAGAATTGATGTTGCGCTATATGGAAAGATAAGGTGTTACTATAATACTAATATTTGCTTCATAACGTATATTGAGCACATGGTCACGATTTTAAAATTTTGCCGCCTCGGCTTTAAACAATTTTTACTTCTTTACGTTTTACTTCTTTTTGCTGCCGTCAAAAAACCCATTAAGTTATTATTGTTGCGTGTAATAAAATACATACACGAACATACATTTTACTGTTAGAATATGTCGCCTGTAAATACCACGTCTATTATTACGCTCGATAAATGGGATTTTTTAAGCATGTATAATAAAATATACCACTAATATAGGACAGACTGAAAAGTTTTTCGAATTTTTATAATGCATGCTACCTACCTATCATATGTATTATAAAAATTTATAAGAAAACTTCTCAAATACTTTTTTCTAAATTTTTTTCCTCCATATACCGCTTATATAATGAAGATATATTACGCAGCTGAAATAAATTCAACCAGTTTTGATATGCAAAACAATTAAGAATCATTAATTGAATCGATTTAACTCTGCCTGTCCGTCTGTCTGTCCACTATTTGCTCCTTTAATGTCTGTCCATGTCGGAATTTTTCAAGAACAAATTTTGACCAAATATTTGCTATCATTTTTACAACAATTTCTCATACAAAGCCCTATATATTGAAAAAGCCGTTATCTGGAAACATTTTCCATATTTCATCTTTCTTGATAAATATCGTTATGTTTTCTCATACAAAATGTATATGCAAAATTTGAGTAGGCTGAGATCGATTTTTGAACTCATTTCTCTGTATAAAAGATCTTACAAAAAAATACGTCTCTATTTGGGAAAAAAATCTCATTTTAGTATCTTATAATGAAAATTGTCATTCGATGCATAAATTTATTATGATAAGTTAAGTTAAATTAAAGAGATCCATTTACGAGACCACACTCCTTCTATAAGGATTCTAAAAGCAACAAAAATAGGCCTTTGTATAAACATTAGTTTTAATTTGTTATATTTTATGGCAGACAGAACTGATATTACTATTGGTGTAACATAATAAAACTGATTGCCCGACTATCACATTCTAACTTGTTTAACACTGGGATCTGAACTTGCTTTCCTTTTTCACTGTTACGTATTGCATTAGCTTTATACTAATGATAATCGGATCTACATCCTATTATAATATTTATTTTTCAATGCAACCAGTGCGGCTCTTTTCTTTTTAGTCTAATAAATATTTTTATGTTCAACTTCGGAACATTTGCACTACCTGAAAATATTCTCATAATAAACTTTCTCCAGCCCGGAATTGATTACATCTTTTAGCTGTCAAATTATGGTCGTATACCGAAGAGGATCTACTTTGTTTTCAAACTATATTTGATTAAAGTCTTTGCTGCAGTAATTTCAAGCTTTTTTATCCTACATATAGTTTGACTTAAAATCAAACACGCATGTTAGTTTTCTGATCACATAGGACACCAACACTGACGTAGGTGCTCTTAGTTAATTTTTAATTTTTCTCGGGCCAAGTATTCATTCGAAAATGTATGCCAAGTCATTACTCTTATTTTAAGTCTAAAGATCATCTAGATTAGTTTGGTTCGTTGACATTAATTTCTCATTTCTTCAATTTTATTACCTGAGTTAGTATCCCAACTAAGTAAAGCAAAGAAAAGTTTTCGAACTGAAATTACTGTTGAACTGTGGACAGGAAAAAATCGACAATTATCAGATTGTTTAGTGTCATACACGTCCACAAACGATTGAACACCATCTACCTTTTTTTTTGATTAGATCACACCATAACAAAGCCCCAGGTAAGTTATTTTATTAAATTTTGTATAGTAACCACGATTTCTAATATACTCTTTGCAATGTTTCCAAAAAATTCTAAATTTTCTCATTCATAATAAATTATTCTTGAAGAAAACTTTGTCAGGGGGATTTGTTTCCAGAGAGCGTCATTTCTGAAATGGCATTCTGCCTACCTCGATATTGATAATAAAATATTTTTGTCATTATTTTTTAAAGGTTACCTTGGTGAGCAACCAAGCAATATGGACTAAATAATAAAAGTGGAATTAGTATTTTATTCCATTAGACAACAACAAAACACAATTGAATTTACAAAAGAAGAAATGAAAAACTAATTTATCTAGACCAAGTGCAAGTATAGGTGAATGATGACGCGCTAAAAGCGCATTTCCTTCTCCTTCAATGATTCACATTAGCATTTTATAATTTATTAAATTTAAAATTATATTACATTATATTATTATTTTATAAATATAATACGTAATATATAATATATATATTATTATATTATGAATTATATATATAGTATATATAAAAGATATAGAAGTTTGTTATCTTACACAAAGTTTTCAGATCATAACCATGGTTTCTGTAAACGGAACTTATAAGGACCGACCTGGTTGAGTCAATTATGCTTCTATGCGTATTGCCGCGATTTACTAAATTTTGATAAAACTGCATTTCTCCATTTTATTTACACCCAAAATTTTTTGTCCCATTTTTTTACTTCCAAACTATGTTCAATAAGGCCATTAGTATTCTAGAAAATAGCTCTGTGAGTTCATCACTTACTTAAGTATATACTTAAGCACCTGCAAAGAATTCTTTACCATCGATATTTGTTTAATTAATGCTTGCCAGCGCACCTCTTCAATATCAGCAAGACATTTGTCTTGAAAGTTGAATTTGATTACTGCTGGTAAGTCTCGATAATGTACATCGCTTTGCTGACTTAATTTCGTGAAACAATTATCGAGCTTGCAGATAAATTCGAATTGGTGCTGTTCTTTTTTGCATTCGATACTCTTTTGTACTTCTTTCGAGGCTAGAGAAATTATGTATCTGAGCCAAAACAAAATATAAATGACCGAATCTCGAACTCTACGAGGTCGTAGCTATCAACGTTATGATTTCCTTGGTTTTCCATGGCGGCTAAATGAAATTAAGGTTTCAACTACTTTCCCAGCAATGGGAATTTTTCTGGTTGTAGGAGGAAACTCGAGAGTTGTATCTGTTTTAGATGTCTTCTTTTCTCTATAGTTCTCTGCTATTTAGGTCATAATACTACTGTGGCATGCCACTTGGTATCTATGACTGATCGAGGTAGTAGTTGAACTGAGGACACAGGAAACTTAGCTGAATGTGTCGATGTCTTACCAACCACATAATAATCAGAAAAATTAGGTAGTACGTTGTTCACATGCGAGTCAGTACACATGTGACTAATGTGAACCATAAGTCCATGGGGATCGGGTGCCCGAATGAGGAAACTCTTTGAACTATGTTGGCTACGGCAACAAACTTTGAGAATGCCTTGTTGACTGACCGCTGGGAAATGCCCTTCGAGGAGTTTCGTAGCTAGTTGTTGGGAAATGAGTTGGGTTAGCCCTCTGACCAGAGGAAAACATTGGTCGGTACCAAAGATGTTGCTTTTGGTATTCCGAGAGTTGAGGAGCCCCCCTTGTGGGAATTGTTCCTAAGCACGAAGGACGGTGACTAACGTTATTGGTCTGCACTTGAATATGCCATGAGATGAGAGTCTAATGATGGTACTCATGTAAATCATTTAAAAGTGTACTTCTTTCGAATTGTAAATCACGCGAGAGGCATCTATTACATATATCGACCAGTTTATTTTTAGATCAACGCATTTTTAAAGGAAAGACAATCTTTCGAAAGCCGAAATATGCTTTAGAAGATATTCTAATAATTCCTAAATAATGAATTAATAAATTTTCAAACTAAACATTGAACTGAACATAACATTTTATACATTGAAGGTCTACACATAATAATTTCATATGGATGAGAATGAGATGGATACCACCCCCGTAGAGTGTAATATGTGTCTGATTAGGTAAACAAATCGAATAATAAAAAATAAAAGGAAAACATCGCTCTCTGATTGTTACAGATCCACTCAAAGCCTTGGTTTGCTCTTGTAAACCTGCACACTGTTGGCTCATGCATTATACATTACGAGAATAAATATTATTTACTAGAAGACCCTCACAATGTGTCCAGTGCGGTGAATTGCAATACATGATCAAGTGTTTATACAGTAAATGAGAATCATAAGCCGTGACTATTACGTATATTAAGTGCTTTAAAAGTGGCCAGTCAGCAACTATTAATGGCGTGCTTCATTTTATGTTACTTTGATACTAATTGTGACAGAGACTTGAATCTTGGTACAACATATACTCCCCAGAGAGATGATGATGAATGATATTATTTTGTATATATATGTATATATATGTTTATAAATCTAAAGTTTATAATTCTGTGCATCGACTTTTGCGCTTTATCCATTATACGAAGGAGAGTTAGTGAAACTTTATTTATAGATAATATATTATGTTTCGTGTTCTTATGTAAAGAGTTACTTTTCATGAGAACCCTTACATGGGAAAAAGGACCCAAAAATTATGATTCATTCATGGCGAAGTACATTTATATGTCGAAAGTACATTTATATGTTTTGAATCAATCTTTATCATGTACTGCTAAAAATTAAACCTCGCTGCCATATAAAGCCTTTTTTCCTTAAGAACGTTTATGTGACAGAGCGTTGAAAAAAATGGCCTCATCCCATTTCAGCTTTTCGCAATCCTTTCATATGACAATATACTATTTTGCATCAATACTTTATAAAAAAGATTATAAAAATAAAAAATTTATATCCCATAACTTATTTTTCAAAACAGGACATTACGTGAGACTGCTCGTATAATGTTCGTCCTTAAACCTAAACATGTCAATGTACCAAATTTCGTTAATAATATCATAAAAAAAAAATACAATCTGTAATCTGAACACACGGATACATGGACATACATAAGATAGACAGATGGACAAACATGCTTAAATTCAGAATAAATTTCTAAAGCGATGATTAACGTAGAGATTCCTAACGATCCTAACTTGATCCGAGCATTGTATATATTTGCAAAAACTTAACATACAATTTTCTCAAATGATAGGGCATACAAATTTTCAATAAGCTTGATGATTCAATTGATTGATTTCACATATTCGTTTCAACACTTTGTATCATTAGAAGATGATAGCCTTTCAAATAATCGCGTACAAGAAAAGTATAAGAATTTACCTCAGCGACTCGTGTGAAATTATTAACTCGACGAACTTTTTTGTTCCAAACTTTCTTTTAATTACTAACATTATCGAATTTGGAATAAAAGCTACTTTACCTTCAATCCTGTCATCATTTAACATACTACTGTCTGTTTATCCTTCACCACCTTCGAAAAAGTACAAGGTAATAATCATTTGTGACAGTAAGCACAGCATTCACACTGAAGATAAGACGGAAATATACGCTGTGTACAATGAATTTTCATTTAAAAAAATGCCCTTTGATAAATCCTGAACATCATCTAATACCATCATCATTGAAAATCAGGTTGCCGCTTAATTTACATGTTATTGACGATGTTGTTTTAGTGATTTATTCGTTATATTTTCATCAGCGTATTCTTAAATGTTATTCATAAAAGTCAACTGATAGTATTTCTCTTTTATTTTACTATTTGATAATAAACGTTCAAAAACAATTTTCTTAAATTAATGTAACGTTCAAAACAAGTAAGCAAGTAAGTAGCTTTTTACGCGATTATGCTTGGAGGGATTCTACAAATATGAATTCAATTTCCTTCCTACGTGAAACGATTTAATACGATAAAAAAAGATATCGGACACATGAATATTATAAAAAGCAATTATTTAAATAATAACCATAGTTTTGTAAGTACATAACATACATATACTTTCGTACTAGACTCTTGATTTGCTCTTAACTTTGGGCTAAATACATATTTAATCAAGAACTACGTACGCGTGCAATTGCTTTTCTCTCGATTCTACTTTTTCAATTTATTATTTTTTTTCTTTGGAACGAATAATTGCTGCCATCATGGGCGTAAAATAGCTTAACTTTAAAAATATTACGCAATTAAAGGATTATTATCCAGATTGAACGGGTACACTCAGGATATACATGATTTTCTCATTTGTTTCCTACTTCAAATATTTCATTTCCTCTCAGCTCTTAAGGAGAATTTCAATAATAAATTTGGAATTTATAAATCTCCGTGTATTCTAAAATATTGGCTTATACCGATGGATAAAAATTGCCCAAGAAACGTGAAATGAAGCTCTGTTAACGGTATAATTTAGTTAATTCTCAATTCTATTATTCAAGCATAAGCTACTTTACTGTAAAATATTTCAAGTATAATTTATCTCGCAACTATGTGTGAATTGAAGTTGACACCATCCGATTTCCATAAGTATGATTTAGGGATAAGTGAACTATGGGCATATATATCAAAATTTTGCAGAAATTTTCTTTGAAAGAGAAATTATGTTTTGCTAAGACTAAAGTCTCTGTCTAATAAATTTTATATCGAAATCTTTAATTTAATTAAATTACTTTTCAAATCAAGCGAAGTCAATTATCGAACGTTAATTTGATGAAAATTGGTACATCTTTTGTCCAAAGCATGTCCTATCACAATGGATTACACATAACGTTCTAATTTAAAAACAAATCCATTTAAAAAACTCTTCTATATACACATCATTTTTGTTGTAAAAAAATTATTTAAAGATGAAATTTCAATAGTCAATTAGTGGTCGATTTTTTCCATTTATTTGCATGTACAATAGGATCATAACAGAAATTGTTATCATTGATTTGTCGAACCACGCGAATGAGCATCAGCAAAAAATCGAATTTTTTATTTTGTTTTTGTAAACAGACATGTTCGCAGTTTAGGTTTTATTGTGGGATATATTTTGATCGATTAATTTGATTTATTATGACAATACTGACCTGCATGCAGGAACTTGCAACGATTTTGTCAAAGTGTTGAAGTTAATAATTTCATTTTTACAACCAGTAGAATGTTTACCACAAACATGAAGAACAGACGGACAGATGGACAGACGGACATGCTTAGATCGATTTAAAATTTAAAATTGATCAAGAATATATATATATATATATATATATACTTCATAAGATTTCTGAAATTTCCTTCTGAATACTAAAAAAATATTTTATCAAACTTAACATACCCCCTTTCTTGGGTGATGGGCATTTGATACTTCTCGAAAAAATCGGTTCGAAATAACGTTTTTTTCATACTTAATAAATGACTTAGCAAGAAACTTTGTTGGGATTGTACCACCGTACGTCCGTATTCCACGATTGCACCCACTGCTCAGGATTTTATTATTTTTACTATATTTTTTTTTTCTTTTTTTACTCTTTCTTATTATTATTTTACCATTTAATAAAACCTTATCTTTTAATAAAATTTTTTAGAGGTAATTTTCTTTTGAACATTGATGACCTAAACAGTATACAACAAATCCTTTCAGCACTAATTAATTAGATTAGCAGCTGATGAAAACCTAGTAAGGCTAAAAAGTCTCTACGTAATCAGATTTCCGTTTCTAAAACCTAATTGGGGTTGTATTCATCTAAACCGCTAACGAACTAATACGTAATTTCAATACAATGCAAGCAGCAAATATATCAAGATAAGTTTAAATAAGAGCGAGCGCGATTTGTTACCTGCCAATTGACTAAAGCGGGAAAAAAGTGTAAACTTTCCAAAAAAAAAAAATTTTTTATTGGCTTTGTAGATACTTTGAATTTCCTATAATATGTGGAAGAAATTCATTATCTAAACCAAATTTTTTCCAATTAAATTTCAGGCTTTTCACTAATCTCTTCAAAAAGAAGGCGTATATTAAAACAAACTTTACTGGACGATTCCATGTTAATATTTTCTCTATTTTTTAATCCACGAATAGGTATAATTAAAAAATATTTATAATTATTTAAAAATGTTTCCAACCAACAATAAATTAGTGTAACTTCATTGATACAACAATTGAGTGGATATGAGCCTAATCGCCATTCGAAAAGTGTCAGTCAATTCTTTTCTGAAGAAATTGGAAGTGTATAAAAAAGATTTTGAATTTAGTTATGAATTAGGCACTAAACTAAGCATGAATTATACATTTTCTTGGAAGAGCTGTTTTATGGTCCTACGATTTCACACTAATAAGAAAATATTTAAAAAAAAAATTCATTTATAATAAAAAAGATATTTCTATAACGCATTCCAAACCTCAAAACCTCAAGCTCGTTTATCTTGTAGCATGATTTTTCAAAACGATTTTTTCGTTCGAATTTTTTACAATATCTTTGAAATAAGATTTTTTACTCCAATGCATAGTGAATTTTCGAAAATTTAACTTAAACAATTTTTATTATTAAAAAAGTGGTCAAAAATTCTACATTTTCGTTGAACTACTCGCTCCAAATACACACAAATCAATAGTTCTAAAATCTTTTCCGTACTGCACTAGCATTAAAATTAAATAATTTGTTTGTTTAAAATCCAAAATGCCTAGAAGGTATATCAACACTAAATCCCATCTCATCAGCGTTTAGAAAGTCTTTCGATAGAATGAAATGATTTTTTATAACAATTTATTGTTCCCGCAACGTCTGTTAATGTTTGTACAATTATGAACGTTTTCTTTCTATGATTACATCGTATTTTAAATTATTTATTTCACGCATTTTTAATTAAGTTATAACAAAAGTTTTTATTTATTTATTGTAGAACTACAACAACAAAATTTGTTTTAATTTAATCGAAAGCTCTTTGTTAAAGTAGTTAAGGTATCCTTTTGAAATAAATTTTCCTGAAGTCACAAATTTCTTTTGATGTACAAAAAAGATTTCCATAAATGTAACGACAATGCATGGCATGCTTACCTTACATATAAAAGCATGAAAAACACGCACCAGTTAAAGCAAGAAAAAGGATATGTAAACATCATGTGACTTTTTTTACCATCTCTTTCCAATGAGAGATTCAGTGACATTATGTAAGTAATTTTAGCTGGAGATAGACGTCTTTTGCTCTCGCCTATTACGTCAAATCCAGAGACTGCTAAGTAGGTGTCTTTTCAAACAAATTTGCATTAGTATTGAGTATAAACCGATAAAAAGTACTACACAACCTCTTTCAAAGTTGCATTTGTAAGAAAAAACAGCTGTGAAAGGAAAACACACGCAACCCTAAATATAGTGTTCAACCTTTGCCACTAAAATTGTGCATTTTGTTATGCATAATTTGTTTATATATATCTATATATAGGAAATAAAATATATTTATGTATAAAAAACAAGAAATTCATTTAAGAAAATAGAACTTTGGAAATTAAAATTTTGTAAAACTTCTTTTTACATTTCATATTGAATGATTTTTATTTTTCCACCATATGTGTTTTGTTTATGCAAACGTCGATTTATCTCTCCATTTTTTGTGACTCTCTCATTGTATTGGAAAATTTCCCCTACTCTATTGGAAACTTAGAGATTCTGTCAGATGATCCTAATTAAATATACTAATGCCAATCTCCTTTCACTGAGTCTCCATGAGAGACAAAAGTTACATGATGAGTCGCCAGCGCACGTATTCTATAGATGAGATCCGTAATTTATACATCTCACATACGTTTGATCCCTGACTTGCTCGTGCATAATTAGCCAAGCATTGCCCGGGAGGCATTACTTTGTTTTTTTTTTAAAGGAACAATAACCGCCGCTCCTTAAGTTAAAGATGCCTTAGAAGAATAGCTGTAGACATTTTTTAATATTTTTCAAAAATTTTTTAATGCTTTTATATATTTTCTCAATATTAATAACCTGCTCGAATATTATTTTATTACTGTTCCTTCTAAAATAAAAAAATTGCATAAAAACCCCCATTTTTTTAAGCTTAAGTTATAGCGGCTATCCCCCTTAAGGTACCCACTTCAAATAAATAATAAATAAACAAAATTCTTTCCAAGTGTTTTGTTGGACTAATATAATTAATCTGTTTCAAAAAATTAATCAAAATTTAATCGTTACAAGCAGTTTGTTCATCTATAGGGGTAAGCTTTTCTATACTACTAAAATATTGATCCTTCTCGATCCTGAAACAAACTCTCAATTAGACAAAATTAAAACATGTTGAAATTATTGCCAAAAAGGAATCCATAACAATTTTCTCGAGAGAGATTTCTAATATATAAATCACTGCGAAGCACTAACGTGTAACAAGAGAGCAGACGTTTTAATGAAAATGGTATCGGATTTTAAGGCTGGTGGCAATGTATTAATAAGGATTTCAAATTCGTAAACTATATTTATTATATCAATTTATCATACCATGGATGACATAATAATAATTGTGCACAATTGTGCACATGGATTAGAAAATATGTGTACTTTCGTTTTCTTTCGTTCAATTAATAAATTAATAGCACATCATCAGGACACACTTCATTACATATCGCTGTATGGTCTCTGTAGACAGTCTGACGAAGATGGAAAGCTTGATCCGATAGAGCCCATATTCATTTCATTCGTTCGATTCTAATTTGTTTTTTTATTTTCTTTATTAGTTCCTTGGCTTAACTAAAGAAGATTTCGGCGTTGTTTGACCGCTACAAGTGCTTAAAAAGAGCACTGACAATGAAAACAAATGAATTCCTTTAGTATAATAACTGACTTTTATTTTGGTATTTTAAAAGCATTTTATAAAGGTTGTGTGGAATGAGTATACATACATGCAAGTCGGCCAGATATTAAAAAAATACGTAATAACATGATACATCTGCGACATCTGTGATTAATGATAATTACATTTAGACACTTGTATTATTTCTGTAAATACAATGTTGAAAAAATTGAAATAAATAGAATTTTTATATTGTTATTGAATTTTTTATTAGTGTAATAACCTCTTCGGAGTGGTCAGCTTCTTCTTTAAAATATCTGGATCTTCTTTTTTCGCTGCTGTTCAATAACTGAGTCACTTTGGTTTGCCTGGCCAAGTCCAACGCCTCCTTTTTGCTACGTAAGGCACAATCTTCTAGGGTTTCGGCGGCTTCGAACATTCCTTGCCTGCGGTATAATGCTCCTAAGTTTTTTAAGGTTGTAGTAACGGTTGGAGAGTCAACTTTGGCGGCTTTATGCCATCCACCGTACTCTCCGTATGGTGTATTTTCTCTATTATCATGCTTATGTTCTTCCCTTTCTTCAGCTACCTGACAATAAGAGATGAGTTATGTAAATATCATGAATTAGGGCAATTAACATAGATATACTTTTTTATTGCATTATTTCTGTAATTATATAAATCCCGTTTCCCTTCCTCTCACACATTCACTCTCCTACTAAATAAATTACTTTTAAACTTTCAGTCACATATTCTTGGTATGGAGACATCATAAATTACAAGGCATTTTGCTCTTTTTGGTTTTCTTGACTTAAAAATCTTGTTTTATAACAAAATTTATATTAGAAAGCTTTATAGCGACTATTGCTCCGGAATACTTTGTTTGATGCAAATTTATAAGAACTTTGACGAGAACACACACTCTTTCTCTTATGGCTAATGACCGTTTATAACGCCAGACTACGGCTCTTTGACGTAATTAAATTTGAGGTTATGTTCCCCGGAGAGATTATATCAAGTTAATATCATATAAACTTATACACTTATAGATCGTAGCGTTTTGCATTTTTCTAATTACTGTGCGTTTAATGATCCTCGGGGCGTGCTCATTTTATAAACTGATAAGTACAAATAATTTTGTAATTTTGTAGCGAACGTTGTGTGGTTGATATTCGTATCAATTTTTTTTTCTATATATTAGTTGGACCTTGCCATTATTGGTGAAATAAAACATTATACAAATATGCTCCACAGGACATCTTACAGGACTGCATTCTTTTGAGGTAATCTTCGATGATTTGTTTGCGCCTAGCGGAGAACAGCTCTGTCACAACTTGATAGATGTTCATTTTCAAAGCGTCAAGAGTTTAAGGATGGTTCGCATAAATGCGATCCTTTGCTTAACTTTACAAAAAAAAGTTCAACGGTGAGAAATCGCACGATCTTCGTTGCCAATCCATATTACTAAAAGGTGAAATTACGCGTCCGAGAAATTTCCCGCGCCCGAATACCAAAACGGAAGGTTTGTGTGGCTTCTGGCATCGTCCTGTTGAAACTACACATCTTCAACACCCGTATCTTCAATTTCACGTCAAAAAAATGTGTTAATCACGAGGTGGCAGCGAGCAAAATTCTGTGCGCGCGGTGTAGTGGATCAATTTGGATCTTCTTTGACACTTTCACTAGCAGCTGCAATATTTTCAATCGAGCGTGAAAAAATTTATGCAGATTCAATTTCTTCAAACTTCGTCGCAATTTTGCCTATAGTGCACACAGATGGAAGATTAGGTTGACCATAATCTGCTCACGAAACGTACCTACTGCAGAATCAGCATTATATTGTATTGTAAAATCGAATTCGACTAAACACATGATGATATGATAAATATGTTACTGAAGCAAAGGCCGCGAAATGGATGACCATTTATATACGAATTTTTAAATTTCTTTCTCGACGTACTTGGGAACTCACAAATAAAAGCAATCAGTTTAATGTGTCATTATTATTGTATTTTTTTTTAATAAATATATGTATATGAGGTTTTTCGTATGTTTTTCTCATTTATTAGTCGTCTATTGGTAGCCTATATTCTCCTTATTGCGTTCAAAGCGATCACTTATTGCCAATTGAACGTATCCAAAAAATAGGTCTATTTGTGAATAGATACCGTCCAATAACCGTATTGATCTTTAAGCTGAAAATTTATACACTGGCCGCCGCAATGAAAAATTGTTTGATTTTTAACAACAAAGCAAATGTTCTCAATAAAATTATTCGCCAATCAACGGTCATAAATTCCCTATTCTAACTTTTTGCACTTTTGCCTATCGTAGTGTTATTCAACTAAAAATGTTTTAAGTTTGAGTTAAGCTGCTACCTACAACAAAATGTTGTTGTATATCGCTTTGACATTTTGCTCAATTTCGATGATTCATCATTGATTTTTATAAATGCAAGACCTTACCTTCAACAATTTAATTTTTAAGTAAGTTTTAACCTACCTGCCAAATGGGTTTGTTCTTGCTGTCAATGGCTCCAAATTCTCTCTCATGAGCTCTTGTTAAGACCTGTTTATATAAGATTTCTGCTTCTGTGTATTTTCCTTGCTTCAAGTAACAACTTGCTAAATTATTTTTCGTTTTAGCAACATTTGGATCATCGGGTCCAAGTTTAGATTCATAAATTTCCAAAGCTTTTTGATAATATTTTTCGACTTCATCGTATTTGCCCTGATTTTGGCAAAGCAATGCTAAATTGTTTAATTGCTTCGCAACATCTGGATGATCTTTTCCAAGCACTTTTTCTCTGATTTCCAATGCTCGCTTACACAATGGTTCAGCATCTTTATATTTTCCACGTTTACCATACAAAACTGCCAAATTATTTAAAGTCGCTGCCACAGCAGGATGATTCTCACCTAGAGTTTTCACTCGAATTGATAAAGCGTCGTTAAGTAAATTAGCGGCTTCTTTATACTTGTTCTGTAATGATTTAATTTCGAAATGTTACTAAAAACGATAATCATGACATAAGCGGGTACATATAAGTGTGTTTCTTTATATCTATTTATTCCACCCGTTATTTACTGAATTTACTGAATTAAATGGATAAACATATTTCAAATCACTTGTAAAAAGATATCACATATCACATAACTCAGATCGTATTTCCTTACATTTAATTTTTGGTTGAGTTCACTAAATTTAAACTTCCATTTGTAAACCACAGAAATGCAGATTAGAGATCCGATAAGATATGCATAGACTTGATTAGCATAAAATTCTGCATCCAATTGATTATGTCCGTCTGTCCGCTTGTCTGTAATGATAACGCTTATGGTCAAAAAAGTCCAAATAAAAAGCGGAACCCTCTGACATGCATTTAGTTATTTTCTCCTAAAAATATCCTTACAACGCTTACAATAAATAAAAAACTATGCAACCTATAACAGCTGTTGATCTTGAACTTAGCTAAAAAACTAATGGTAGAATTGTTTCGCTTGATCGATTAACATGTTCAAAGGACTTAGTATTTATTAAAAATTTCTCGCCCTCAATTCGGAATTTATTAAAGCTTGTGAAGGAACAAGCTTTTTGAAATTTGGTCTAATTACAAAAAAACTTGTTCAGCAATGCGAAGTAACATCAAGTAAACAATTACCTGATCTCTGTATACCAAAGCCAGTATGTTTAACATTGTGGCTACATCTGGATGATCATGACCGCTAGTCTTCTCGAGATCTTCAAGGGCTTGTTTGCAGAGAGGAACAGCAACTTCATATCTAGATTATCATAAAAGAAATTGTAAAGTAATGAGATGTAATTGTGTAGAGTTGAGTTAATTGCATTATTTTGAAATTGGACTTAAAATGGCTATCGTTGTAAATGTTCATATTGTCATTTAATAATGCCTAAGCGTCAGTAAGAAGATATTGTCCGAGATGAGCTTTATAGTTAATTCGTTTTCCTGCTTTATGACTGAAAAATCATTTTAATTTATTATAGCAAAAAATATCAAATCACAGTATTTCGGGGCTTATTAAACAAATTTCATATTTTCTTTGTTACAAAAACAATGTAACAATGTACTGAAATGCAGAAATACTGCATTGGATAAAAGCCAAAAATACATTATAAAATAAGAAAATTGAAAATATTAGTCATATAAGCCGCCTTACCTTCCTTGTGACGCATATTGAATAACTAAATTATGAAGAGTTCTCAAACGAGCTGGTATCTCATAACCGGAAGATTGATTGGAGAATTGACTTGGTGGAGTTGGAGATATATTGTTCCGATCTTCATTCTCTTCATCTGGAAATAGCTCAACGACAGGATCAGGTCTAGGCTTTTCGCTAACATCTTCATGTTCTTGATTCTCGTCATATTTTTTAATCGATGACATAAACTCCAAATGTTTCTTCTCCTCTTCTAATTGGGCAACTAATTGTTCTGAAGCCTGAAATTTTTGTTGTGTATTCGCTAATTCATCTCGTAGCCAGGCGTTCTCTTGATGTAAGCGTCGAACTTGAGTCTTCAATTTTTGTTTTTCAGCTTCCACATTTTGTAGATGAGAGGCTAAAGCCATCATCACTTGTGCTTCACTTAAACCCAATTCAATGTGTTCAATATTTTTTTTAATAATATAAGATTTTTCATCATCTTTTTGTGCATCACCTATAGTAGTAATTAGAGATGCATGTTCAACGCGAAGTGCCTCTAATCCCTGCAGAACTGTTTTTGTATTGCTCATGATCTCATCTTGAGTCATTTGTGTCATTTTGCCAATTTTTTCAATTTTTTTACTAAAAAGAACAATAAATAAAAATAAAACATAAATATTCACAACAATGTTACGAAGAAAATAATGAAAATTAATTAAAATCTCAAAGTTAAGAAACGCTGTAATTATTTTTATTATTATTTTTGTTTTTCTTCAGTTCATAAAGATTGTTATAGATAAATTTAAATCGTGAAGTGTATAATTCTTTTTAAATACTGTAAACATAAAAGAATTGTTGAGAGATTCCCGGTGTTACTTCTGCGCTTTCATCAATTAATTGTATGGAAAATTCCAACATAAAAACCCTATGCCTCGTTGATGGAAAAAGGTCTATCCGTTCACCACCAGCCACCACCATAGGCAAAAAAAATTACGATTTATAATTCACGGTGAATTACGAGCTTAATATTGCCAGACGCATTTAAAAGATAAATGATAAAAGATAAATGTATTAACTGAAAATCCTACATTTAAATAAAACATTTTATAATTATTATGTATTGATTTAAGGAAACGGATAGATATCAATGATTCGCCATAAAGGTAATGTAACTATTCTACGTACGTACTATATATATATATATGTTACGATTTAAAAGATTCAAAACTTTTTCAGGGATTGCAGAGATATTTTCAAATTGCTCTTGACAATTTTTCCCTTCAACTTTTAGATGGCCCTTCACGAAGATTTATATTAATTTTTATATCAATAATTACGATAATTATGATTTAAAGCAAAAGCTTAAAAGTTTTTTTTTTTTTTTTTTTTTTTTTTTTGCTTTTATTGATTATGTTTCATGAATATACCATTAGAAAATTTTAAATATCCGTGATAGCCCTCATCTGTGGACGTAGGCGTGGCTGTAAATTGATAAATTAAATTTTCTAACTTAATCCCTTAACAAACAAATTAGAAGTACCGGTAATTTTTGAGGTCACAAGATAGTCAAACAAACACAAATATGATTTAAAAAGTCTAGCGAGGTTCTTAGGTGTTGAATACCCAATCGAAGGATAATTGTTCTAGATGTGAAATGCAAGTTTCAGATCGATTCATTACCATTAATATATACCATATATATATATATATATACATATATATATATATGAGTGTGTATACGTATATTTAAAACTATTGCTGAGATACACCAAGACATTTTTTATTTTTATTGTTCATACGTGTTTTTTACTAATGGATGCAAACAGACTATAATCAATATATATATATATATATGTACATATATATATATATAAATATACATATATATATATAAATTAAATTTTTAAGATTTGTATATATATTATTAAATATTATAAAAGTGATGATATCAATATTTCTATTTTGCACAGGAAACACGCGCATGTATATAATAACGTTGATACAATCGTTCATATATAAACATTATGAAGAGATTTTTAAGAGCTCCAAATTAACAGGACGCACTCATATAATACGTAGAACTTTATGCACTAAATGTATAACAGCCTGATTATTTTTTTCCTTTCTTAAAAAGCACTATTGTTTAAATATATTTATTAAATTGTAAAATACGAACGGATGACATCATGTAGAATTTGTATTTTCATTATTAAATTATTACGCACACACACAAACGTATTTTCACTGACAAAAGTTTTCTTGTAAAATATATTTTTTTAAATTTTATCCAGCACTTACATTCTGTAATTGTTAATTGCTTTAGAAACAATCATGACAATAGGTTTTCTTAAAAGAGACTATTCACAAACTTTCATCCTGAAACGTTGTACAAACAAAAAAATCAATATGGACAACATATGTCATGCGCAAGTCTGATATGATGTAATAAATTTGCGGTAACTTTAGTTAGATTTACGAAAGTAGATATTATATTTCTCTGCTACAGTTGTAGACATTAAATAGCTTACTTATCGTATATACTAGAAGGGAAAAATGAGAAAATTTATTCTCAAGTTAGCTTCAAATCTTGTTATCCTTTAAAATATCAATATTTACAAATACTAATAAAAAAAAAAATGATACTAAAGATAAGCGAAAGAAAGAAGATAAATGAAATATAAAACCTCAAAATCAAACTAAAACCGTTACTACATTAGAGCGTTTGATGGGAATGAGATGGTTACTGAATAATAATGAAATCGAAATGAATAAAACTTTTTGCTCAAATAAAATCACTTTTTTTCCATATTATTCTCTCTGTTTTACAAACAGTTTGAGCGAAACAAAGACTCTATCTCAAAATGAAGGATCTAATTATAATATTAAAATATCGTTATAAAGTAAATAATCTTGAGTCTTAAATACGCTGTAATTCACTCTTCCGCCTTGTGTAGTTGGGGTGGATGCAAATCGTCGCTCAGCTCTAATTAATAAAATATTACATTTTTTTATAAAAAAAAAATAAAAAACCATATTTAAACCATATATGTGTGTGTTTACATAACTCTCTATGTAACACTCATTACTAAAATTATTCTCTGGTTTGCAACAATTAAAAAACCGTGAATCAATCTTTTGATTAAGATAAGATTGTTCGTCAATTCAGGCATATCTTTCTGTCCGTTCGTTCGTCGACTGTCATTTCTAGCTAATAAAAAATATTGATTAACAAATTAAATACCTTTCTCAGGTCCATCTAAAATTTCATTGCAAAATTCGTCCATCATCAGAGCAGCATCGAACGCTCCCGAGCTTAATAAAACATCTTGCAATGTTTATATATTAATTGTATATACATATTAATTTCAACTGATGAGTATCGAATAGATACTTTGGACCTTCTAGAATATGTAGGTAAAAATTCACTACTTGAAAAAAATATTTTCCTCGAAGTTTCACTCTTCGATTTAAGCGATTCGAGAAGGCTGCCTTTGCCAAATAAGTGTATTCGACGAAGTGACACTTCTAATGTCTTAATTATTGATTGCTAACTCCTTTAGTATATTAAGATATATTTTTAGAAAGCCCCTTTAAAATAATTTCCGGATAATAATATTTTTAAGAAGCTTCACTGAGACTACCGAAAGAACGATGCGAAAGGTTTCAGGAATTTTCCAAAGAAATTAAAAGTTTACCATAAAGTGATGAAAGTGATTATGAACTCTGCTGTAGAATTATACATTTTCTTAGCTTTTTTCCCGTCATTTCGCAACACGTAAAATTTAATACTTTCAAACAATAAATCGTCGCGGAAAGAGAATGAGAAGCATTTTTTAAGCATGGAAGGGTACTTTTATGATTCTGCATTTGTAGACTAATGGAAATAAATAATAGAACATTTATTGTAATAACAAACATGTCTATAATATATACTAAAATCTAAAAAATGTTTTTTTTTTTTTAAACAAATTCTTTCAAAACTACATTGTAGCGTAACTGAAACAATTTTCAACTTTCCAAAATGAAGTTGTAACAATATCTTTAAAACAGGATTCTAATGCAGTTCGTAGGATTTTTCGATAACTTAATTTAAACCAATTTTATTAATAAAAAAAAACAGCTTTTTTTTGGTCGAAAATCAAATTTCTCATTGAAGCATTTGCGAATAAATATCAGTTTTTAAAAAAACTTTACGAAGTACACTTGCTAAACGCGTTTTTATTGACTTTTTTTATACAAATTTGTGGCAGTTACACTGCGCCCGCAGAGCTACCAAAATTAATATTGCCTCGCGATAATGGTGTTGCCGGTGTTACCATTTAAATTTTTTTTTTTTTTTCTAAAACAAAAAGTTTAATATTTAAATATTTATATCCTTGAATATTTCTTATTTCATCACCTTTTCTTTCATCCAAACAAAATTCTCAATAAAAATGCTTCTTTTTAACCTGTTACTGTGGTTTCTTCCCTTAGTTAAATGTTGTTTTCTAGTGGCAAAAAAAAAAAAAAATTGTTCAAGCTCAGCATTGGCTTGAAAGTGTCCCGTCAGCTCTTCTCCTTCGAAAACATTCCAAAACGCATCGTTAAAGCTTAATTTAAATCCCTTAAAACTCATTGAAAAATGTATGCAACGAAGCTAACAACATGCAAAATCTACAATCAAAATTAGGTACCAACTAAATTAAAAATTGAAAAGAAAAATAAATAGAAAAGAAAAATTAAAAGTAAATAATAATACATTTCATACAAGAGAAAGAGAAAAAAGAAGAAGAAGAAGAAGAGAGACCATAAAAATCCGTTTGCTACAATGGCACAACTGCATAAATTGAAATTTGGGTTGATAATTCACACGTCGTATTCTCTAAACGCTGCAGATGGAGGAGATTTGGATCAATTGACGAGGCCATTACGGAAATAGTAGCGCATTTTCAGCGTCCGTCGTTTTATAAAAAAGATTTGAAAATATCGTTGGAAGCTAAAATGTTTGAGAACTGATTGTGTCACTCTTAAAAGAGGCTATGTTAATAAATAAAGTGAAATTTTGCACAAAAAAAAAACGTTTTTTTCGTAATCACATGAATTATTGACGGACATGGTATTTCACGATCATTTTCGTTGACAAGTACGTTATTCTATAGTCAATCCTTTTGAAACGCCGTCCAGTAAAAACGATCTTTCATTTAACGCAGCTTATCGCATAATCACTTAGGCGATTATTCAATTACTTCAACTTTTTGTTGGGTTCTGTTGCTCAAACTACTTTTCATAACTCATAACTGGACTAAAAACTGTAATCTTTTCTAAAGAAAATCGTATTTAGAAAACGTACTGTAAGTAAATTTTTGAAGGAAATACTTCCACTATGGAAATGTAAAAATAGAGTTAAATTACATATAATCGGCTTCAGTTGTCGTTTTCATACCTGCTAGTTCCAATTTTTAAAAGAATGAAATTGTTATTATTGTACCTGCAGTAATTTTTCAGTAATGGGCATGTATATGCAGTTATATTGTACTTTTTTTACTTCTTTTAACTGATTCGACTTTTTTTCAATACCATAAGAACTATTAAAATTAAAGCCGCTTACGTATGTTCACTTTAGAGAGACCGAAAGTGCCAAGTCGATTCAAAATATCATATTAATAAACAATGTACATACTTTAAGGAATCTGTGAGGCTTCGTTTGATTTTATTTCTAAAGGCATATTAGCTTTGTTAAATATTCCAAAAGTATCTTTTATTAAAATAGACCTTTGTTTTAAATTTGAAAAACAAAAAACTTTAAATATTAAAGTAAATTGTGTTTTATTAGACATGACAGAGTTAAGTTCTGAACAATACATTTGTTCAAATGTCCACCACGAATTTGAATATACTGACACACAATATTAGTTCCGTTATGTCCGCAATAGTACCAAAGAAAAAAATCCATTTGTGTTAAACCACACGACCGGGGCAACCAATTCATAAATGGGCATAGTATCAGTTGTGTGTCACTTAGCACCATTCTGGTCGAACCGCATATTTCCAATATCTATGGTTTCAAATTCTCACCAGAGAAATTCACGTAATATCGATTTGTAACAGTTGCCATTGACGATAGAAGTTCTTCTCTTATCATATCAGAAAATTTAAGGTCCAACGACACCGTCACTCCATAAAAAGGAACACAGTTGGTTTTTTTTAAATGCAAATGGCATCGCATGGAACATTGATAGATTCTTCACTCTCCAATGACGACAGTTTCGCGCAATGACGAACCCACTGAGACAATTTGATTTTTCTACTGAAATCAGGATTAGCAATTGGAGTCATGGTGTACATCAGTGCGTTCAAAACCTTAGTGGACATTTGAACGATATTTCGTTCAGAACATAATTGGAATGTCTAAGCTACAAAATAAAGTGCGATTTACTTTAATATGGTTGAGCTGTTTTTTTCTTTTTCAAATTTGAAAAAATATTACTTTTACTGAAAGATCTATATAGGCTGAATAACAGGTATCTGTGCACCAATCAAACTAATCCATTTTCCAAATTTTGTTTCTTAAAAAAATGTATAATAACTTCCTTTGTTCAAAACTAAACTACGTAAAAAAAAAAAGAGTAGAAAAAATTCAATTGCTCTGATCAATATTTGAAACAAAATCTGCTTTAGGTTTTATATTGTGAGCGTTGAAACAAGAAACAGCAGACGCATATAGATACCAATAATTGACTTTAAAGCGAGTTCGCACTGTCCACAAACAAAGGGAAAACCAAGTACACACTCACATCATGGTGTCTCTAATGAATGCTTCTTGGCGTTAAAAAGCACAAATATATTATAATAACATGGGTCTGACAAGTATATAGGAACCAAAAAACTATTTAAAAATCTGTTAAACTTCTGTTTAAGAGTGATATGTAAACTCTTTTACTTTTTCACAGAAAATCAAAGTATGTCTGTCATGCAATTTTTACATTATCACGGATTATTTCGACTTGTTGTTTCGGAGTTGTTTCTGTTTTCGTAAAAAGTTAAATAAAAATACTTTTACTCTCCACAGAACGGCTTATTTTTAGCTTTGTTATAATGAAAATTATAAATTAAAAAAAAATAAAGATAAAGACGCAGGAGAGTTACATACGGCTAGGGCCGATTCTTGTGTAACCACCACTATTCATTTTATCATATCAAAACTTTATGCGTAGAATGTGATCTTCAACTCTCTGTCTTGTTTACCTTATGAATAATACGTACAAAAAAATACGTTCAAAAATGTCAAAAATTGCTCACTTACAACTCAGTTTGTGACGGATTTTCCCTATTTTTGAATAGTAGAGTTCTCTATAAAATAAATTTAAGAAATTCCAGTCTTCTATTTTGCATAATTTATAAGCAGCAGTGAGCAAAAATTCGCAAATTTTCAGTTTACGCTTTTACTATAGGCGGGGTTTGTTTGACCGATTTGGCCTATTCTCAGTGCCAACATTCGTGCAAGAACTTTCAATCTTTCTGCCAAATTTGAAGTCGATTTCTTAATTTTCGGGATAAAGAGAGAGTCAACAACATACATTCACAAAGAGACAAACCCACAGACGGCCAGATATGTCTACATCGATGCAGAACTACATCGATGTTGCAAACATTATTACAAAATGATCCTCCGGTGGTGGGTATAAGAGCACATTAAGAAGATAAATCATTTTATTTCTTTGGGACATTGAAATTCGAAAGCCATTAGAACCAAAAAGCTCCACCTTATTAAGAAGTATGTAAGTTTGCACTTACTGTGTAGCCCTTTATTAGGATAACAAGCGATGGTAAGGAATGGATTTTAAATTTATTTGATTAGAGCCTTCTCAAGTAATTGACTACATACGTTTGCCACAGATGAAATCAAACTTCGCTCTTTTAAGATATTTTACAACATACACAAAATTGAGAATTAACATAAATAAGGCAAAGCCGCGCGCGCATTTTATCTAGAAAAAGAAAATATTTTTTATATAATTTATTCGATGTCGTTTTCTGTTTACTAACTAGAGGGAGAATGCCGGCATATATAAGTGCATAAATAGAAGAATTATATCTGTTCTCGCTCATACTTGATGCACTCAAAAATATCATCGAAAGAAAAAAAAAGTACAAAGTACGTTCGCATAGAGCACTTAAGATGGTCAATTTCATTATCAAAAGAAAAAGAATGGAACAACTTTCGATAAATTTGACGACTGAGTTAATATCACTAAACCATAAGCGATTGATAAGTCAATAAAGAGAAAAAATTGTATAAAGAAATCAGCCTAAGAACAAAGATAGCACTATACCTCCAGCTAATGTTGAACTCTCGAAATCTTAATGTTTTCTAGACTAGAAATATGCAATATCTAGCACTATAAAACGTATTTCAATTTATATTAATGGATAATTGCTATAATTCATACAATAATAAAATTCTGCTAAACAAACAGTAATAAAATCCTGCTGTGTTTAGAAAAATGTGAAAAATGTGTAAAATCTCAAGCGCATCAAAGCTAAAGGATCTAATTACCAAGATAGTTGAGGATGTTTAACACATAATATTGAGATACAAAATAAATATCCGAAAAAGCTGACGCTTCTGTTTTTAACAGCAAGTTAAGTGATTTATGAACAACCTTTAATGATGGATCCTATTGTAAGATCAATGACAACTTTGCATTGTACTTGTTTAACGCTTCAAATATCCTTTAATATACCACGCTTTATAATAAATACGTTACATGTGCTTGTTTTTTAGTTCTTTATATTTTCTCTCTATGAGATATCTTAGAATTTCATTTTCTTTTGATTATTCCGTTTGCACTTTAAAACGAAGCAAACAACAGATTCATGCATAAAATGCATATAAAACTTATACACATTACCATCCGCACTCATAAGCACTATATATATACACACAAACAATAAAATAACTTTCGCTTCATGATAAATGCAGCAATTCTATAATATACATAATCATTAAAACAATATACAGAGAAGATTTAAATATATTATTGGTCAAACACTGTGAATATCCTGCGATTATTTGCAAAAACTTCAACACTAGTAAAACATATGGACTTCTTACAACCGCAGTTTTAATAGGCTAACGATATTTCGGGCAAAATTTCGCTTACCTGAATTCAAATAGCAAATTCTACCCCACGTTAAATATAAATAAATAAACTATTCTGAATTATTTAAATATGTACGACAAAGTTCTTTTCTACAGTGATGAATCACACCAACATCGTATTGTACACTGGCAAATAAAGCAGCTGATCGAAGACGACGCCATTTTAAAATAAATGTGGGGAAAAATCTTTTGAAAGGAATGTAGGAAATATACTATTTTTAGAGTTGAAACAGCGATATATAGTATCCTATTTTAGGAACTATTTTTCGAAGTTTAAAACAAAACAATATTTTTGTGGAAGCTCTGGTGTTCTTGCATTCTTGACAGTCATATGCTAAATATCTCTCGCTAGCTTTCATACGCAGACCATTATACAGTTTATAAACGTTCCACAACTCTGTTACAATTTAACTTTTATGGGTAACTTCACGTACATTTTTTGAACAACAACTTAACGAATTATTGTAACACAGACATTTTTTCTTTCAACCTTACCGAACGTACATATCTGTCAGTAATTGTTGAACAATTGTAAAACCAATTTTGGTAGTTTTTGAAATTAATCAGATGTAAAAATTTTAAATCAAATTTTTCTTCTCTCGTTTATATACCTTTTATAAAAGTAAAAATAAATAAACTTACAAATATGCCGAGTAAGAAGGTTGTTCATGCAGATGTTTGTTTAATGTCATAAAGATAATATCGAAATTTTAACACTGTCGCCGAATTCAATATTTTCATACATTCCTTTCAATAAATTTAAAAGTTAATATTCGAAGTAAACTAGGATATCCATGTACACTATCTACTTATTAGTCATTATCTTCAAATTTAAAGTTATTTTGTCGCAAAGTTACTAATAAAATGCATACAACATACCTGCAAGAGTGTTTATAATGCTATTAATTGTCAATTATTTTTATATAGCATTTTATTTATCAATAAAATATTAATGTTAGTTGTTGGTCACATAATATATGGGTATATAAAAAGTTTCCTCGGATTTTTTACGTTAGATGTTATTGATACATACGTCTGGCAACACTAAACTGATTGTCTCAAACTGACATATGCTTAAAAGGTGACATTTCAGCTTTACATTTTTTGTTTAGATAGGTAGTTTTCAAATTCTTTGGTTTTTTGTTTATATTGATTTGAAAATGAGTGAAATATCTGAAGAAATATGCTATGTGATGCTTCTTTACTATAAAGGTAAAAACGCTGCAGAAACATGCCGAGAAATTTGTGAAGTACACAGTGAGAATGCTGTGAATGAACGAGGGACCCAGGAGTGCCTTGCTCGATTCCGTTCCGGAAATTTTGAAGATATGGGCGAGGTCATTATAGTAAATTAAATAATATTAAAAATATGGTACTTCAATCTACATCGAATAAAAAAAAACCAGTATTCAAAATGCCGAGTTTGTATTTCATAATTTGGCTATTATTATAAAACTACATAAGTAAATATAATTATTTATAGGACGGCTGGATACAATAAATAAACTAAGAATTTAATAAACGATATTAGTTGGTTTGTTTTTTAAACTTGGATTGGGAAATAATCAAGTTTTGATAGATTTTTACTTAAATTGAATAGTTATAAAGAAATATGAAATTAATAGATAACACATGCTGTAGTCCTTTGAACATCGTTAGTTACTACTTTTTCTTCTTTCTTTTCTTTATTCTTTTCCCCCTCCCCTAAACAACTGAAACGTGAACTAGTAAATTCTTTGTCACTGTCTTTTCAATTCTTCAATGAGATCATATTTACTAGAACTAGGCAGAAGTATATATATAATTACGATCTTTATATAAGAATAGAATGTTATTCGGACATTACAAAATCCATCCACACGGTTGCACCCAAGGATGCCTATTTTAACATAATGTAACGCAAAATCTAAAGATATTTTTTTGAAATACTGTAAGTACAAACTGGACTTAGATAAATGTTTAAAATTGAATTTTCAGTTTAATTCGATTTTAAATAATAAAATTTCCAAGCTTCATTTTCTTTAAAAGATATAAACTTGAATACTCTTCGACTCTTTCTGCTATATTTGTTTTCGTTTCATTCCTTTGTTCAGATCACATATTCAATACTTTATTTAAATTTCCACCTTAATTTCGTCTGTGTTTACATTATTATTGCATATTATTAAATAATGTTCATACAGATATGTATTATTAAATAATTATCCCACGATGACGTAATAGCATTAATAAAGAAAACATTCGATAACACATCAAATAAGCCAATAATACTGTTCATTTGACAAGTTTTGGATTAAAAATAAATCTGATTGATCTACGAATAAACAGAGCCAATGACTTAAGTTGCTTACAGAAAGGGGACTTTTCTCACATATTATCTGATTATTTATAAACGATAACTTATCATGCAAAAGTAGGTTAAAAAATTCTTTAACAGCAAACCATCGCAAAATAATAATCGATTAACTTCCATCTATGCTTCGTATTTAGTAATAATAGTATTAGGTATCATATAAGGTATCATTTGTAAACAGTGATATTCCTTTACCAAAACTTTTATTTGTACTAAATTCTGATGCAACTTTTTACGATAAGATAAGAGTGTACAGAGTGTGTGATTAGTAAATAAATTGAATGGTTAAACATTATTAAATCCGTGCCGTGCAACTCCAATACTGAGGTTCTCTTGTATATCAAAATGGACAAAGATTCTAATAATCTGGTAAGCATTTTATTTAGTTGTTTTGCTTTTTGGTTTTTGTGCAAAAATTTAATTATCCATAAAGATGGTAATAAGCTTGCATTTCATATTTGGATTAAGGTTGGGTGCATGGAACAATTTTATCATTCATATTATTCCAAATATAAGTTCATAGAGCTAGTGCATCAATAAAGTACGTAGCGAGCATGGCAATAAGATTCGAAATGTTCAGCGAATTATTTAAATCTAGAATTTTTAATTTAAAAAAAATAGGAAAGGAATCGATTTGCGTGAACTGCCTAGTAAACTCTTCCTGTTGTTTAATAAATACATATTGAAAGCAAAACCAGCAAAGATATTTGATGTAGACCAATTTTAGGAGATGATACACTCATAGAATAATATGCTTAGCAATTGCGGTGGAACTTAACAAAGCTAAAACATAATAAACAATTGAATATATTTTTACAGGAACAATAAATAACAATTAAAAAATTGTTGTTAATTGTGAACAAAATTAAAGACCGATAGAGTTTTTTTAAGAGCCTGGTAATAGTATAATGAAAGAATTCACGATTACATTATATAGTCTAGTTTTAGTCAAAATGTATACTATTTTGTAAAAGAACTTCTGCCTATTACTTACAATAGAAAGATGCACGTTTTCAAAGCCGTTTACATTTTATTATTTATCTATTCATCATTGTCGGGATCTATTCGCGCTTAGTATGAGCGCATATGAATGGTTTATTTATTAGTAAAAGTAGAAGTGCTGATAGGATTTCAATTTGTGAACGATGTTATGACAACAATAACAAAGGATGGGAAAAATATTTGCTTTTTATTGAGCAAATTAACTTGAGGCAGTGAGCATTTGAGACAAAAGGCCACTGTTCTTATGGATAACAAATTAAAGTTTTAGAATATATTTGCAGATTATCAAACGTTTCTAGTTACTGCTATAGTAAGCTTAACGAAAAATAGGACTGAATGGCCGTCAAGCTTGTCTCATGGCAAAGATTTACGTTGGGAGAATCTTTCAGCATCACTAAAGTATTTATTTTTCTGTTTTCTTTTATTGCGATTCCTCTCCCATGTATTTTCTTATAAACTCTTAAGATTAAACTCAATAGATTTCTTACAGGTCATATTTTAAACAGAATCTGCGTCATCTCATCTAGTTTTGATTACGACTGCAATTTAATTAATGATCCTGCACGCATGTTAATACATTGTAAAAGATATTGCAATATTCTTGCATTCCATAAATTTCGACTTTTTTAAATCAATGAAGGGCTCCAAATTTCAAAAGAAATATAAAAAGTAGTTTATTATATATATATATATTATTATTATATATATTATATATTATTATTATATATATTATATATTATTATTATATATATTATATATTATATATATATATATTAGTTACTACTTCTCCCGTTTTTTAGGCAGCATATGAAACTAGCGCTTTTAGGATGTGCACAAGAAAGCACATCGTACCGTATAGGAGTAGAAGCCCTCATTCGAACAAACAATTTGTCATCGATAGTAGCCCATGTTAATCAATGTCTCTAACGTTTCTTGAAGAACTTTTAGTATATGAAAATCAATTTCGTCATGCATATATGGCATATTGCGTCGCTTCTTCGTCGCAGTTATATGACTCGTTGTTGATAGCGCTTCCTTATGATAATTTCATTTGGTTGGGACAAAGCATAGTACATCGCATACAACGGGCCTTACTAAATGGCGCCATCATGGATATCGTTGATGTTAATCACCTGCCTAGGCTGCGTTATATAACATTGTCCATCATCTGTAAACATGTAGCAGCACCATCCTCCGAAATAAACACTAAAGGTGAAGTGTCCGCAGGTTAGATTTTTTGGCGTAAACCTCGACATCTTCATCGTTAGAAAATATTATTTCTGTGCATTGCGATATGTTTTCATACTATGACCGATTATTGTTAACAGATGTCTAAGATATAAAATAAAAAACACAACTTTAGATATCTATGTGTACTATAATCTGTATGTGTCTTCTTAAATATATGGTTTTTCTTTATCATTTTAGGTTGTCAGTATTACAAAAGCTTTAAATCCTACTGAAACTCCATTAAAAATGAAGCATGCACGTAATGTTATTATAGCTACGTATCGTACAAAAGAAATAAAATCAGTTTGGTCTATAATTACTCGGCAACCTTTGATGGAGCATCGATTCACCGCTTGGAAGTTTTGTCACATGCTACACAAAGTCATGAGAGAAGGCCATCCAATATGTCTAAAGCAATCATTAACCCACAAAGCTCTAATACTTGAAGTCGGAAAATTATGGGGTCACCTGCAAGATGGTGTGGGAACTTGCGTTGAATCCTATACAAAGCTTGTTGTAAATAAATTAGAATTTCATGAAAAAAATGCAATATTTCCGGGCTCTTTACTTCTGGAATTTAATGAGGTTGAAAAGTTTGCCGAAGATGACCGAAACATCTAGTAAGATCGACCTATGTTGAGGCTAATTATACCCGAAATCAATATATATTTTTTTTATTTCTAGTTTTCAACTTTGTGTAGAAGTTTTCGATTATTTGGATCATATAATCGATGTACAATCTAAAATTTTCGCTTCGGTAAATATATTTCGAATGTCGTCGATGACACCTCAGGGTCAATGTCGTCTGGCTCCTTTAATAACTTTAATTCAGGATTCGAATCCTTTATACGATATATCAGTGCGTTTAATGTTTAAATTACATAACGGTTTGCCAAGTGATGTTCTCATCGGCCATCGAGACCGGTTTAATGATCTTTTTTCCAAAATTAAATACTTTTATGATAATGTGAGACCACTTCAGTACTTCGCGGATGTAATTCAGGTGCCTTCATTGCCTGAAAATGCGCCAAACTTCTTATCACAAATTGATCTGGGAAATTATGTAGCGCCTACTGTGTATGTGAAGCAAGAGCAAGAAGAGCCTCCCGAAAATTTAGTTGATAACTTGACGCCTATTGAGAACTCTGATTTAAACGAAAGGGACAATATTATAAAGAGATTGCAAGAAGAATTACTCGAAAAGGAAAACCAACTAAAAAATGAAGCTAAGTTGATTTCTAAAATATCGGAATTGAATTTGAGAAACCACTCACTTGAAGCCGAAATATCAACGATCAAGGAAAAATTCATTGAGATCGTGATTACTAACGAAAATCTCGAGACGCGATTGAAGAAAGCTTCAAGTTATCAAAGTAAGTGCAATAATGTATGTGTATATACATGCACTCGCTTATAAGTATGTATATATATATATATTTTCGCTTGAGCGAAATTAAACCTGGGACAGCACGCTAGATTAGTTTATGTATATTGCAGCAAATAATTATGCGGATTTTTCTATTTAATAGATACTGCGACACTATAACATAGCAGAACATTTGTGAGAAATTTCTCTCATTCTTCTCTTCAGAAACTTCTCTGATTATCGAAAATGGATCCTTTTTAAGAATTCTTATACAAAAAATCACTAATCGAGATTAATCATCGGAAATCAACTGAAAGAATAAAACGCTTAACAAAAAAATTTATGCTGTAGTGCGATATGAGCCCACGAAAAGTTAGATGAAAAATGTTCACCGTCACTATGGACAGTAAATAAAGTATTGGTAACATGTTCTGTCCAAAAGATTGGAATGAATGCAGCATAAACGGAGGAATTAGAATAAAACGATGGCCATATTAAACGTTGCGAAGCTGGATAAATGATTGTGAAAAGAAATATAAATCTCCTGACATTTCCTTTTCAGAGTCAGCTTCAAATTACCAATTGTTTCGGCCGTAAAAGAAAGTTGAAAAATGAAGTCTAATTTATTTTTCTGAAAAAATTAGGACGACGATCACGTATTACATTTCTTTTGCAATTAATTATTTTGCTTAATTGCTAATACCAAATATTATTTCGCACATAATCTGGGAATGTTTCTTTTCAATGAGTGATAAAGCATAGTAATCAGTTTCTCCTAAAGAATTTTAAATGTCGCATTATTTACGGTGAATTCAAAGAAACGGTTAGATTTTATAATCAGAGAAGTTAGTTAATTTTTTTTTTTTCGTTATTGGTAATAAATTTACTTTAAAAATCTTCGTTGGAGAAGTTCGCAAATTGTTTGATTTGCTACAATTCACGACTTAAGTACAAATTACTTCTCACATATGAAGAAATTGTTATGAAAATTTAAAATAATAATACCCTTTAATTCGGCCTAGAGATTACTATACTAATTTCGTATTTGACCGGCTTAATTTAGGCATTAGAGTTAATAATACTTATGTACAAATATACATGCGCCTCTAATCAGTAAATATAACTTTGTAGGTGAAAGCAGAGAATGGGAGGAAAAAACGAAATCTATGGAAGAGAAATTTGAGAAAATTAAATTAATGTATGCAAAATTAAGGGAGGAACACGTTAATCTGCTAAGAATGGTGAGTAATGTTTTGAAATCATAAGCTAGATGCATTTTTGAAATTCTGCACCAACAAATTGTTGCTATCATGTTATAAATGCATTCATAAGCCGAGTAAAATTGAATCATTACGGAGAATTTCTAGTATGAACAGATCTTTGGGATTGTATTAAGAGATAGATTCAGAGATGGATGATCAGAGTCGATCATCAATTAGTTCCCTAAAAAAAAAAAGCAAGCTCACTTGCTAATCATGAGCTGAGAGGTGTTGAAGAGGTTCTGTAGTGTTATTAATGCTGTTGGTATAGAATTGTGTGCCGTAATATGAAAGAAAAAGCTTTGATATCAGCAATAATCCGCATAATTAATCAGATAATCGGTCTGTTCTCAAAAAATGTCCTTTCCTTTTTTTTCTTATGGATCCACTGAACGATCTATTAACGATCTATTAAGAAGATGTTTTACATAATTTGAAATGAAGTGTCTCCCCTATATTGAAGTATAGTAATCTATAGCCCAGTACTAGATGAGTTATAGTAAGTAGTAGTAGTATGAGTTATAGTAATCTATAGCCCAGTACTAGATGAGTTTTTGGGGGATTTACAACTTGATTACGGAGTAAAAACTCTACTTATCAGGATAAGTAATCTTTAGGTTTGTTCGTAATTAGCAAATTTTTTCATTTGATTTCTCTTATTTTCAGCAAAGTGGAGAAAAAAGAACATTACATTCGGAAAAGGAATCAAAAGCATCTCTAGAGATGAATATAAACGAATTAAAATTTAAAACTGAAGAAATGAAAGAAATGCTAAATATGAAAACAATGGAGTACGAAAACCTACTTGCAGATAAAAATTTAGAAATAACGAAATTGAAATCTGGAATTACGCAAAAGGAAAACATGTTTACAGAGCTAAAAAATGAATACGATGCCAACGTTATAAAGTGCCAAGAAATACTAAAGAAAAACGAATTCGAAACTGAAATATCAAGGAAACTTACCGATGATGTGAATTTAAAACAACTTGAATGTGCGAATCTTTTACAAGAAAGGGCGAATTGTGAAGAGAAAATAACAGTAAGTGTTGTTGTTGTGATTTTCTTTTGTTATGTCTCTTTGATTGAATTATCTCCCTCAATATTCCACGAATTCACAAAAAAGCAAAGTATTTCAAAATATCAATTTAACAATTTAATGTCGTACAAGTACAAAGGAAATCCTTCAATGAAAAACAAAATCTAAAATTGAGTAGCCATTTAACATTTAAATGTGCAAATAATTTTGTCATTTCATTCACAATATTTAAATTAAAATTATTAACGGAAGATCTCTTAAAATTCTATCTGGGTGATTAACATAAACTTGCAAACCATCGTCGTCGTCATATTTGTAGCATGTGTTTAGATTTGAGTGTCCCAAAAACCAAATTCAACCTAAAAGACTGAAGCTTCAGGCTAAATTCTTAGTTACTCGCACTACTTTAGACGACAAAAATTAGTCCTGCCTTCATTTTAAATACATGCATACGTATTCGCAAGTGATATTAATATAACAAGTGCTTGGATGTATTCTGATCATTTTTTTCACTTGGAAAAGGTATTTATTGAGAAAAATTAGTACTACATATATATTTATCAAAATATTTTTCATCTTTTTCTCCTTTTTTCCTTACTCTTTGGCAATGTGGCGATACCGCATCGAATGAACGATATTAATTTGACAGCGATCCCATCATCGACCCATTTTCGTGCTTCTTCATCATTTGAAAACCGCATGATAGTCATGCTGTGATGCTGCATAGATCTGAAGAAGTGGTAATGAGAAGTCGTAATGCCTGGTGAGTAGATTGGATGCGGCAGAACTGAAGCAATGTATCCTCGATTATTACAACATGTGGCCGAACGTTGTCATGCAAAAGAATCGCTTTGCGACTGTTAACCACTATTGCGCTATTGACGTCGGTAGATATCTGCAGTAATAGTTTCATTCGGTTTTAGCAGTTCGTAATACACTACATTTCGCTGATTCCACCATATGCACAGCAAAGGATTCCCTGATTAGTGTGCCTGTATGCAATGTATAAGTCAGTAATAGTAAATGAAAATGGCCGCTGATACTTCGCCTTACTTTTTCACTTTCACCAATAGGTATCGCTGGTCAAGATACGTACAAACATCTAATAGATAAACCTGCTTAATAGTTTACACGAAGCGAAGCATATAATCTTTAACCTAACCTTTTACTTTGCTTATCTAATTTATCATACATATACGTATACATACTATTACTGTTTGGGCAATCAATACCGCGAACTAAAAGGTTTATTATATTCGGCCTTGTCCCTAGTCATCTAGTTTTATGGTCTTTAAGAATCCTGCCGCGTTCTTTTGTTCAAAGGATCATACTGTGTTTGGCGTTGTAAAGAGAGAGAGTTATGGTCCGTGTCAAAACTTGTGACCAGTCGTAGATCGCTCCTTCGTAGTTCCAGTAGCTTATGCGTTACGCCGGGACATTTTATACATCTTATTGCGTTCCGTCGTATTGCGCTTCGTTTCCAAGCCGCTAGTCGATTTTTTCTGTGTCCATTGCGATACCGGTCTCATAATGTGGCTCCTCGGTACGTCACAGAAGGCATATTTTTATGTATTATTTTTATGTTCGTACATGTTCGTTTTCAAATTTTATGGCTTAACAAGAAATTGTAGCGAATGTATGAAAATGTCGTGTTCGAAATTGACAAAATTCAATATTTTAATGAAAAATCGTATGCATTGAAAGGTTTCAAAACTGAAAATATTGAACCTAAGAAATGAATCAGATGATCGTTTGTGGAATCTTTTGTTTCTTTACTTTGAACTGTTTAGTTTTTCACTTTAGTTAGTAGTAGTATGTATTCAATATGAACGCCAATTACTAATAGTTATGAATTTTCTCTTATTGCAGAGCATGAATTTAACTATTGAAACAATGACTAATGATAAATATGAGTTAGATAAAAGGTTACACAGTCTTGAGGAGAACATATCTCTTCTAAATCAAGAATTAGAAAGAGCAAATAAAGAAATCGATGAATTAAAACGTAATAAAAATGAAATAGAAAATCTCTTATTCGAAGCGAAGTCTTTAACGATAAAAGAGACATTCAAGATCTTAGATTGTTTAAGCGATTCAGAATTAACACCAGAAAAAGCATTAGAAAATATTGAACAAATCCAAAGATTGTTACGACAACTAAACACTGAATATATAAAATATTCCAAAAGCCCTAGTGAAATAAATGGACTAATTTCAACATGTCTAAGCCTTATACACTCTATAACATCGCTTCATACATGTGTTGCATATATTTTTAATAGTGTATCTGATTTGGTGAAAGCCGAAGGTAAGCATTTCGTTTTCATAATATTCGATTTTTCTTATGATAAAAATAGAAATTTCAGTCTGAGCAAGCATTTAATTTTTTTTTTAGTAATAAATTTGATTTGATTTGAAAATGCATTATAACTATTTTTAATAAAAATTTTCAGATATTCTACAAAATTGTAATGACTTCCAAGATTCTTTAAAACCTATACATCAAGTCTTGTCAAATAGCAAAGATCCAAAGATTTTACAAGACATTATCGATTCTATACCAAACGCTAAGTTAAAAGTCATACAAGAATTAATCCTTTCGCTAATTAATACATCACCTGAAGGTCTTAATTTGGAATATATGCTGCAAATGGAATTAAAAGCTATGGATGAGATAATTGAAGAGGCAACTAACAAGATTATAGAAATTTATTCGGATTCGAAAACATCAAATAATGGTATTAAATTGGAAGTACATGAAAAAATCTTGGATTCATGCACATCTTTGATGAAATCAATTAAAATTTTAATTAAAAAGTCTCGCTTGCTTCAAGACGAAATCGTTGCACAGGGAAAAGGTATGTATAAACATAATATACAAAAATGTTCTCTCTCTCTTTGATATATACGGATATCTATAAGTAAACATTTTCAATTTTTTTACCTTACGACACGTTTGTGATACGGGGTATTATAAGTTTGTTCGGATGTATGTGACATCTTAAGGAAGGCTTAAGGCAGACCAACATTTTATGATACTGATCGGCTCAGAATAATTTTCAATTTGTCTATCCGTCCATGTATTTTTGTATTCAATATATGAAATATTTTTGGTATACCGGGGTCGTTTGGCCAAACTACGAAGCCTATTGAAAATAGATTTGATCGGACTGATTTTACGACCACTTCCGATATACGGCCCCACTTGAAAAAAAAAATGTGTGTGGAAATTGGAATTCCTAATATGTTTCGACAAACATCGGTAGAAACTAGCATTTTGGTATAGAAAATAAATGTAAAAAATTTGGATCGGATTGGACCTTTTTTTCAATCACTTTTCATATAACCTTTCCTGCGAAAAGTAAATCTTTATATGGTAAAAAGATTTAATATTTAACATATTATAATGAAAACTAGTCTTTAGTAGTAATTTAATATAAAAATTAATTTTACCAAATTTGAACCATGTAGGTCTATTTTTTGGACCTCACCCCATACAAGAGTTCTCATGAAAAGTAAGTCTGCATGACAAGAGGGTCTGGTCTTTAATAATTCATTATGAAAATTTGTTCATAATAATAATTTGACCTAATTTTTGACTAATTTGGATCAAGTAGATCTATTTTTTTGGACAATATCATAATATATTTGTAATTTTTCATGTTTTCTCACGAAACTAATGAAAGAATTAGATTAGGTAAAGTGATGTTGGGTATTTAATGGTTGATCGTAGTCGAGTTTTTATTTCATTTAATATAAACATATAAGTTTTTCCGCTTAAAAACTAAACTTCGATGGATAAGAAAATTACGCAAAATCATTACTTTTCATTTTCGAAATTAATTTTCAAATAGAGCAATCATTTTGTTGTCTGCAATAGAGCTCAAAACCAATGTGAAGAATTTTGCATTTGCAAAGATCAATCAATGACACGAAAGCAATTAAAGATGCGAATTGCGAATGCAACCTAAAGTGGAATAATATGTCCCCTACGCTACTTTGTACGTTTATATTCAATGATTTACAATTTTTTTATTTAATTATTTATATATATAATTTATTTTTTTAATAATTATACCACACACACACAAACAATTAAACTTCAACTATTTACTTCTATATATACTATCCTTTGAAATCTTTTTTTCCTACTGTAGCGAAATGAAAAATTGTGAAAAAAAAAATTAATAATTTATGAATTGCTTTCTTTATTCTTTAATAAAGTGATCTTTAATATTAGCAAAAGAAAATATTTTAAGGTTTACTGATCACATTTTATGACATTTATCTTTCAGGACATTTTCCAACAAAAGAGTTTTATAAACGTAATAGCCAATGGGCAGGAGGTTTGATTTCCGCTTCTAAAAATATTGCAAAAGGAGCAAATTTTTTAGTCGAATCCGCAAATAGATTCTTTACTACGGAATCAAGCAACAATTTCGAAATAATAGTGGCAGCTCAAGAAATTGCCGCTAGCACTGCTCAGCTCGTGATAGCAAGCAAAGTAAAAGCAGACAAAAACAGTCAAAAATTAGTGGAGCTCACTAAAGCTTCACGTGATGTATCTCAAGCAACAGGATCCGTCGTAGCAGCCGTTAAAGATGGAAACATTCAATTGGATAATTTCAATGAATTAGAATTGGAACAACTAACACCCTCTCAAATGAAGACAAGAGAAATGGAAATCCATGTAAAAGTCTTGGAATTAGAACAGGCTTTGCAAAATGAACGTTACAAGCTTATGTCTTTCCGAAAAGCATGTTATAAAAACGGTCAAGACGAGTAAGGAAAAAGCATTAGGAGCTGATTACTTATTAAAAGCCAAAATGTTGCATTAAACGTCAACGAATAGAATTTAAAGCGTTTTTTATCAGTAAAATTTATAAATTATAACATAATCAACTCCTGGCACGAACTATATCTGAATGTTATGCAAACATGCGAACATAATTAAAAAGAATCAGATTCATATCTCTTCTTAACAAGATCGAGATCGAGTAAAGTCTCAAATTAGTTTCGTGTGTTCCCGTATACCTTTTTGATATAACTTTTATTAACAGTATTTCGGAAGGAACCATATTCTGAACCTTTGAAGTTAAACATGAATTTTTAAATTATTTAAAGCAAAGGTTTAGTAACTCCCCCAAAAAAATTTTTCATCTTACCTAATCAGAATTTTTCATTCATACGTATATTCTACTTGTACACAACGTAACTTAATCATTCAAGATTTCTGCGGTTTATCGTCACAACAAGTTAACATCAATTAAAATTACATTTTTTTTTTTAAATTATTTATTGTTATAACAAAATTTCATTGTTGCTTTCAAAGTTTCTTTAGGATACTTTTTAGGAATGAGCGCCTGTACACTGCATATATATTTTTGTGAAGTTATGTTTTGTAATAACAATTAATTTATAAATGATAAGAAAACAAACCAATTAAAGTGTTATTTAAATCCAAAAGAAAAAAAAAAAGAACAAGCTAAGCAAGCCAAAACAGAGGCAAAGAAAGAGCCGCCTATTATATTCGGCTTAGTCCGAATAACAACAAACATTTATTTAATAATTTAAATATATTTCAATTTTTATATGAAACATAAATCGCAACTTAATTTGACATCGATAATACATATAATATAGGTAGGTACATATATTACACAAAAAGTGGTGGTCAGTGGAGTTCAGGAGCACACTTCCTATGCATATAAGCAAATATTTCTTTTTTTTTTTTTGGTTATCATAAGCAAATCTAATATTCATCTTTAACTCATCAGTAAGTATCATTATTTTTTTCTTATTCTTCTGTACCCGTTTGCTTCTACTACTATCGTTTAATTGCAGATGATGCTCAACTTGGACTAGACACAAATTTGCACATTTAATAAGTATATATATTTTGTGTTTTTCTCGCGCTTAAATTAATTAATTCATAAGTATTTCGAAAATATTTTCTTTTAATAGAAATCTGTTTTTCAATATAACTTTTAATTAGACACAGTCAAAGGTAAATGGTGCATTGAGGCGCAGTGTCAGGTTATTTAGCAAATGATATCTAGAAGAGGAAGTACCAGTAGGGATATTTCAAGCAGAATTAAATTCCTTTAGAGAGATAATATACAATGCACTCCACCATATTCGAAAGTAGACGAATTTCAAATATATTTGCAGTGTTTTAAACTTAGGAAAACAACCCGTACAAAGGACTCTTTAATTTATAAAGCCCTATCTGAAACCTCAACTGCAATTCAAAGAGATGTTTAGACAACACTTACTTTGACTTGATGATTTAATATATAAAGGAAAACATGCTACTCAGTTGACTCAGTTTTATGCATAGCAACGATCCAAGACATTCTTAACAAACAGCGAAGAATTACTTGTAGCAGTGCGGGATAGTTATATAAAAGTAGCCACTCAATTATTGGATCTCAATCTCATTGAGAACTTATGGAATGATGTGGAGCAATTATGTTACTAGAGTAAAACCCCAGAAAAATGTGCAATTTGTAGATGGAAACTGAAATGGTTGTGTACGAAATTCGAATAGAGCATCGGATATCTCTGATGGAGAGTACGAACAAGAGATGTGGACCTGTCATTAAAGACAGATAATATCCGACTAAATCTTAACTTTTATATAATTAAAATTATTTACTTAGTTTTGCTATATCTTGAAGTGAAGAAAAACTTTTAATTTGTGCTCAATTGCTGTTCTGAATTTTTTTCATGCTAGTTTGTAAAAAAAAGTTTTTTTTCTGAGTAGGCATTGATTTTATTACTATTGGAAGAGTAAAAAAAAAAAAAGAAACATTTTAAAAAAAAAAAATTGAATTTTATATTTACTTAAAATGAGACTTCATGAAATTTTGAAAAGAAATAAAAAAAAAAGACGAAAGAAAAGAAAGATTTTAACATTCTGTGCCGTTAAAAAAACAGAAAAAAACTAGGACGGACACACAATCACAAACAAAGCAAAGGAATACTTCCCGATATTTTAAATATTTGATTTAAATTTTTTTTATATATTTTAACTAATTCTTAACTATTCCCCATTTAGAATGCAGATGATGCGCATTCCTGGTGGCCCTATTCCATAATCGAAGTTTAGTTTTTTTGTTTTATTGTTGTTGTTGTTGTCGTTGTTAAATTCAATGAGCTAATGCTCATTAATAAATTTTTTGAAATTATAATCTTTTTATTTAAAAAGGCACATATACTCATATTAATTTGTAAGGGAATTGGAATTATTCCTTTTTTTGTTAGTAGATTTCTTTTTTATTTTATTTATTCTCGATGATTTAAATATGAAAAATTGAATAGGGTAAAGAATGATTTCCCCTGAATAGGAGAGTTATTATTATTGATATGGCACATAGCAGACCTGAAAATTTCGCGTCCGGTTTGAAAGTCTGACATCTCTCTAACGTCCATGATTCCTCTGTGCGTTTCTATTCTCATTTCTTCTTTTTTTTTTTTTTTTTAATAGCCCCCTACTCTGTTAATTGGAAATAAAATATTGAATTATCCATTATAAGTTATGCTATATGGAGAAGAGATTCCTAAATGCAACAAAACAGTCAAGCCCAAGTAATGTTACCATCTGCATTTCGGGCCACACATAGCTCATAAGAAAAAGGAATCATAACAACACAAAGTCTTCAAAGTCGCTTCGTAATCAATTCATTCTTCGGATAGTCCTGAGAAGTATTTAAATTAAGTTTTCTACCAATTCTACCTTTTCCTTTCTTTTCACAGTTCTCTGCGATATGCACAAAATGAAAGACATATTGCATTTATTTGTATACCACACGTCCTTTGACTTGCACATAAAATATTTATTCCATTACAAAATTGTTTCATAGATTGTTAATAATAAATGGAATGATTTCTTATGTTAATTTTTCCAGCAGAATGTTTGAGTATTCCACAATTTCCTGTAATAGAATAGATTTTCATTTTACTTTTAATTATTGTTATTTATTCGATGATATAGAATATATACTCACTTCACATTGGGGAAGTTTTTCGTTTTGGCTAATAATGGTTTTCAGGGTTTTTATGATGTGACCTTTTAGTTCGTCATCAACTTCAAGCTTTGTACTTTGTGCCAACTCTAACAATGCTCTTAAGAGGGCTTCTATTTTAACGTCAAAATCAGTTACAACTTCTAAGAACTTTGCCAATTTTTCAAATGCTCCTAACTTAACAAATTCATCTAAAAAGAAAAACTCAAATTATTTATCCTACGCTAGAATCTAAAAGTTATAATTACATTGAAAAACCAATATGTAAGAAAATTATATTCAACTGTAGTGAATCTTTATCATCCGCTACTTTAAATGAATGAAAACTAATTTCAAAGCATTTTGTATTAATTGTAGGCATAGTCGGAGGTCTCTTTACAGTGGTCTTTATGCTAATGCTACTAAACAAATGTAGGCTATAAACTAAAGCTTTTTTAATTTAAATGAACGATATATGATTAAAAACCTTATTGAAAACTTTTTTTTTTATATATAAACTCTGTTTTTCAAATACATTTTCCGCAAAGTTTTCTATTACATGGCACCATAAAACTTAGTAATCAGATTTTCAATGAGTCAAGTTGCTTCATTCCGTAGTTTTAGCGTTAATATATGCTTTGAATTTTAAACTGCTATTTTTTTTCTGTGGGGAGCGCGGTTACAGACCTATGACGCCCATCTGTAGTCTGATATGTGACCACCAGTGAAGAAAAGCTTTTTCCATGTGACTAGCCACTCAGGAGGTGTTCTCTATACATGTAGGCACGATATTTGTCAAGAAAGATTATAATTGCAGAAGGAAGAAAAGAGAGAGAGAGTAGCGCTTGCTTTCGTACGAACGACTTGAAATTGAGAACATCTGCAACGCACAAGGTTCAATTTTTTATATCAGTTTTTGCGACTGTGGGCGTTGCAACAACAAACAAACCCATAACCATAAGATCATGATTAAATCGTATCAGAATCGCCCGTCAAGGATAAACATAGTTCTTGTGGTCATTTGTGTTTATTTCTAGAAGTTAGAAATGGAAATACATGTCCGATAAACATCTACCTTTTCAGGATGATGGTTGTAAAAATCCATTTCTTGCCATAAAAATCTTTTCTTTTCTATGCAAATTGCTTCTTAGCTAGCAATGACAATTTAGTGAATCAATTTTTATGGATATTTACAAATAGTCAAGTTTGAGGTTAGCGTAAGACTTAGTGCACCGAAATCCATATGCCACAATAGAAATATGTTGTCATATCAATACTATTATTCCAACACGCCAGACATCCTATGAGATACACATAAAGTTTTGATCAACGGTAGATTCTGAGTTATTTTCATCATATGCGTCAGCCCGTTGACGAAACATGGCAAAATCTGACATAGAGATCTAAAAACTTGGCACAAGTACTTTTAATTCACAACCTAACGCAAATGATAGTAAATAAGTAGCGCAACTAACAACTCGCCGAATCTTAAATCAAAATTCCAAGAACGGACGTGGCCCGTTAAGAAACAAGCATAGATAGATGGATGAGAAGAACTTCATAATTTATTCTAGTTATTCACCGAAATAAAAACTGACAGAAGTATTTATTAATCGGTCGTCGTTAAGATAACAAAAAATAAAAAAAATAAAGAAACTTCGCAATTATTGCTGCCATGGAAGAGCAGTTGAAGTTCTTTTGGAGCTTTGTGCAGTAACTTTATCCAGTTTAGTCTCTCTCTCTCTCTCTCTCTCTAAGATGTATAGTAGACTATCTTTTCAATTTTTCGGAAGATGTTCCTAATTATTTTCCAATGAAATTTGATATCGCGAAGTAATTTAATGGTAAACATTTGATCTTTAATGACCTATATAAAAAATTCATCACAATCTTTTATTAAGTCCTTAATAAGTATAGAACGGAGAGATATATTTTTTAAATATACATATAAACGATGAACGATCGACTATTATTATTTAGAACGATATTATTCGATGAAAACAACTTTGATTAATAAATTCAGCTTTTCGAATGAAATATCTATGTGGTTTGTGTATAAATTTCGAATATGTGAAAGAAAAAATATATTTTTATACTTTTATTGACTCACCTCGAACGAGCCTATATTCGGTTGATAGAGTTGAAATTAAGAAGCAAGCCTTTATAAACGTCCTGGTGAAAGAAGTATTCAAACAATTGACTACTAATTCCAACCCGCCAATTGCAATCAATTCTGCCGCTCCTGGTTCAAAACCTCTTACTAGTGCTGATATTGCATATAGCGAGCTTGATATCAAATCTTCATTACCGTTTAAATATGTTACCAGCAATTTTAAAATATTATGCTCTAGAAAATGTTGCTGACAAAATGCATTGTTTTGGGACATTTCGGCAACAATATTTATGGCAGTAACGCGTACATTTTCATCATCACTTCTTAAACATTCTATTAAAATGTTTGTTCCTCCTAGTTTAACAAAACTATTCGCAAAGTCAATGTTATCAATATAGTCACGAATTAAGTTAAGAGCATTCGACTTTTCGGAATTTGAAGTTGACTTATTTTCGAGAATACTAATTGCTTGTGAAAGCTCTTCCATTACATCTACAGTCATTGATTTAAACGCGTTTTCAAGAAAAACTTTTTTCTATAATAAAGAAATAAGTTCATATTTAAAATATTATTTATCGACAACTCTTTTTATAAAATAAATGGGAAGATTTTACGATATCAATAAAAATTTTGTACCCTATTATATTGTTAACATTAATCCAGGTTAACTTTTTGCAAAATTCCGGAAAAGAAAAGACTTTTATCGCAAATCTCGATATGTTTTGTTTGTTAGAGTTCCATTCAATATGGTCTCTGGAGTTAGAATTTAGCAGAATAAATAAAAAAATGTATTGTTTGGTTGGACGGACCGTGTATTTTTTTTTATTTCCAAACCTAACCTAATCATGACGTTCGACATATATTCTTTATACCAACAACATGGCTTTCGCCCACGTTTTATTACGTCTACATTAAGTATTAAACACTGATAAACATACAAAGATATGATTACATATAAAAAACAAGCGAATAATTTTCACAAATTCCCTTATAACAAATATGCCATGTTAATCATATATTTGCTCTAAAGAACAAGAAGTGCAATATTAAATATATGCATAACTTCGCAGAGAAAATTGAAGAAACATCAAACGCGATTTAGCAAAATTGTCTTCTTCAATGACTTTCTTTTCATCATCGTCAAGAAAGGCGCATTATACCTTTTCCGCAGAAGTTCGGAGTTTTTTTTTAACAGAAATCATCAACTGTTTTTGAGGATGCATAGAAAGCTAAAATTTTTATTATTTGAATTTTCCCGAAACACTCTGGCAAATAAAGCATCGATGTAATTAGCAGTTGCTACCTCGAAAGCTTTAGAATTGAGAGCCCGCAATAATATTCTACTACGCTCTGTACGACATACGTTTTCATTTACGATGATCTTATAAACTGACTTTTAGCTTTACGGAACTAAAAAGAAAACGAAAGGTTTTCCCTGTTTTCATATTCAAAATACTACTAAAGTTCTTCTATGAAACAATATTCGGTGATTATTCTCCTAAATTGTCTGCATAAATTTTAGCTAAAAATTAATTTACGACACTTGAGGTTTGACAAATATGCTAGCGGAAAATGTGGACGGCACCGTTATCAATCTCTTTACAGAATTATGCATATAAATTAAAATTCGAATTTTTATTGCATATAAGTCTGTCGCATTTTACAGTGATTTAAATGTCCGAATCGTTGGCCTTTCCAGTATAGTTTAATTTCAAGATATGAAGTTGATTTTGCTTAGATTAAAACATCTACTGCTCTTATGTATGCTGCTTATTTAAAACCGTCAGGATTCTTATATTTCTACATGATCATTGCAAAATAACCTTAACCACCTATTTGAAAACCTTGCCTAGAAGTCATATTACATTTTCACAACATATTTCATTTTTAATACTTACTTCCTGATCCATTTCTTCATACATTCTGCCATGATCTTCTGTTTTGCCCTGTTGAATAGCAAACTTTAAAAGACCCTTAAAAAAATTTTATGTAAGAACAGCCTCTAATTATTTATTTATTTATTAAAGTACTTGTAGCGTTGTGGGCTTTCTGTCATCCATAATGGTGAGTATTCTTGAATGTTTAAAATATTAATTTCTCAAACAATTTATTTATAGGGCAGCTGATGACTTAGCATCACGTTTTTCAAATTGTTCTTATTGTTCCATTCACAAGGGCCTGATTACACATTTAGTACATGTATTGAATATGCATGAAAATCGAAAAGAAGCAACATGGGATTGTTCAAAATTATTTCCGTTACTTCCTTTGGGTTCCTTTGTATAGACAAGGTACAGAATTGCAGGGATACGAGGACAGGCACTTCTAAGAAAGAAAAAAAAAAGGTGAAAAGATATAAGATCAAAATGACACTCATAAATTGATCTCGGAGGTCATAATGTAACATTTTTAATGTCTATTTGCAGGTGATGTCGCACAGAAACCGATACTATAGCATCATGTAGGCAAATTTAGTTGGCCATAGTCGCTTTTTCCGCTCTCATGTTATGTCGAATTCGCCAAATTCGTCGGTTAGAAATAATGTGCATTAGTATTGAGTATAAACTAAGAAGAAAATTTAGTACACAACTTCTTCCAAGGTTGCATTTGTAAGAAAAAAACAGCTGTTACGGGAAACATAACAAACCTAAACTATTGTTCAACCTTTGCAATTAAAATTTGTGCATTTTGTTATGCATAATATGTTTATATATATTCATATATAAGAAATAAAATATTTTTATGTTGAAAAAATAAGAAATTGATTTAAGAAAGTAGAAATTTGCAAATTAAAATTTTGTAAAATCCTATTCTCAGTTCATTTTGCATGCTTAACATTTTTTAACATATGTGCTTTTCTATACAAAACAGACAAACGTCAATTTATCTCTCATTTTTTACGGCTCTCTCATTATTTTAGAAAATTTCTGCTGATATTTGATACACTTTCACAATGTAACTTAAATATTGGTCTTAATTTTTGTTGACATAATTAATTCTCAACTCACTTTCGCGATAATATACCAAAAATTATATAATTACTTACAAAAATAATAAATTAAAAATAAATATAATATACATTATAAATAGTAATAATAAATGATAAATGAACATTTTCGCATAAGGGCAATATCTTCATCACAGCTTTTATACGATAGGGAGCCCGAAACAGAAAATGCCGTAAACCAAATGTAATAATTCTTCACTCATTTCCGACATGAAATGCCACGTAAAGGGATGTACATGGTGTCCAAAAAGAGACTTATGCGATCCAAATTTGCTACAGTTAAATTTTTTGTCAAATTGCTGTACTGGGTGAATTTTTATCATAAAATATTGAAAATTAGGACCGTCCGCCATTTAAAGCCTTATTTTTCATGAGAACTCTTATTTGGGGTGTCATCCAGAAAACGGTTTTGAATCGATCGGTATAATAATCCGTACAAACCTAATGCAAATTGTATCGGAGTTAGTGAGTGGTATAAAAAGATTCTGTATATTTCATAGTTCCAAGGTTATTGTTGGGATTAAAAAGAAGCATTTCTTTTGGCAGCACTGTTCTTTGTACTCGATTTATCTCCAAAGAATTTCGAAGAATTTTTTTCTTAATTTTTTGAAATTGATTACGCGAGTTCTCGTAGAATTTTAAATATTTTTGACTTGTTTTTCAAGTTAACATGTTGGTATGCCAAAGCCATATAAATTTTTTAAACATGAAGAATTTAATCATTGGCAATAGATTGTTAAAACAAACTCAAAATAAATTATTTTCCAAAGTTTATAGTGACAGCTAAATTAATGGTAGATTTTGTAGTTTTCAATTTGACATAAAGAGCAAGCGCACTTACTTATATCTATGATGATCTAACGACATGCAAATCAATTTGTTTAAATTCAATAACAGCGCTACAATTAAAATACACCTACTTCATTTGCAAAAAAAAAAGGAAAAAATTATTAAAATTATTATTATTTTATTATAAAAATCGTATGTGTTGATTACTTATTTATTAATACGAAAGATACAGGCGAAAGCTGGAAGCGTTACGACACGCATGAATGGTAGCGCCATCTATAAATATCTTAAGTACTTTGGATTTATAGTATCATAGAATTCGAGTCAATTGCTTTATATAAACAAAACGTTATTTGTAAACAAACCATTTCTACCGGTTCTACCTTTCTTTTTCCACTAATCAAAAAAAGTACTAATTTCTATTCCTGCTTCAGACTTTATTCTCCCTGGCTGTTTCATGATGTCTATTTCATCGTTGGAAAATTGGATATAAAGTAAAATTGGTAAATTATATATTCATACAATTGATAAAAGTGAATTATATTTTACTTATAACCATCAGAATTCAGACCGAAGATATCTGCTCACAGTATGCTTTCCATTTTCAGCGAAAATATATTTGATGCCTTAAAAATACATGCTTGTAGTAAGTGTTATAACAATACAATATTTACCGGGAATATTGTAAAAGATTATATTAGAAATTTTATTGATGGCAATACTACCGGCCGGCTCACACTTACTGGCGTAGCAATTGGACAATTGGCATAGTATTACAAACGACTTTATTGCAGAAGCGCTTAATTTTTGTAAAATTAAAATGAAGCTTGTGAGGTAATTTAAATTATATAAATAAAAACTTAACTCGTTCTTTAAATACCTTATGTCGGCATTTTGATCAAATCATTGCGTATTTAGGACCATGGAAAACTACTTTTTATTTGATTTGTCTTTCAGGCTCTTAAAAAGTTTTTGTACTTTCTAATGGAATATTTGAAAAATCGTAATTCCTTCAGTTGCTACTTCAACATTTTAATGTTTCGTATAATCAGATTTGTACACTCATACTTTGAATACTTTGGTATCTTAACTCACTTTACAAACAAATTTGAGAGTTTCGGACGAATATGAGCTAGTTGATGGCATTGTGCGTTAACGTGATGAGCGGAATTAATTGGTTCATTCAAATATCGAAATAAAAGTTTTCCAAACACACTTTCCATATTTAAAGTCAATAAGAATTTATGATTCGGCAAAAGTCGAACGTGTGATCAAAGGAACAACCGATAAAGGATAGCGGAATTTGTAGTATATTATTCATGTTTCTGATTTAAGTAAATACATGTACAAATTCTCATTTTGATTTCAGATTTCTAATGAAGCTTAGTCATGAAACTGTCACCATTGAACTGAAAAATGGAACTCAAATTCATGGCACAATCACTGGAGTAGATATTGCTATGAACACTCATCTGAAATCCGTAAAGATGACTATAAAAAATAGAGATCCAGTGCAATTGGAAACTCTCAGTATAAGAGGAAATAACATAAGGTACTTCATTCTACCTGACAGTTTACCATTGGAAACGTTACTTATTGATGATACTCCGAAGTCCAAATCTAAAAAGAAAGACACTAGTCGTGTCGGAACAAGAGGCAGAGGCAGGGGAACACGAGGACGGGGTGGACCTCGTGGCCGAGGCAGAGGAAGATCATCGAGTAGACGGTAAAAAATTGATTTTACTAATTAAATAAACAACTGCGCAAATAATCTAAATATTGCGAGTCATATAAAATATGCGTTAAATGCGTCGTTCGTGCAGGTTTTTTTATAATAAATTTGAATTAAACTTAATTTGTTTTTTTATATGTAAGAATTCCCTCATACTATGAATTTCCAAATGCAGATATAACGTAAAACTTAGGATTTTCCATTAGCTGGTTTTCACTGTCAAATGACTATATAGCAAATATATTTTTAAAATATATATTTTATGGAGGTTCTATTGATAGTAATTTCAAATCATTTTGATTTAGTAAATTAAGATTGAAAGGAAAGGAAATGTGGCAACTTTGCCATTAATACGTCACCCATAAGAAGAGTTATATACCGTTCAAGCTGAGTTCTAGATTTTAAATGTAAAAAACATCGATTATTTGATTATTAATGATGTGATTGATTACCATTTATTCAGGGTTTGCCCTGTAATGAAAATTTGCGAATATATTTTTTTTATTAATTCGAACAATCAAGTTATTTAATATTAATTTCAATATTTTGTTTAGTGATCCTCGAATTTATAAACTAATTTTTAACCTCGTTTTGTGGCGCTTTTATACCGTGTTGGATAAATCTTATTTCAGTAGCTAAGCTGCCAGACAAAGATCTTTGACATTACAGTGGCTGCCAGAATATCTGGACGAAAAGTTTGTGTTCCATATTGTCAAAATATGAGATTGATATTTGCAGATGTTCGCCGTGGCTTTGTATCGTAAGTCCAATATATTTGTATATGTATAATATATATGGATATACATATATATATAGAAAAAGTTTGATTTTTAGAAATGATCAGATATATGTTAGACGTAAGGAGGCTTACATTCTTGCGACATGGTGAGGTAGATAGATGCCCCCTTCCGTACCTAAATATTAACTTTAATGAAGAAACTTAATCTATATTGGGTTACTTTTTGTACATTGTTAAGATGGCTTTTCTTTTTTTTTTTCGTCAGCCATAGGCTGATGTGGTGTCCTCTGCTGTTGTAGCCAAGTTTTACAATAGCCAATATCATCATTGTGTTTGCAGTAAGTTCGCTTAGTTTAACATCAATGTAGAACTTAAAAAGTTTCATTGTGATCTAGATTATCTGGTCTTTTAACAAAGAACACGGTTTCGTGGAAATTATAACAGATCTGGAAGTAGTATAGCCCGTACCAGGTTCGGAAGGATCCATATTAAATGGCGCGTAGTTCACTTTTGAAAATCGATTATTGCTACAGTTTTGAAGAAGAATATCTCAGTCGCGACCCAGCATGTTCGGATTACTTCTTCGCAAGTGGTAGGAAACAGATCATGCATCTTAGGGCTTCATTCTACTAAATTATATTAAGAAAGAGTAAATTTTATTTTTCGATTGATTCGAATTGTAATACTATTATCTACGAAAACACACCAGCTCTTCGTACCTTAGTCATATAACTAGACATTCAGAGAAAAGTGGCTAAATACCATTCAACACCTTCAATGAAAAGAGAAGCAAAAATATCCTAAAAGTTTATGTAAAAAAGAAAACAAATTTTATATACTTTAATTTTATAATAAGTACGAACAAATTTAACTCACCTTATATACATTTCTTTGATTGAAAAGAAGAACATTTAAGTAGTGATTGATTTTCTTAATGTATATGAGACCCTAAGATTTCAGTTGGTGAGATCTATGCATTTGGTGATCTATGCATTTATTTAAATAAATTGACAAGACTACGAACGTAAGGAAACATCTGAATAGTTTGGATTCTTTCGAATCCGAATTGAACTGCTCCAAGTAGTGAATACTTTCACTAAAGATCTTTCCATAATGAAACTTGACTCTCTCATAAAATTAGACAACTCTAGAAATTGTAGGTTCACACACAAACAGGCTTTATCATAACGTTGCAGTTTTAAAAACTCGAAATTTGTGTTAATGCTGAAGAGAATCGTTGATAATTTGCAAATCTTGTGTTCTCTAAAAGAGATTATGGATGTATAAAAAGAATAATTTTGTTAAACAAATGTAAAACATACCAGCTTACCAGCTTCTTTTTTCAAACATATTTATAACCATACTCCGAAACCTTTATATATTTTATTTTATAAGATCCTTCGATGAGGTGATAATTGTGAAATTTCTGCAACTTTAAATTTGTATATTGAGCAGTCAAACAAATCACAAAGTGGGATTAAATTGTCGCAGTTTTATAGAATATCGCTAAATGATTCTTATTTTGAATTCATTTCTCTCGAAACCCATGCATCTGGAGACATCTTCGAATATTTCATATTCTAAGGCAACATTGTTCTTTGTCTTATTATTTTGGAAACAGTTTATGGATGATTTTTGTAGTGTATTAAAGCAAGAATTACGAAAAGCAAAATCAGAAATCGGTGAATTAAAACGTAATAAAAATGGAAGAAAAAATCTGTTATTAGAAGTGAAGTTTTTAACGATAAAAAAGATATTAAAAATCTTAGATTGTTGAATCGATTTGGAATTTATACTAGAAAAACCATTAGAAAATATTGAACACAAATCCAAAGATTGTTACGACAATTAAACACCGAATATTCAAGATATTTCAAAGGTCTTGGTGAAGTAAATTAACTAATTTCAATATGTCTAAGCTTAATACGTACTATACAACACCACTCCATACATAGTTTTATGCCCTCGATCAATGGATGGGTGCATATTTATTTTGCCATTTTATTTGCAACAACTGGAAGTAAGCTTTAAAGACTTTGCAAAGTATATATATTCTCGGTTAGCATCAAATTTACAATCCACTTAATCATGTTCGTCTGTCCTTCCTGGCCGCGAAAATGAAAATATCGGTTTCATCGCGCACGCAGATTGGCATTGAAAAAATGAGCTAAATCGGTCACAGGCCAAATATTAATAAAAATTTTCATGGTATTTCATAAAAATAGAAAAAATCAGCCACGTCCAGTGCATATAAGAGTATATACATCTTCAAAACTCTACTCTTTAATTTAGCAATAATTTCAACATTGAAACATGAAAATGTGCCGCATAAGACAGTTTTCAAAATTCTATTGTGGGACATTCAAAAATTTGACATTTTATGTAGGGAAAAATTTCGCAGAACTTCTGAATACTCAGTCAATTTGAAAAACATGAAAATTCGCTTACACAAGATATTCAGCCATTTTATGGCTTCATCTTTGATACTTGAAAGATGTCTACGCATTAAGATTATTGCTCCAGCATTGATATAAAATTCAATTCTATCGAAATATTGATTAACGAACGAAGTCTCTTATTAATGATGTGTAGTGATGATTATATTAATGATTATAAAACTGAGGTGTTTTATTCAAAACACGACCAAAAAATTTAAAACGTTCATACAATGCCGAAACCTATAAATGTATGAAGTTAAAAATCGAAATTAGAAAATTTAAAATTTTTGAATAAAACCATTTATAGTACTTTCGTATGTTTTATATATCAAACCATCTTCTAATATGTAGTGAATAAGCAAAATACTATGAACATCCGCCGTTATAAAGGATGTTTGTGTCTCCATTGTAGCCCATCCTTCCTTTTTCTCTTATTGGATTTGAGCCAAGCAGTCTGCGGGACAAATGGATTGGAACCTGAAAGAAGGGAGACAATATAATCAGTATATTTTTGCATATTCATTTAATCCATTTCATGCAACCGCTGCAAAAAAAAAAAAAAAATATATATCGGAAAATGAAAACATTTTCAATTATCGAAGAAACATAGTCCAAAGATAGCTTTTTTAAATATAAGGAAAAAAGAATATCTTCTTTATACCTAATACCTACAATTGTGATGTTTACTCTCAAAAAATTAAGAACTTTGATGGAAATATAAACGTTTCACAGTAATTCAAACATTTATTGATTAATTAATTAACTTAAGTTAGTGTGATTGAGGATCACATTGTAATAAACGAACTATAGATGGATCACTTTTTGCACCTTCTATAAATTCTTCTAGGCTCAATTTGCCGTCTTTGTTTCGATCCATTTGCCTAAATATTTTATCAGTACGTTTTTCTGGTGTGCTTTCATCCTCAGGCATCTTCATTACTGAACCTACCATTTTATATATGGCCTAAAAAGAAAAATGTTTAGTTTATATTACAAAAATGATTTAATTCAATTCTAGAGTAAATGTCAAAATTAAGTTTCAAATAAATTATCGGATTAATTATTATATTGAGTGAATTTTTTTTGCGACTAAAAAAAAAAAAAAAAATTTGAAACGTAAGTGTCTTCTATTAAAAAGTTTTAAAAATTATTTCATAAAAACCGAAATGCTTTGTTCCGCTGTGTTCAAGAAATACTCTGAAAGGCAAAAATTTGTTGGCAGAGTTTTCAATGTAGGGGAGAAAAATTCTTGACAGACCGGTATAACTCCTTAGTCATTTGGAACCGTTTTGAGAAACTTTTTTTGCACAACATGAAGCAGAGTATGTGTGTGTGTGTGGGTCGTTCGAAGTAATGAAGAAAATGTCTTCTTGAGGATAACACGCCTTTTGAAAAAGCCATACACCCATGTAAAAGTGTTCAATTTGTTGTAATGGATTTTGCGATCAAAAGGATTCGATCACTGGAGATCTCATCCCATCTATACGTGCTGTCAAAATTACATAAATATTGTCAAGTCATTCGGAAGAAAGGACAATTCTTGTCAAACCTGCCAAGGTCTAGTCCTCCAATTAACGCTTTTTCCAAACCATCGACATGAAGCAAAATATCTCGTAATACAATCAATGTCCGCGGTAGAAAAAACATATTCTGAATTAATTAAATTCTGTTATGAAAATATTAGCATTAAGATGGTCTTCAAGATTCCTTAAAATTTCCCTTTAACAACTATAGTGTTATGAATTTTTATTCCCCAATGGATTGCCAATAGTTCTTTATCTATTACTGACTTATTGATGTCGTGTTTCGACAGTGTAGTACTTGCGTACGAAATTGGTAAGTCGTGACCAATATCTCCTTGAGAAAGTATTGCTCCTAGAGCAAAATCTGATGCGTCTGTTGTTAATATGAATGGTTTGTCGAAGTCTGGGTATTGAAGGATTGGCGGATTTATTAATTTTTCTTTGAGAGTTTCAAAAGCGATTTGGCATTCGTTTGACCATATGAATGGTTGATGCTTTTTTAGTAACGTATTGAGACATTTTGCAATTTTTGCGAAATCCATAATGAATCTTCTATAATAATTGCATAATGCTACAAATCGTCGTACTTCATCTGGATTTTTAGGTGTGGGATAATTTTTAATTGCCTTAAATTTTGAGGGGTCAGTTTTAATTCCTTCTTTAGTTATGAGATGTCCTAAATATATTACTTCTGGTCTTAAGAATTGGCATTTGTTAGCGTTTAATTTCAGATTGTATTTTCTTAATCGGGAGAGTACTTTGATAAGATTTTCATTGTGATGTTGTAAGCTGCAACCGAATATAATTATGTCATTAACATAAAGGAAGACATTGGAATCCAATCCGCTTAGGGCTATGGTAAGCATTCTCTGGAAACTATTTGAGGAAATTTTTAGTCCAGAAGGAAGTCTTTTAAAATGATAGTGTCCTTTGTTTGTGGAAAATGCCGTAAGGGGTCGTGAACTTTTGTCTAGTTTTATTTGGTGAAAAGAACTTGTCATGTCCAGTGTGGAAAAATATTTAGCTCTACCTAGTTTGTCGAGAACATCTTCCAGTCTGGTTAACGGAAATTTGTCGTTTACAAATTTATCATTTAATTTCCTAAAGTCGGCTACAAGTCTCCATTTCTTTGGATCGTCGGAACTTTTCTTTGGTACTATGAGTAGGGGTGAGTTGTAGGGGCTTATGGAGGGTTCTACTATGTCGTCATTGATTGACTTTTGTACCAGTGCATTAATTTCTTGAGTATGAGATTGAGGTAATCTGAAATTTCTTGTGTATACTGGGGTGTTGTCTGTTACTGATAATTTTTGTGTGTAGAAATTGTTAGCTGTGAGTTTTTCTCCTTCTAAATGAAAAATGTCTTGAAATTCGCTAAAAATGTTAGTTAATGTTTCTGTAGCGTGCTTATCTTTTTCATATTACTAAAATTTCTTCTATTACTTTGATATTCGTTATGATATTCATATTGGTTAGAATTTTGATGGTTGTTGTTTCTTCTGTTTATATGTAAAATTTGCCTATTGTTTCGGAATGTTGGGTCTTTTTCCAGTTCCATGGCTAGGTTAACTGCTTCTGTTAACGTTTGTGGTTGTGCCGAATATATACTTTGTTTGTATTGCTCGTTAATGCCGTTTTTGAATGTTGTTAATGCGTACTTGTCGTTCATCTTTGTGATGACTGCACGTTCCGCTGCGGTTGAATTATTACCTAATTCTTGTATTTGTAAGTTGTTTAGTTCACTTACAAGACTGGTTATTGTATTTTTATAATTTTCTATGTTTCCCTGTTGATATGTTCTTGTTAGAGTATTGTGTATACTGGATATCGTTTGGGGGCTTTTGAAAGTGGATCTTATTTTCTCAGATAATTCTTGGAAAGTGGTTGGTATAAGTGTTGAGCCTATAGATGTTTTTACATTTTGCGAGAGTTTGACGTGGTACGCGAATTCAACAAGCTCTGTCTTGCTTTCATTAGTTAGTTTTTTTGATAGAAATTCAAGTATTTTACAGAATGACTCTACTTCGTGGTAATTGCCATTGAAGTTAGGCAATGTTTTCATTGCCACTTCTATATTAAAAGCCATTATTGAGGGTAAAGTGTCTAAGTGTTCTTTGAGTTGATTTTTTAACCAAGTGTGTACGGTTTTAAATTTTGCTATCAGTTCTGTTATTTGATCGTCCTTTATTTTAGGAGCTATGTCAAAAAATTCTGATTTTAAGGCCTCTATTTCTTTGAGTTTCCCTTCTATGGTGTCTTTCTTATAAGGTCTACCTGTTGTTTTTTTTAAAATTTTGTTCTATTTTGGTGAGGTTATTTAGGATGTCTAGTAGCTGGTCCATTCGGAATTGGAATAATTGTAGTATTAATTTGTATGTATATATGTATTTATGCTTCTATGGCTCTAGTTGTCCTAATTTTTTGTTTGACATAGTTTTTGAAATCTTTGTTAGTTTTGTATATGACGTATACTATTATTATTATAATTATTAGTATTATGATAGCGTCTGATGAAATATCGATGCTTCCTATAATGGTGTCATGTCGATTATCGACAATTATGTTGTCTTCTTTCGATTGTGTTTTACCCATAGTTAGTGTTTGTGTAAGAGATTTAAATGTAATTTTTCTTTCTGGAGAATTTAAAAAAAATTCTACTATTTTTGTTTAGTAATGAATTTTGAGTATAAAATGAATTTTATACATACATAAAATTATACATATGACTATAGAAGGGACGTGTATGTACGTCTGCATGTATACGAGAGTTAATTCAATGTATTTATTTTTTTTTTTTTTTTTGCTTATGAAATATTATTTTTGTTTAGTCAGCATTTTAAACGTCTTCTTTTCGTTCTCCAGTTGGTTTTGCAGCTCCTGTTTATTGATGCCGCTAGATATGTTGATTACTCTATGGAGGTCGCGTATTTTTTTTAGGTGTTGGATGCGACGGCCTCCTCTTTGACGTTTTGGTTTTTCGGCTTGGTAATTGTTGTGTTTTTCGGTCCTAGCCTTGTATTCCTCTATTGTCAATTTTCTGGGTCCCGGTATAGGTGTTGGGGTGTAAGCGGGTGCCAGTGTTGTAGGTTGGGTAACAGGTTGCGGTTTCGATATAGTAGCAACGCATTTGTTGAAAATTTCATCAAACTTTTCCATTTGTTGGAAAAAATTTCTTTCTGATTTATATATAGCTGCGTTATTAAAAAAAAAAATGTGGAGTTCAATTCGATAGGATTCAATTTGACAGGATCAAGTTATGGCCTTAATTTGACAAAATTGAATTTGACAGGATCGAATGTGGCAGGATCGCCATGTTATGAATTCCTTTGGAGGAATACTATTATTTTTAAATCTGTTAATCAACCATTCGCGCAATGCGCAAATTTAGCTTCGCGATAGTTCGCGGAGTGCTTGGTTGATTAAGAGGAATGAAGTCAAGTGAGATGTTTGATCTTTCGGTAACGAGTGATATTATTTATTGGAATTGGTTGGTTTATGTACATTTTCCAATAGTGCTTATGCTAATGAAACTTAGAATAATTGCTGACGCCAACAAATAAAAGAAATATAAAATAAATGTTTACGCTAATAAAAGAAGTTCAAGAGGATGCTTACGTTAACAAAAAAAAAAAAGAAATGTAATATGAGTGCTATAATAAAGAAGTATACAAAAGTAGGTCTATTAAGTAATTTATGTTGTGTGGTACATTACAATAGCATCGATATCTGCAAGCTATAAAATTCTTGCTTTAAGGATTCTAAAATTCATTGATTGCAATATTGTCCATAAACTCTGATATGATCGATGTGGCGGCGCCTAAAGAGTAATTAAGGAACGAGATAATATACTGAATGAACACAGGCGCTTCGTAGAATATATTTGATCCGGTTTTCACGGTGCTAACATAATTAACGAAATGAATGAACAATAACGGCTCGTAGTCCTCTAAATAGAACTTTAACAGCGACTGCTGCTTGGAAAGAGTGAGAGAGAGAGAGAGGTTGAAATATACGAAAGAGAAGGTATTGCTTTTTGATTGAATAATGACTGACAATCTCTTATCACGGCGTTCTGCTTTGTAGTGTCATGTTTAGAGGATTAATAGATGAGTTCTTCAAAGTTATACAAAACATGTCCTATATATTCTTCAAAATGAAGACTGGTTTACAAGATATTTATACTGAAAAAGTCTAAATAAACGACGACAGCACTTACAAAATTCAACGAAACAGGAGATACAAATATGGTTTATGCTTTGATGAGTGCCCCTCGGCTTAAAATCAAGAAAAATAAAGGTTACTATTACGACCTTACTAGAAGACTAGAAGACAACTTGGTATCAAGACAATCAAAGAAAATATAAAGTAAAATTTCTGTTGTGTTAAGAGTGAATTGCTGAATAGTTTCGTGTGTTAAGTTAAAAGATCTGAAAAAATAGATTCTAACCGAGGGGCCGAGGAAGTCATCACATAAATAAATAGGTAGCAGTGTTCTTGATGGCATACAGATTAGTAACTCCGGGCAAATGGTATTTTTTGCAATGTTGTATTCGAAAATAATTTTGAACAAAGGGCTGATCTAGAATTCTTGGATGCCTCCCAAATAAGAGGACTCTAATAATTGAATTGTAGCGCCTAGTAACAACTGAACACAAGTATTCTCAGTGACATAACAAAGATCAGTTGTTTTCGGGTGAATTATAACAATTTGCGAAGTTCAGCTTTGTAATTGAATCAAATATATGTGTGCGTCAAAAGCCAATTTTCAATGCCCATTCAAAGAAGCAATAAAATCCCATACGTTATCAATTATATGCGTTATACATCTGTCAACTGATCTCACAAAATCTTCCCATTAAATTTTTAAGTTGGTTTAGAATTTCGTTGAAATGTTATGAATTCAATTCGATAAAATTTATATTAAAATCGAATGCTTCCATTTTCCAGCTAATTTATATCAAGTTGTAGCATTTCATTTTCAATCTTTCGATATTGAAGAGAGTAACTACTATATGCGGTTCATTGTTTGTTAAACTCGGTTTCTCCGAAGGTGTGAATGTCATTTAGCATTAATTTGTCTCAAAAAATACGAAATTTTTGCGTACTACCGGTTCACTCATCTATGTACTTTATATCTAAATTTCTATATTGGATATTTGAGAACAAAGTAAACAAAATCTTATGGTATAAAATTATTTTCTTTCTTTATGTATTAATACATGTATACGTACCGTTACAATTTCAAGCATTTCTTGACGAGAAATGTATCCGTTTCCATCTAAATCATACATTGAAAAGGCCCATTTCAATTTTTGTTCTAATTTTCCTCTCGATGTAACACTAAGAGCACAGAGAAATTCCCTGAAATCAATGGTCCCATCGCCATTTGCGTCAAATGTACGAAAAACGTGTTCAGCAAACTGAAAATATAATTGAATAAAAAAGAGAGCTACGATGAAATGTAAAGAAGAAAGAAAAAGTTAACTAAGACTATGGGGCACATTCTTCATAGGTTATTTGCTTGACAAATATGACGCAGTATGTTATATATATATGTATACACAATAAGAAATAATTAGTCACGAGTTTAATTAAAGGTTGCGATAACATATGGAATAAGGAGCCAATTGGTCTTAACCAACGCTGAGTACTACGCGCGATAGTGTCGAATTAGAGTAATGGCTGTGTTACCGACACTATAGCCATTATGGATTGTGAACCAAAATTTATCTTTGTCTATCTATGGTCAGATCCTTGCCAATGAAAACTCATTGAAATTTAATCTGCTCTTACTAACTTATTCTTCAGTCCTTCTTGAACTTTTGAACATACGTGTTTTACATCATTTCTTTGGATACAGAGCACATCTGTGGCACCTTGAAAGATTTTTCGGGTGCATTGTGGATTTGGTTGGTATCAACTGTATTCATTTGGTTAATTCTAAACGATGGGTTATTAAAATTATGTTATATCCTATTATGCCTTGACAATTGCATGCTTTATAGGTTTGAATTGCCCGAAATTATGCTTTTGTATGAAATATGTCTTACTTTGGATGAATTTATGTTCTACTTGAATGAACCAATGCCAAAGCGAAAAGAAAATAAAAAAAAAAAAAAAATTAATCTTCAGTCTATAACATTTAGATAGCTTTTGATTGCGATATCGTTTTGTGCAACGTTCAGAGACGATTTTATTTAGACTTTAGTGGAGCTCTCTTAGCGTAAAGGAAGTTTAATATTATGCTTGAATCATGCAAGAAGAAAAAACGGTTACGGTGGACTTTGTCAGTACTCACCTTAATCGGGGTCTCAGCGGCATGATGTTCAGATATCAATGCGACTTTCTTGAAAATCGACCAAAATATTTTCAATGATTCGAAACTTGCAGATTCACTCTTGTTTTTCTCTTATCAAGGCCGACTCGCACTGCTTAATGAAATCATGAGAATATATCTCGCGATATTTATCTTAAAGTTAGAAATTATAAGCAAAGGGAGTATGCCAAAATGCCATGAATACTGCAATGCATTTAGTAGAAGATTGAAAATGCATTCCGATGGATTCGTAAGAAACACGTAAACGAGTAAGAGTTTATTTGGTCAAAGAGCCTAAAGTAGACTAACGAGCATTCTCGAAACTGGTTTAAAATCTGGGTTGTATACATTCCCTTATTAACTTGTCAGTTGAACGTTTTACGACAATGCATGCGTTGCTACTGAGTAAAATGAAAATATTGCTATGTTCAAAAAGTAGTAACACTTTCTTATTTAGATCACTCGCGGGTTTCTTTATCTTTATGTAAAAAAGAGATTTTTTTGTTTTTTGAAATTATTAGAAAAGTTCAGCAAAGAAGTTGTATAAAAGATAATGTCGGAGAAAGAAGTTTTGATATCAATACGCTGCCATTCGTATAATTTGTTCAAAGAAAACATGGACTGAACGCTCTGGTTTAGTGTCCCGAAAATTGTTGAGTGCTATTTGAAGACCGTTCATATCGATACAATCAGTTATGAAACACCGTTTAGGCCTTAATCGTGTCTCGCGATAATGCAGCTTTTCAGGTTGCATTGGCCCTTTCAGACTTTTTCACAGGGAATTCAACCCAAACGTATGCGGGGATATCAATTTAATCCGATTCTCTGTGTCAGATCGAATTGTGACTGAATCAGTTTTTTAGTTAGATTAATTGAGACAGTTGGGAAAAAAATGCTGAAAAAACGATTAAATATCTAATAATTAATTTAAAAATATTTTTTTAGAGAAAAAGGGCAATTGAAATGAACCTACGCCGAATGAATAATAGATTTCCTAACAATCGTGACTTTTTATACACATTACGGGAATTTATTATTAAAAATTCAATATACTGGTGGAGTTCTTACCTTACTTGCATCTCCGTATGGAAAGAAATTTCCATAAATTTTTTTAAATTCTTCCACTGATAAATGCCCACTTGGACAGTCTTTCAAAAATCCTTTATACCACTCCTGTATCTCGGCATCTAAAATGTACAATGTTTTCAGATTTTTAATTCAATGTGCAATATGGGGCAACCGTAATTTATTTTTATTTTCTATAGTTATCCTTAATGTAATAATTTTTTAAATCTAATTATTATTCAAAATTATTCTAACTGTTGTTAAGATACAAATTCTAAAAGATTTTCAATAGATTTCTTCTACATAGCATTCATTCGAATTAAGGTAGAGTGAAGTTAAAAATATACGAACACTAAGAAGTTATCTGTTAGTCGTAAACTTTTTCCGTCTATTACTAACGAATTAAGGGAAATTATTCTTACGATGTATTATTTTTCAATTTGACTTACAACTCGTTGGAAATACGGCGATACGTATGATTTACGTATTATGGCATTCAAATCCTTATATTGAGCTAACTTTTCTATCTTAAATTTCGACGCGTCTTCTACATTAGACATATTTCAGAACATTTTTCTTATTACGGACGCGATTTGTTTTGATCTCAATCATGCCTGACTTAAAACCTGAAATTACGTCGAGTATATTTCTAGCTTTCCACGATCGCACGTTATTAACTGAAAGGCCTTTTCCAGGATAATATAGTTAGAATGTGGGCGATCCAGCCTATTTTATATCATTGATCTAACTAATACAAAGTCGATCTTAATTCGCTGGCAAATGACTTAAAATGGCACGCAACCAAAATCGAATTTTATACCAGCAAACTTAAGGGAACTAACAAGACTTGGAGTTTTTAAAAAGATAGAATCATTATTAACCATCATCAGAGTATATTAATTCTATTTGATTTAAGTATTTCGTATTTAGAAAGGTGTAGGCGTGCTAAATTCTACTACTAGGCGAAACAATTACTTTAGAAATTCGATCACGGCATTTCAAAATCATTTGCAACTTGTCACCTATGATGATCGTACGTAACGAATCTTGGATATGTGTACATTAGGATGGTCAAAAAGTAATGTTCATAATGACAAACTGAATGCAAGACAAAACAAACCTTTAGAGAATAATATGTAAAATTACCATAACATTCAATAAGTTAGTGTTGGCTTGACAGTCATAGAAAGTAAACAACTTGGGTTACCACCCCTCCCAGTAGGGAAAAAAGTGGATTTTGCATTGTGATGAAACATTACTCTTTTAAAGGCTAAAATATCAAAGGAAACTAAAGAAAAGTTTTAATAAACATTATGGGAATTTTGCTGTGTCCGATGCAATACAATGCAATATTTGATGGCTGGTCGTTCAAGCACAAATGGGAAAGGAAGCGAGCAGGTCGTTCAAGTTGCCCAATTGCGAAAATCCATGATATGGTGTTCGGGAACGCAGGATTGAAAGTATGTGAACTAGCTGTGGCTAAACGTACATGTGCTTAACGTTTTGCAACGAAAACTGGACGATTTCCGAGTTCGTTTACAATTGATTGCAGCGATCTAAGCATATCCGTCTGTCCGTCTGCGGTAAAGTATTCTTTGGTCGCAAAATGGAGGACATCAGTTTGAAATTTGCGAACAACACTTCAATTTTTTGCACGCAACCTGATATTGGCGGAAATAAATCAAATCGGTCAAAAGACGCCTGCAGTTCAGCATAAACCTTTGCTTTTTTGGTTGTTTACTTATTACTCCTAAAGCAAAACAGATAATGATCAAGATGGTTCAGCAATGTTTACCAAATATTATAGAGAAGATTATTTAATTTCATATTTTTTTTTTTTTTTTTTTTTTTTTTTTTAAATATCAAGTGATGGGTGTAAAAGATTCGGTGATAGCTGAATATAATTTTGTTACTTTTTTGTGAGGGATCATAAAACAAAAATTTTCGAGCTTGGCAAATTGCTGATGTAAAACACGAAGCCTATATTGATTTTAAGAACATGGCCAAAGTCAAATTCATTTGAGTTTCTTCGTCGTTACAAACCTATGCAGGAAGCAATTGTATTTACCATTACTTACAGGAATGGAAAGAATTGATGCAAGAAAGAGGGCAACGATGCAAATATCGACACGAAAGGTTATAATTGATCAGTGGCAAAATTTTCATTGATTACATTGAGAAGTTGACAAAAGTTCAAAGTCGATTATTAGTCAGTCAGTATTAATGAATCGGTTGAATAAGAAAATTAAATAGACACGACCGAATATGAGAGCAGCAAACAAATCCTCTAATAAACATTAGACAAGCAAAACTGTATGAATTGTGGAATATGAATCACTTGCTCTACCAGACTTCAAAGATCTAAAGAACCCTTTGTCCTGTAGGGATTTTTCTATATCGCAATGACAACTGTAGCTGATCGTACAAGAATTTATCTCTCAGAGCTCAGCAACGAAATAAATTACAAACCATGCGACGCCGAATAACTTTACGCCGAGAAATACTAAGTATTCCAAACATTGAATTAAAGCGACATTAGCTATATCTTCTGAATTTAGTATTTAGTGATTCCTTACTGTCACATTTTGAAAACAAATTCTACAAACAAGAAATCGCCCTGAGAAGACTGACGTGCAGAAATTTTACGACAAAAAAGAAAAGACGGTGATATTTACTATTAACGATAATATTTTGTAAAATAATAACATTTTTGCGGTCTAATATTTTATATTCTAAGCTTTTACACATCGAGCACAATCCTCGTTCTAAATCTATTTTCGAAACAAAAATAAATGTTAAGTGTTAAGTACTTACAGATAATTTCCATAAGGTTCTCTAATGTGTTCTATATAAAAATTTACTTAAGCTTACGAAACTCCATTCTTTTGTTTCAAATTTTTATATGGTTGACAGGGCACTATATTAATCTATTGTTAGTTTAGAGGTAAAAATATTATATTTTTTTGCATATAATTTTTGGAAATTATGCATTAAAACTACTTGGGAAAAATGTATGGGATGGACGGGATTTTAAGAACTTTATCTATAAATAAAACTAAATAAACATATTTAACGTTATCGAGTTGTTTATATAGCAAACACAAATTATTTCAAAACATTTACCTGTAAACTCGGTGTTTTGCTTCAAGTCTTCCAATACTTCCGGTTTCAGTTTGCTATTTTGTTTTCCCATTTTCTCCACTCATGCCGCGGTAAACCTGTAAATAATGAAATAAAAACAATTGTAATGAGTACCCGTATCTATGTATCCGCTTATGCATGTTTAAAAATAGGATTGGCTTTCATTCATAAGAGAACTTTTCGCCTTTCGTTAGAAAAATTTACGGTTGATTTCCAACGGTTTATAGTAATTGACAATAATTGTTTATTTTTTTCTTTTTATTCAAAAGAAATACTAATGACGAAGACATTATGTTCAAAATGTACGAATTTTCAATCAGTTTTTTTTTCCCGATACATAAGATATCTATCTCTCTCTATATATATACAGTAAATGTTAATCTGTTGTGAATTTAAATTTTTTTAATGGTCAAGAAAAGACATCTCAATATTTTTTATATTAGTTTGTGTATATAAATACATTTTGGAGTTTTTATACCCAGCACCGAAGGTGTGGAGGCTTTGTTTTATTTTATCATTTGGTTTGTAACTACGAAAAGGAAACTTCAGAGATCCCACAAAGTATATATATTCTTTTGATCATTAAAAAATTTATAATCGATTTAAGCATGTCCGTCTGTCCGTCGGTGTAATAATAACTAATAAAAATATCGGCTTCAAATTTGGCAGAAACATTGAAAGTTCTTTCACAATACGTTGCTATTGAAAATGGGCCAAATAGATCACAGGCGACGCCTACATTGTAAGCTGAAAGCAGATCTGTTTTCTCACGGTTTCCCATGTTATTCCATAAAAATAGAAAAAATCTGTCCACTTATTGAAATCTAGTTTTCCCCTGTTTTTTTACGATAGAAGTGGTGGGTATAAAAGATTCGGCACACCCTCATATAATTTTCTTACTTGTTTATTACTCTATTTATTTTTTAACAGAATTTTTGAATTAGCAGTGAGCCATTTATGTAAAAATAAAGGACTACATCTAGATCTTTATTATATTCAGAAATCTCTCAAAGTTAGTATGTCCTTGATGACCACAGTCCAAATTGAAATGATTTTTAAGTAATCACATTGAAGCCCATATAGAATATATTTATAAGGGCGTCATATTTGCGATTGTATTTCATCAGATTATGTTTCGCTGTTTAATCCCATTTCCAATTTTTCAAGAAGATTATATAGATAATGGGAAATTATGTTGAATTCAAGATAATGTATTTAAAACAGCCGTAACTATTTTCCTCGAATAAATAACGGATATTTCAATCGAATTCAAAGAATTAATTATTAATTCGAAAATGTTGTTCTCGACATCGCTGGGAGTAATTTAATTTAAGTAGAAGTAAAAGAGAAATATTACCTGGAAACAGTTTATCCGTAAGTACTTAACTAGCTAAGACTGGTAAAGAAATGAAAAATGTTACAATTAGATATGAAAAAGTTCTGCTAAATCAAGCACGATAACGTACGATTTAAACAGAGAAAGGTGAGAAAGCAATAGATGATTAGCCCTGTAGACCGAATTATGAAGATCATAATTATACTACTACGGTGAAATTTGAATCTAATATTCATTACAATTCCTGCACACAGGCATAGTAGATAATCGCACATATTTAACTGCATTGATTAAGTTTCCATTTACTGTTAGTAATTTCTAAAGTCAATCATGTATAGCTTTTCCAATTTGAATGCAATTTTGTAAGACTTTTTAGTTGAAGATGTATCTTCCTAAGCTGTATAAACTTTCTATTAACATAACCGAAATTTAATCTTTCATTCTCTTCTCTTTTCACTTCTTTATTAAATACGGATATAGTAAAGAATTTGCCATTTGATTTAATTATTTCAAGCCTATTCACTGTGCTGAAAATTCTTAATAATTTCATCGATCGATGAACCATTTAACTTCAAAAAGACAAAGCCGAATGGTAGTGAAATACTCCCGACTATTTCAAGTTTGAGCGGGCAAGCATTGTCTTCAAGCATCCAAAAAAGAAATTTTTGATTAACCTTTCCTCTGCTAAAAGGCAGTCTAAAGATTTCCTTCAATCATGGTAAAGGAAAATTACATTATGTTAAAGTTCATGTTTTCTATGTCGATCCCATATGTTGGGATATATATATTAATTGAAAAAATGAAAAAAAATCCGCAAAAACGCACGAATATAAGATATTTTTGGATTCTTAAGATTCAGTGCTAAGTAAGAAGTCCAAGTTACCTTGACATTCTATTTATATAAAAAAACAAGTAGAAAAATTATATTCGGCTGTGATCGAATATTTTACACTCGCTACCTTTATCTTAAAAAAAAAAAAGTCAAAAGAAACTAAATTTCAATACTTTATAATCTTGGGTAGGCATGGCAGATTTTTTTGCAGTTTTATGGAAAACCGTGTAAGTTGTTGTGTAATCTATGAATAGTGAGAAACACGCCCAGAAAGCAGAGATGATTTCGGTTTATATTACAACGTAGGCGCGCCCTTTAACAGATTTGGCTAATTTTTAATAGCAAAATACGTACAAGAAATTTCAATGTGTTTGCAAACTTTTGCGATCGAGAAAATGATAGATAAGCAGACAGACGGACGGACACGTCTTGGAAGATATACTTCACCTGAGTCTTCGGAGCTTCTTTCTAGATGCTACAAGTAAAATGACAAAATGAATATACCCTCATCCTTCGGTATTCAAAATCAATGATCATCATCGGCTATTTTATTTTGTTTTTTTTTTTTCGTCTCTAAGTCCATTACCCCATGCCAAAAAATCACTAATAATCGCTTTGAACTGCATATAAATATATGGAGTAGTCCAAATTATAAAAGACAAAGTCTTATGCGAAGTCAGCTTAAATTTCATTTCAACCCCAACCAAATATAGTCTTGCAATATCGTTTAAAGTCCGTCACGTGTTACGTTGTTTCAGAGTTAGTAGATGTGCCGGAATATTTTCTACATTGTTTCTAGATTTGAAGTTATCTTTTTCGCCCAGAAATTCATTCTCATTGCGCCGTCGACAATGACAAATGGGGAAACTTTTCCTCTTGTGTGATAGATATTGGATTTTACAAGTTCGGCAACAAAAAATTTCATAAATTTCATTAAAATCACTTTCTTTTCTCACATGTATGGAATGTCGTTCCATTCCATAACAGTGATATACTTACCGAATCAAAAATATAATATATATATATAATATAAACATATTCAAATCGTTCAACTTGTTTTAAAAATTTTTGGAAACATTCACATCGCTCGAGAATTAAACAGAAATGATTCAACATACTGTCCCCGAAATTATTTGTATTTTTTGTGCTATTCTTCTCAAATAGGACTTGCATCAAAATAATTTTATATCTCGGATACATCATACTGTCCCTTCCAAATTCAAAATTGAGAATTAATTGAAAGCAGACCCTCCCCACCACAATAAAAAGTAAAAGATACAAAATAAATAAATAAATGATTGAAATTTGAAAAGAGAAGAATAATGAACTTCGGTAATCAAAAACAATCTTTCAAAAAATTTATATGATTCTCTATCGCACTTTTTTTTCTTTCCCAAAACGAATCTAAGGTCTTGAAATTTTTGAAAGAAATCAAAATTCGAATATGAAAAATGAGAAAAAGATTTATAATTATTAAGATTCTTGTAGTCGACATTGGCCCTCTACTTCAGATACCCGTTTGTTGTTGTTGTTAAATATGAAAACTCGATCATCTTAACGGCCTGACACTTTCAATAAACTGAAGCAGATATCAATACAATAACAAATTGAATAGAAAATGTTTTTCACATTACTATATTTATTGTTTATTCTTAAATTATACACATATTAGAAGAAATTGAATGATTGAGATTTCTTTATGGTGCTAGCATTTTTGAAAGTTCCTCATCTTGGAGACAGCCCTTTAAGAACTCGTCTTGCGTTAATTGACCGTCATTGTTTTCATCCATTTTGGAGAATATATTCTTCGCTCGTTCTTCCGCCGAATCAGCAGGACGATTTGATGAACAAGCTCCAAGCATATCGTAGATTGCCTAAAATTTAAATCAATATTTAATTTTTATTCTGTTTAAAAAATCGAATAAACTTTTTATAGAATGAAGTGCAAAAACTAAAACTAATACTACTGATCAAGAACTGTCATTTCTTGTCCTTCTCCAATACCAAAACATTGCTATGAATACATTTTTAATAGAAATAATTATGTACGTCGGTTGAGTAAAGTGCCTAGCCCTCTAGTCTTTCTTTGACTTAATAACAACGAAGTCAATGAAATCATCTTTAAAGACTAAGAGAAAAAAAACTAAATTAATATAGACCAAGCCTGATTAATTTCCTGTAAATGTTGATCCCGTTAGTAGATTGAAAGAGAATGTCCTTTAATGAATAAACACAATTCGCAGGTTCAAGTCCGCTCTCTATTATTGTATTTTAAGATTCTAACGAAAATATATTTTGATGATTTTGTTGTCCTTTCTTTTTTTCTCTCTTTTGTGTCTTTTATCTATTTTCTGAAAAAAAAAAAACCCCTCGCTGTGGATTCGAGAAATCCAGCAAGACAGGGACAGACGTTCCCGATTCCAAATAAAAACTTTTGTGAGATTTCCAATATATATTGCCAGATACTGCAAAAGATATATTTAATTTTAGTTAATAAACCGCAAATTCTCTGCTTATGGGTATAAAATTTTGAAAAATGTATACTCATCTAAACATGGAACCGTATTTAGCATTCATGTCGCTTAAAATGTTATTTATTTTTATAAGGAAATTTGTTAATTTTTTTTTTTTAATTACCTGTACAATTTTTGTCATTTCTTGTATGTCAATAACGCCATTTCCGTCGACGTCATACATTCTGAATGCCCACTTTAATTTTTCTTCCGGAGTTCCACTTGATGTTACATCTATTGCGAGTAAAAATTCCTAAAAGTGTATATGAAAGAAAAGTAACTGTTTTCAGAAATAAATGGAGGAATTCATTGGCTGTGTTTATGTTATTACAGAAATTAATTTAATCAAAATTTGATTAACCACAGCTTTTACATATCGTGCGTTAATTTGAATTCATTTTAAATCATAATAATTATATTCGCTTGGATAGAAGCATTCAAGAGGCATCAGCTAATACAAAAAAAAAATGGAGCCAGTGCTAACCTAGTAGTTTTTAAGTCAATTTGTAGACTGAATGTAACTTATTACGAGCTCTTACTAATAAAACAACGGGTTAATATAAATAACGTAACATAAATTTGTAGGTGGCAGGGGCGTTTAGGACGCTTATTAACAAAGCGATAATGAGTAAAAAATTATAACAATATTTGTAATACGAAATATGCTTGGGAACGATACACACAAATAAAACTAAAGTCTACTTAAAATTTCTGAAAACACATACGAATCTTCATCTATCTGTTCAAGCACTAATAAAGGAACTGATGCATTCATTCAAAACATGAGTTCAAAATATTTGTAATTACAACGATGCAACGAATCATTGTTGTTGATATTTAATTAGTTTATTGCTTTCAAATTGGGCAACAGGTTTTTTTTTTGTCGCAAATATACGAAAATAGTCAGAGCTTTTGCAATCCAATTTCCTTTTGATGGAGTTAACTCATTTCATCTAATACTGGTTTGACAAATGTTTAAGTTGAAAATATCAACTAAAAAAACCTTGCAAATATTGCTTCGTAATTACAAATGTTTTAACTATCAAAGTAGATTATAACAAATAAAATATGTTCTTAAACATAGCTCGAGTCGTAGAAACGTTGAATCGATTTAGCCAAATTTGCCTGTTTATCTTTATTTCGGTTTATTGCAATCACTATTATGATCTTTAAATTTCAACTGGAAGTATTCATACTATTTCTAGTTAAGATAAGTTTGTAGCATTTTATTTTTTGGTAATAATAATTAAACTTTTAAATTCAATGATAAAATTTTGCCTAAAATCTCAACTAAATCGGACAACACGATCGCTCATAATTAGCAAAAAAAAAAAAATATTTATAAAGAAAGAGTATATCATTATCCTTAGATTTTTCAATTCTCTACGCAGTGATGTCAAATTCTGTAAAAATATAATTGAAAATGTACACGAAGTCGATATACGATGTGAATGTGTGTGCATATGGGGTGAAGGAATCTCCAGGCCATCTTGTTAAGAAATCCTCTCAAATTCAGTTTTTATTTAAATGTTTACTTCAAAATTGTAAAATTTACTTTCATACCATTTATGGAAGTCACTCTACAAAATGTTGAACAAGTGCAAATGATTTAACGCCCCAAATTATTTCGCTAGCTGCATCCATTTTGGTTTAGCAAAAAAGAATTAAATACATTTGGCATAATATGGAGACTAATTTGAAAAGAAAAGCAATTGGCTAACACAGATATTAAAGTCAAATCTTTGATCAAATGATATTCGTTTTAGGTCTTCTTCAATCTTCAATATTTGCCCATTGTTTAGATGCTCAATTAATCAATCAATTGAATGTTCTTCTAAGATATCAAATATGATTTTAAACAGATGCTGCTAACTTTCAATAATAATGCGTAACCAATAAGTAGAACAATTCCCAGTATTTTTCTCTATAGTTTTAAAGTTTGCAGTTCCCATTTCCATAGAAATGACCTTCTTATGGACGCGTCGCCTATAGTAATGAAAAAATGTTTCGATTTATTTCATACAATATAAACGTGAACAAAATATAAGCACAGCAGAACATTATTTAAATCCTAATATTCACAATATACAGTTATATGAATATGAATATTGAATGAAATATTTGACTTACGCTGCGTTTTCTTGATGTTGCAAATAGTATGTTAAACTTATTATAACCTTAAATTAAGAGCAGAAAAACAAAAAACTCCATTGCTTTTATTGGAAATAACGATTTCTTCTCCCTAACTTGCAAGATAGATGTACTGCAAAACCTAGCTCACCAACCAACCATCCCTTGTTAGTGGTTATAAAAAAAAAAATATTTAAAAAAAAATGTTATGCGGGTGTATGTGCATGTATTTTATGGAAGTATTTATTAACATATATAATTACACATAAAATCTGATGTAATTCTTACCTTAAAGTCTATATATCCATTTTTATCCATGTCGAATGTTCGAAAAACATGATCACAAAATTCTTCCGCATTTCCAGACGGAAAAAACATTTTATACATGTCAACAAATTTTGCTGGAGTTAATCTTCCATTTGGACAATCTTGCTATAAAATTCAACCTGTTAGTATAATAACATTAATATATTAAATAGTTACCTTAAATCCTTTATACCACTCTTTTATGGTGGCTTCATCGTAACGAGTGTGAGATTTCAAAAATTCCATATCTTCTTTGGTAAGACGATCTTTACTATTTAGGCAGCCCATGGCAATGTCTAACGATTGCAAACGTCTTAATTCACCCGAAAGAAAAACTATATTTTTTTTTCTTCTCTCTTTTTTTTTTGTTTTTTTTGTTTTTTTTTTTTTTAAATTACTTTTACAATATATTATTATGATCCAAACGCACGAAAGATTTTCTCAACAATAAATATTTTTAATAATAATTTCTCTACTAATAGAAATTATTATTAGAGTAGATTGCAATCAATGAATGCACCAAATTAAAGAACTTCTAATCGAATTAAAGGACATACCACATATATTAATATGTATAAGTAGTCATGCGCATTGCAAATACTCCAAATGTATGAAAAAGGATTGGTTATTTCATCTGTAGTTGTTGCTTTTTCTTCCTTCAATTAAGGGTTACCATTAAAATACAATAATGCATGTGCATATATATATATATATAGATATATATATATATAGCTGCATTAGCGCTGGTATATATTAATTATATTTTAAAAAAATTTGTTTGGAAAAGAAATAATTTCTAATGGTTAAAACTTGTTAATCCCTTAAGCTATAAATCAATTTCCATTGTTTTATAACGTCTCAATAATTCAGTTAAAATAATCTATTATTATTATTATTTTTGTTATTATTAAACAATTTGTTATTACTTAATTATGGAGACGATATTATGAAATAATAGAAATTTATTTATAGTTTAAAAGAGATTAACATGTTATGCTGTTCGTTATGAGTTCCTATGTCTACTGAAAACATTTGTAGTTGCTTTTGAAAGATTCTTAAACTTTCGACAACTTATGAATGCAGTTAACATAATAAGGACATGCCTAACCTATGAAAACTAAAACTAGTTAACCCACTTTAGTTAGTAGCTATGCTTTCGAACAGGAGTTCTCAACCGTCTTATTTTAGATAACGGTATTGCTATATACGATGAGATATTTTTAAAAATTTCAAAAATATATTTTGAAAAAAATTAAATTTTTTTTGGAAAGATTTCTTGATTATTTTTTGAAGTTAGTTTTTTAATTACACTTTTTTTTTTGTTTTTTTCTTTCCTTTTAAAATAAACGTTTGGACATATTATTTTTAATATTTTGCTTCTTTTTTTGTACGTTTATTCAAGACAGAAAATTTTGCAAATATTTTCCAAAAATTGTTATAAATGATTTCTAAAATAATTTATAATCAAAACTGATTTACCAATAATTTTGTTAAGAGTTTACAAAAACTCGTTTATTAATAAACATTTAGTAGCCCCTAAGACCTAAGAACCATTAAAAAATTTGCTTTATAACTTTGTTCACAACTCTCCTATCACGTTTTCATGATTCAATGCCTATAGGGTGTCGTGATATTAAAAAAGTTTAAGACAGTCTGTTTTGCAATATTAATTGTTTGTATACAAAGTTTTTGATTATGTGACTATACACTACAGTTATTTAGATATTTGTGTTCATGAAACTTTTACCTCTACTTGTCTTGCATACACATAAAAATGATAAAATAAAAACTAAATAACTAATTCATCATCAACAAGCTAGTCGCAATTTAAAGGCATCCGAGGTGAGTGTAATTTTCAAAGATATACCACACCAAGTACACTTTTTATTATGCATAGCGTTAGAAATCTTGTCTTTATAATATAATAAGTTTCATTATATACGCATCATCAAATCTCAATAGCTAGTGTTATATGGTCTAAGTAGTTCGCTTTATGTTACTCATAGTCATCCTAGCACAACTTGTAGTGCTTATAAATACACTAAGCCATTTTATCGATTTTCGTACCACATTATTATATGAGAACGAGTTACATGGTGAGAAAGAGAGATAGATAGATAGACGCATGAAACTAAAATTTGTTGACTCGTAAGTAAAAATTTGTTCATATTTTTTTAAAGAATATCGTTTTGCAGACGGACCATCACAATTTTATTATATTTAATAAAATTGAAAACCTTTTCTTCCCTTCACGACTGTTCTTATTTATAATTATAAGTATAACTAATTGAAGAGAAAGAGTACCCAAATATAATAAAAACCAAATTCATATGACAATATTTCTTATTTTTCATTTACTCCTATTATGTTATTTGAGAAAAGTACTAAAAAGGATAAACGAGAAATATATATACATTATTACAAACTAATATTAAAAGCGTAAAAAGTAGTAGGCAGTCTTTTACCTATTGCTTCCCAGCTTACAGCTAGTTAGCTATCAATACTGTACCGTTTTTACATATATACAAGAAAAATGCGGAAATGAATAAAGGACGAACGAAATCATCAATTGAAATTTATTTTTTCGTTCAAACTTTTCCTTTGATAAAAAACACTAATTTCTCAAATAACTTTATATGATTTCATATCAAAATCACATATAGAGGAGATATTGGATGAGATTAGATGACAGCAAAGTGTTCAAATGCTTGCTAATGTTTTTCAAATATTTCAAACTTGTATCTCCTGTATTATCCTTGAACAGTCTTAGTTCATTTTGATTCATGAATGTCGCTTTCATTATGGAGCTTCCACAAGAGTCACGTGGTGCAAGCAAAATTAGATTAACTCAAAATGTTAATGTGGTCAAGAATTTCTATATGTATATATATATATATGTGTGTGTGTGTGCGTTTGCTCTATTAACCTACAAGTTAGTAAGAAAGGCAATATATATATATATATATATATATATATATATATATATATATATATATATATATATATATATATATATATA
>KK351025.1:1295201-1536430 GCA_000671755.1 Glossina brevipalpis
ATAGATTTATTGTATCATGAGGAAAATTTGTCGGAATTCTTCAGGCGTATTTCTGAGCCTTACAATATACAACGAATAATAGAAAATTCTTAATTTTGGATATAAGAATTATAATTACGACAAAAATCGAATTGCGATTCTTGCATAAAGAAGTAATTGTCCAGGTGTTGTAAACGTTAGCGTTCGTAATGAAAACTTCTCAGTAAAATTTTTTGTTGTTTTTATTAATGCGACAGAACAAATGTAGTCGTTAATACGCTTACCTGAACAAAAAAATAATATGGGTTTTAAACGGAATATTGTTCTTCGCGAAAGATTAATTATTTTTCTTAGGCTTAAAAAATATTTATTTTCTTATACCCCAACGCATAAATAACTCAGCCAATTAATCTAATCTATCTGATGCGAACTTTTAAAAATCGCAAACGCCAAATTAGTTTCTTATGTAGAATTGAACAAACAGTAATCTTTTCGATTGTCGTCGGACTCAGCCCTTTTTTACGGTTAGCAGAAGATTGAAGTCAATTTTTGTAAATAAGTTCGCGTGAAATTCATACCAACTGAAAGCATGTAACAACAGTCTTTAAATAATACTTTTAGGAGAGTAAGAAGAATAAAATTTTGCAATTAAGTTCAATTTTCTTTCGATAATTATTATACAAAAAAAAAAAAAAAAAAATACATCTAAATCAAATTCAAATATCACTATCCAAAATATAGATTTTATAATTTTTTTATGTTATCGTCATTCGCATTCGCATTCGCAAAGTTATTGCATTTTCTATACGTGATTAGAAAAAACAAATGACGCAATTCTAGTCATCTTGTAATTTAATGTCTATTTGCTGGTTTTGTTACAAATTCTAAAAGCGATTGGCTTATGTCTCCTTTTAAACATACTATAGAGCATAACAGTATTTTCTGGTCTGCAAGAGGTTCAAATAGGAAGCAAATTTCTTTGCAATTTTGTAAGAAGAACACTGGTAGAGTTAAATGTTATGAGATTAAGCTCAACTAAGAGTGAATGAATGTAAAGGATCGGGAACTATCATTCGGATTAGGATGATAATGATTTATTTGCAATCTCGATGATATTTATTAAAAATGTTATTAAAATCCTCTTCAAGTTTTTAATAAATTGTATAAGAACAAAAAAATGCAAAATTTGATATTAAATAAATTATTTAATTTTGTTTTAATTTAGGGCAAAGACAACGATTTTTATAGATATAACAATAAATTTTTGTCTTTTTTGGTTTTGACAAAATATAGCACTTGCAATTTTTGTATAACACGAGTAAATGAATTTTAAAAGTCATCATCGAAATAAATTGAAAATATCTTAATGCTTTTCCATATTGCTTTGCAATGAAATGATAAGAATGGCAATAATGTGTTTTAAACTTTTATATTAATGAGGTAACGAAAAAGGAAGAATATATAGTAAAGCGCGGTCGATAACCAAATGAATTCACAAACTCTTTTCGAAAACATTCCTAACTCGTTTTTTAGTATATATATGTATGCACTTATATGATTATTTTTAGGAAAATCTATCGCGTCTAGTTTAGACACACCCGTTATAAGAAGATATTCATTCTCCATTTGTATTTTTGTAATTTGATTTATTTTCAAAGGTTTATTATTAATACAAAAGTACTTGTGCTGTTAACGATTTTTCTTCAGGTCACACATAAATTATAGATTTCTGGATTATATTAATAGCAATAAGAATAATTTTTAGGTCGCTTGATTTTAAATGGTATGCGTTTGTCACATGTTTTAATGTCATTATTTACTTTGTGCAGTGATGCGTCGATTATAGCAGTTTTGGGGTTTTTTTTACGACCTAATTATTAAGGAGAGCTCCAGCGAAGTAAAAAAAAAAAGACAGAAAAAATAAAAAAAAAAACAAAAACGAAATGTCACCGCCGCTCGCTGGAAGATTATGGATATATTATTGCATCCTCACTTTGACGACACGTTTAAAATTACTTTTGCCTTAATGCCTAATTGGCCAAATAAGTATGTAACCACGTAACGCTCATACAATACTTATAAGAGTGTGCACGTTTTCCTTTTTCATAATGAAATTGTATACTTATATATATGTGTATATCTATATATCTACATATATCTACAATCAAGTTAAAGCACTTACCAGTCGCTATTTGTAAACATTAGCATAATGTCGACTTCAGCGTCAACATTAATGCGCACACAAACACAAACTTACAAATACACTGTATACACCACGATGTTATGTATCTTCGTCGCAAATTATGTAATAATATATGAACGCTTTATACGAATATATATGTAGAACATAATAACTATACTGCGATTTTAGATTTTAACTTTAGCTTTAAACAATCAAAACAGGCACACAGCCCACACTAGCAAATAGTATCTTTTACAATATAAACATTTGCTCTGCAGATAAACGACTCAACACAGGACAACATCGAGCACATTTTTTACCGTGTAACTCAACCAAAATTATTATGAAGCGTTGCAAAATGCCGTATAAATTGGTCAAATTAGCCACCTTAAGGGTTGCAAAATTCTGTAAAATGCGTCAAACTTGCTGAAGGGTTGCAAAATTTTGTAAATTGCGTCAAACTTGCCATCCGTTGTAATTTTTAAATTTTTGTAAAAGTTACCTCTTGACTCTGTTAAAAATCTTGTTATCGACAGCAACATTAACAACTTTACTACTCTTTTTTTGCGTAAATGGCATCAAAACATTGTCTGTTACTTTTTTTTATTCACTATAAGTTATTTCCTTTACATTATCGTAATCATCGTTATTCGAATTCAATAAAAATGTTAAGATAAAAAAATATATTAAAGCCATATTCTACTTATCACCACACATAAGATCTTTTTTTAGTTTTCAAGATTTTTTTGGTTTTTCCCTTAAAAAAAAAATACAAAATTTGCTTCGTTAAAGACGAAGAAAAAAAAGAATATTTTAAAATATATTATGACGGCAATTGATGGAATTAATTTTTTCAAATACTGTTGATTGTTAATACAATCCAAACGGCCATCGAGTTTAGGTTCTTTTTATAATGAATTTATATCGTATGCTTGATTTACAATTTTTTTTTTTAAATGGTTAGAATAAAATATTTCAAACTATGAAATTTATATTTATATGCTTAAAATTTATTTAATTTATTTATTTATTTAACGATAAAGGAATTTTTAAATATAAATGCAAAGTAATCTTCAAAAATGCTATCAATGAAAGACAACGGAATTTTTAAAGAAATTTCTAAAAATCAATTTTTATGGTTATATTCGCTAACAGACTCTACACCTTCTAAGCCCAATCAAATTTAAAATAATACTTAGCAATTAAAGATGGAAAATGAAAAAAATCCTGTAAAAACGAAAGAGAAGCAACAATAAAACTTCTTAAGGCAATTATTGCATACTTAAGATATTTATTATATGGAGTATATATTCCATACTTATTTTACATACCTAACGCACTTAACTTTGTGTGATAACGAAGGAGCTTTTGTTTAGAAAATAATAACCCCACATAAACTCATTTTTTTTTTTCATTTATCTATTAATACAAAACGTTATTTTATATTTTGTTTAGTATTGCAAATATATAAAATCTAATACGTTTAAAATAAGAGTTTTCATAGCCATATATACAACGTAAAGTACAGGTGAAATAAAAATCATTATGGTTTTGTAATTGTTATCGTCATTGCGTTCATTCCTGAAAATTGCGAAAGGCCAACATTCTTCCGTTAAAAATTTAATTCAAATGAAATCAACTCTATACTAAGACGTTACTAAAATTTGCAGTTTACTGCTTTGCATTTTCTCAGTAATTTCTTTATCCATTTAAAGTTACGAAGTTCAACGCAAATTATTGTCAACTTATTATTTTTCCCTTTGCAAAATTGTGGTGTCTTTGAAAAAGTGTAAAAATTCGTCAGAAAACAACAACTAATTTTTCTTATTTGACGTTGTTAATGTTTCGAGATTTCACAAATATTATGGCAACTTTTATTCATTTCGTTTAGCATTGTTTGGCTGCCATGATAGATATTTTTATTTTCAGAGATTACTTCTCATTGAGTAATGCTTAGTAAGTACAGTGTTTTGCTAGGTAATTTCCGTTGTTTCGCCACTTGGAAGCATAGAAAATGGTAAATGATAACATAACCGACTCTGGGGGGTGATCATGTAACGTTTTTGAGATTGGTTTTCAGCTGATGTCATATAAAAACCGATGCTGTAGCATCATGTAAGCAAATTTAACTGGCGATAGTCGGTTTTTGCGTTCTCTTGTTACATCAAATTCGCCTAAGTAGGTGTCGCTTAGAAATAATTTGTATTAGTATATAGTAGTATATAAACCAAGAAAATTTATTACCACCACCTCTTTCAATGTTGCACATGTAAGAAAAAACAGCTGTGTGTGAAGGGAAAAATAAATAAACTTAAATATATTGTTCAAAATTTGCAATTGAAATTTGTGTATTTTTTAATGCATACTATGTTTATATATATTTATATATAAGAAGTAAAATATATTTTGTAATGTTTAACAAAAATATTGAATGACAAAAACAAGGATTTGATTGGACGGGCGTGGATATTGCGTCTCACAAAGTGCAAAAGGTATATAGTAGTGTTTATGGCTCAGACGTGCATTACTTCCACGTCTCTATGGAGTGTATAGTTTTAGCCTGAACTGCTCGGCTGTTCCCGCCAAGACTTTCACTCTGTACCGCCAAGATAAACTCAGCGCAGAGTGTCCCTGAACTAATTATGTGAATTGAAATACTCGGTTTAGCTTATCTGCCAAGATATACTCAGCATATTAATGAAATATTTCAATTGATTTATTTTAAATATTTACAAAGCTTATATACAAAATTTGTGACGATTTTCAGTCGTCTAGTATTTACAAAATGCTTATTTTACAAAATTTTAATTGTAGGAATTTTATTAGGTCGCCGGTGCAATTGGATATCATATGCATACTCAGCATTTTCGGAAGTGTGCCGTTTCTTTATTTTTGTTTTATTTTTATTTTCTTATGTTTTGCACACTACCCTGTGCGTACATTATGATGTATGCACGTTATGATATGCATACATTACAATTTATTTATAAAAAATAAGAAATTTATTTAAGAAAGTAGAAATTTGCCACTTAAAATTTTGTAGAATGCTATTCTCATTTCATTTTGCATGTTTAATATTTTTTAACATGTGTTTTTTTCCATACAAAACAAACAATCGTCAATTTATCTCCTATTTTTTAAGACTCTCTCATTATATTGAAAAATTTCACGTGGGCCATCGGAAAGCTAGCGATACTTTTACATGATACTAATGAAACCGACTACCGCTAATTACATTTCAAAACAATCGTATCAATTTTTAAAACTAACAAAAGTTACACGATGACCCTCTTGCTTTGAGAGAAACTGTCAAATTTGGTATTCTAGCACAAACCTGTCGATGGCAAAAATCTTCCATATCAATATTATATTAAAACAGGGCTTAATTTTTGCAAAGCATGTGGTTAGTGATAATTTATGAACAATTTTTGGCTGAATTTGGTTTAAGTATGGTATGGCATTCACCGTCGCCTAATGGTTTCTTAATTTTCTGCGCTATGTATATACATCAGCTATGAAATATACTACTCTCTACTTTATGTCGAAGCCGGCGATAGCAAAATTGCTATCTTTTTGAACAATTTTGCATGAGTATTGAATGTATGCAATAAAATGTTACTACAAAAATCTCTTTTACACTCACGTTTATAGGGGGGAAAAAACAGCTGTGAAAGGAAAACAAAAATAAATCTAAACGTATTGTTGTTTTACCCTAGCCGCTAGAAATTATATTTTGTTATTTTAGAAATTAAATTTTATATATATACCTTCGTGAACTTCTTTTATATCTTCCACTTACCTGCGCTTCTTAGTTGCAGCGCTTGGAATATCATCTTCGGCCCTGCAATCTATTACACTAAGATTTCTAAACATATTCAAAATAATTGCAAAACGAACCAAAGCAGTGAAATGTATTAGAAAGTAAATTAGTAAAAACAGAGAGAAATAAATATCAAGAGACATTATGTATAAAATCAATATCAATCTATCAATAACAGTCGTAGCCGCTGTTAATTAGCAGTCATTAAATTGCTTGCTGTTTCATTCTGATTATTTGCATCAGCAAAAATTCGTTAAAATTTTCTTGTTATCGCCTAAACAAAAATGCAACGCAGACATAAAAGATCTACGCACATATGACGAACGTACTGGACGATGCTTTTGGTCTCGTAAGTGCGAAGAAACACACACTTGAAAATTTTACTGGGCGATGGATTTGGCTCGTAAGTGTGAAAATACCTCTGAGGTATGACGCATACATGAAAAATGTACTACAAGTGACAAACATACACAAATCGGTGTTTTTAAGTGAGTTAAATGCTATATGGCATACGTATAAGTGTATATATACTCATGAAAAAATTCAAAAGAATAAGTAGAAAATATATTTGTGTGCATGTTCCATTGTTTATATATCAACGCACATTGAAGATTTTTAAGTTCTCTCTATGTTTCTCTCTGAAATTTTCCATAAGAGTAGAAGAAGTTTTTTATAACTAAAGAATCGTCTTTATTTAACATAGCATATTCGTACAGAAATATAGAATATATTTTATGCAATTTTGCGCGCCACTTCTGAGTTACTGCTTAAAGCGCTTTATCTATTTATTTTACGTGGCTGATTGCCCACAATATATTTCAGGCCTATGAACTACAATTTCTTTAATTTAAATAGAATGCAGTACAAAAGCTTATTATAATATAATTCTAACAAAAATAAATGTGAATGAATTAAAAACTTGTCCTCAATCGTAACTTACCCTAATTAGGCTTTTTTTTCATTCTTCCAATTAGTGTACACTAAATGGGCATTTTGTCGTGCGAAGAATTTCGAATTTTTATACAACAAAAACCTTACCGTAAAGTCTAGTAAGCGGTGTCTATGTTTGCTACAATCATCGTTCGTGGTAAACTACGAATCTCCTTAATTTTGTCGAAAATTAGTTTCCTCTTTATTTATGATTATTATTATTATTACTATTTCTATTATATGATACTTTTTTATTAAATCTTAGAATTTTATATTGTAGCGAAAATGATATATATTTCACTTATTATATATTCTACTTACATTTTCATTCTTTTTATATTTTATTTATTATTATAAACCCTTCATGGCCGTAAAATAAATATTACAAATAAAAGTATTCAGTTTTGTTTTTTTTTTTTTTACATATATTTCTATTCACAAATTGAATTTATTTTCAATTTCTAATTTTTTATTATCAATTTATCTAATTAACCAAACGAAAAGGATCTGATCTGGAATCAGGTCTTTAAACATTTGAATATTAAATTCTGATGTAGTATAATTTCTAAACTATGAAAAGATTTGATCTTAAACTTAATATTTTTGGTCACAACTCGATAACATTTTTAACCGGAAATGATCTTGCAGAAACTTGTTGGACAGAAACTTTTGAATTAAATTTCATAGAAATAGTTACTAATTAAGTATGATGTATATATATATACTCCTAGACACATAGTCGCGTAGTTGACGTAATTGGTATGTATTAGTTGTGATTGAAACAGAAATTTCGGGTATAACACTTCTCTTCTTCTTTTGCTGAAATTACTTTGATAAACTGATAAAAATTGAAAATAAAAATTTGACCTTTTTTTTGTATATAATTAATTGAGGTCTTTTAGTTCCTGTGAGGTCTACATATCCAGTGCATTAGTATTTTCTGTAGCATAAAAATTTGAAAAATATTAATTTCGTTACAATGTAAAATGTTAACAATTAATAGAAAAGTACGATATAATAGAAATAATAAATTATCAATTTTTTATTTATTTTTTATCTTCAGCTTATAAAATATATACACATTTTATATACTGGCTCTGCATAAATTTAAAATTTTACAGCAAGAGAGAGTATATGCAGAGAGAGTATAAAGGCGTAGCCTTTACAATAATCAGCAATTGTTCTCGTTTATTTCTTTCGCTCTCTCTCATAGTGCTTGCTTGTGTTTACATTCTGTATCATGTCTGAGCCTGACAGTGAGATTTTACAAGAATGCAATCAACGTCTTATATATGCAAAGCCCTTGGAAAAGTTTTGAATAAATAAATACTTGTACACCGGCACTTGTAAAAAGAAGATTTTAATTAATTAACGATTTTAGCGTACAGATGCGCCTATTCTATTTGTGCTTCTGTACAGAAGTTTGCGAATAAGTGCCTGCGTCAAACTAGAAAATATTTTCGAAAGCGAACTGTTCTCAATGAATCACTTTAATAGCCAAATTAAAACTGATGTCATATAATTATCATAATCACTTGGTTTTGTAGGTAACTCAACTGCAGGTGACTGAGTTATACTACCAACTTCATATCAATATTCTAACGGCATTAAGACCTATTATCCAAAAATTATTGTTTCGAATGTTTTCTTTGCATTGGCGAAATAGTTATTAACTGTTTCCGCTTTAGAAGAGCCATTCAATGCAATTTCTTCATTATCGAAGGTAGATTACTTACTAATTGGAAACGTCTGCCAAGTACCTTTATTTAAGAATCGCTAAATGTATATTATTTTTTGTGTCTTCGCTAAAACGCTCAATAATTTTGTAATAATAACTCTCTATAAATTGTCGATTAATAGCATTGATAGGTTTACTTAAGGGCTTTAGCCCAGTAATACTTCTATTTTCTCGATTTCTTTTCTAGTACTAAATTTACTCTAGAAAAAACTAATGTTGCACTTATCAGAGAACAGTACGACCTATTTAGTCTCGCAGTGAAAATATAGGGAGTGTACGATTTCTTTGCTCTTGAGTGTGTAAAATCTTATTTGATTTGAATAAAGTTATTAGATATATATTCTGTAATTGAAAGAGTAAAATTTTTTTTTGCGAGCATTTAAGAGACCAAAATGTTGAAACGGTGCAAGAGTTTCTTTCTAGGTGAGATATTAAAAAGGATTTAAACATATATTTTATATTTATTTTATTATTAAATGAATGAATTTCCAGCTAAATTTTTATATATACATACATATTTACTTATAATTAAATATTTTGCACTAAAACAACTTGTTGGTGGTCAGTTTCTAGAGTACTCTAGAATATTTCATATTCATGTAAGCCTTTGTGTGATAATTAAAAGGTCGGATTGAGGCGGCCAAAGTTTGAACCAGATGTAGGTCTCTTTTGCCGGACGATTGAAGAGAATCCGAGTATCTTCCACTAAAAGATCATTTAAAAAGATCATATTTCGTTATAAATATAATTCTATAGTAAAAGAGTCACATACATATTGAAAATGTATATAATTAGTCTATAGTGTTCCGTATGATTTAAATCGTTTAGAGGAGGTTTAGAAAAATCTATTCATTTACATTATAATTTTACATTGTAATTACAACTAATTGGAAATTATAATAGGAGGAGACTGATATTTAAAATACTTTTAAACGCACCTGGAATAACTAGTTCGTAAAACCCTCTCTGCCCATGTTTGTGCTCTTGGAATTTCTCTTGATACTCCAACTTGTTTTTTATTCAAATAATCGATTACATCATCATAGTAATTGGTCCGATAGTTGTACATATATTTGTATTGAAGGAATTTTGGTCTTTAGAAGAGAAACAAGGAATAAAACGAGAAAATCATATCATTTTATTATCACTATTAGAATATATACCTGACCCAATGCTTATATAATTGAACAGGTTTTCTATACCCATCATCTTCTGGAGGTGGTGGAGGTAATGCCGCCTCAGATTCTCCCCCAGCTGTACCTTCTGCACCTTTTTCACCATCTGCCGCTTTTGTTTCACCTGCTGCTTGGGCACTGTCATCTGGTTTTGCTGGCTCTGGTTCTGTAGTAGTTTCATCATCAAATCCCCATGGATCCTCTTCATCAGCCATATCTAAACATACATTTATGTACAGATTTATTTTATTATAATACACAAAAATTGCTTGCTTGAATCGAGATTGAAAATTGATTGAAAGAAAAACTTTGGCAATCTTTCAAGATCGAACCTCTTAACTTCTTAAACACTTAAAATCTTTATTGAGAAGTACTTATGTTTACGATAATTTAAAGGTGTAAGAATCTACGCGACGATCCGATTACATTTATTTTCATTCACTTACTATTAATTGTATTTGTATTTATATATATATGAGAATGCACACGGAAACAGGTAACCTAAATTATTTTTAATTTTAGTGTCAACATTACTTGACCTATACCAAGGATAATGATTACTTAAGTTGCAAATATCTCTAAGCATTGACATTTTATTCTTTCACCGAGATACAAAAGGCTATTTATAGGAAAGCATCGAAAATATCACTGCTTACTATATCGAATTAATCAATCTATCAGTACGTTGGTGTGATGCAGTCTATATTATATCTGAACAGAACACTCAATGCCAATATTAATTTTCATCTCGAAATATTTTGTAATTTTCGTCCAATCTGAGCATGTAATTACAAAGACTACTACATACATTTGAACTTTATTGAAAGATTTCCTGTATTGTTGTTGCATTATTTATGGTTTCTAAACGTTTATGATTGATAAACGTTTCCGAATGCGATAATATATGCAGATCAAATCTTTCAATTATTCAATTTATCTATTATGCATCTATAGTCCAAAGAGGACTTTCAATTTCCGTTTTTTTTTTTTTTTGTTATGATTTTTCATATTTATGATGTAATTTAGTTCTTAACTGGGTTATTACCTTACGAATTAAATTAAGTTTCTTTGCACTGCAATATACGTCCCAACTGAAGAGTGGTATAAAAAAGACTGACACGAAATGTGAGGAGAGTGTCTTTGAAATGATTCTTTGTTATTGATTGTTGCTATTATTATCAAATTTCCTAAACAAATGCAAATCGCGTATTACATTAACACCTATGCGGAAACTTTACTTTTACATTCCGACGCTTCCCTTACGAACACGGCGCTTTAATAGTAATGAACGCTCATTTTCATTTTGCTTTCGTATTACTCTTAAATAGTAGTTATTTAATTACTTCTTTAAATAAGTGCACATAATAGTTAATGAAAAAAAAAAAGAAAAAAACAATTAAAACAGGAGGTACATGACTTTGTATGTGATAACTCGCCATCATCTTTTCTTATCCGTTATGGAGGGTTGCAGAGGTATACTACTCCTGTTCTTTCATATGTAATACACGGATATGTAAATGTAGAAACCACAAAATGTAAATGAATCCATTTGATTTTTGAACAAGTTCATCATATTAGATGTGGAAATAATTTCTTATCGAAAGAAAGCGCTTATTTCAAAACAATGATAAAAAGTATTTTATCCAAATTATTATTATTATATATCGTTAGCTACACATTTTTCTTTCTTTCGATTTTCTATTAGCTTGGCACCGAAATGAAAATTGGTCTTTTAAGATTAACTACAGAAGATGCTATTTTCTAAATATGGAAACATTTCTCGAACAGAGAAGAAGACATCGATTGAAAACAATATTAGTCAAAAACAGTAGTGTCTGGTAAACAAAAGAGAGAAAGAGTTGTACATTTCAATTGAGCTCTGTTAATGTGTTCGGTATCGGTTTTGACTTCATGAAGCCGAACCTTATGGCTTTGGCCATATGATGCCTGACTTTAGGTTCAATTGCCTTAATTGTTATTATATAATTATTGATGGCTTAATGTGGCTGAAGCAACCCGCAATACTTCAGACTCCGCCATTCCGTGTACCACCCCCTTCCCATTTATTGCTGCAAAAGCGGCATTTATCATGATTATTTGCGTTTTAGATATGGGAATGCATCCATTGTTCGCCACGATTCAGGAGTCCCCTCGCAAAACAACTTGCGCTTCTCGCAAGTGTCGTCTTTTCAGCACACAGAACTCAACACATTCAAAGTTCCAAACAAGTCATGATGTGTATACGCTTCGTTGGTATAACTTATACTGCGTAAAACTTGAAGATAGCGTCTTCATATAAATAACTAGGGTTTGAAAAATGATCGGAGATAAAATAACAAAAGTATTTCTTAAAGCAAAAAAAAAACCAGTTTAAAAATCATTCCGACCTTCACTTACCATATCTATATATAACAGAATATTGTATGATTGTCAAAAACCGGTGAAGAATTTGTCTCAGTTTTGGGCTTAAAGTAACAGTTCAAAGATAGTCTAATCGGTTCTCTTTTCGAAATTTTGATTTCCAAAATTCTTCTGGCAAAGTATATTAAAACGAAGAGGGATGATAGGTGGTATTATGGAGAAACTTAGACAAAACAAAATTTTGTTACTTTCATACATTGCTGGGTCTTACTTTTTTTAAGTGGAACTATTCTGATGTATGAAATGAACATTTGAAGATATAACGAATCGGTCAATAAGTCCCATAACTGGGACATAGATGTTGTCTCTATTCCTACTCTTTTCCTAATACTCCTTTTTCTATTATTTGAAGATAATACGAAAGCTCAAAGAATGCCTGGTAAAATTTCATGTGATTTCGATTATTTGTTGGCTGTAATGACGCCCCTTTTGTTATTGAAAAAATTATAAAAAAAAATCCTAATTACGGGTTCTTTTTTGAGAAGTGAGAAATACCATTCATATTTAGCATTGGCTCAAACATTCTTCTCCATCGAAAATATGAATATGTCGATACTTTGCGCATTTTGAATGAAGTCGTCAGGCTACCGATGACACTGAACGCAGTTAATGCCTAAAAGAGATGTAACGACAAAAAAACACTAGAAAAATATTGAAACTTTATTCTCGAAAATCGAAAAGTGCGTATTCAGTATTTCGCTAGAGAATTTGGGTAAGTGAAAGCTCTTTTCTAAACGGTTATCATGTTTATTCATAGGACAACACAAACGTCAACGTATTACTAACTCGGGGCACTATTTGGACTTGTCTAGTCACAATAAAACGGATTTTCTCGTGCGATACGTAACGACCTATTTGGGAAGTGCAAACGAATCAAAAACGCAACAATTTTTAATATATCATATATAGCATAAGCATGTAATACACTGAACAGACTCGTTTTTAAGTACTTCTTTATTTTAGTATCAATTTTCACTTATGTAGACTTAGCATAAGCGTTTATTTTAAGTTTCTTTTTTCTTTTTCTTTCACTAGTGTAAACGTTTATTTTAAGTTTCTTTTTTTTTTCTTGATTATTTAACTATATAAAGCAAGGCATTTTAAATAAAGAGAACACTTGCTATCAGATTGTTTAAGATTGAATTGGAGCGAACTTTCCTTTTTTGTTTGTCCTAATTTTTCTTATTGTCCGAGTACACCGCGAGCTTTGCGAAACTCAATTTTGGAGTTGCGTGTATGGTTCAGTAAGAAAACTCTGTAGCCCAATTCATCTCATAACAAGTTGTTCGTAACGTTTTGCGATGCGCGCGTATAGTTTTTAATTTATCAAGTAGTTTGGGAAAAGAAGAACCATTAATATCGAATATCGTATAGCATTTTGGGTTCGATTGAAGAAGGAAATTGGCAACAAATCCCATGATGGCGAAATCAACGTTGTTGTTTCGCTAAGACTATGCACCGCATCATCAATCGATGGTTGCTATCGAAAAATTAGTTGAACTGAAGTTTGAATAGCTGCCACATCTATCGTATTATCTACATGTCGTCCTAAGAGATTGTTGTCTGTTTAAAAATTTCAAAAGCATGCTCAAGGCAAAAAGGTGTGAATCTAATGACATAGTTATCCTGGAAACTGAAGCGTATTTTGAAAGTCTAGACAAAGTTTTGTATCTTTTTCCCACTTACTCCCGGTATTTATTGACCGTTATACTAAATATTATCATTATATTATAATTATATCTTCCTTGGTTTGTTAGGTTAAGCATTAATTATTCTTTAATGGAACAGTTTCATTAAGTAAATTTCTTCTCAAAATTCTGGTATCGACTTTTTCTTGCGAATCTTAGTTTTTCGTTAACAACTGCATTCATTGTCTATATTGAAGAGTTCAAATTTTAAATCGGATAAAGGATCGATTGACAAATTTTGTTAGCAATTTCTAGAAGTAGTCCAGAGAATGGGAGAAAATATTTTTATTTTCTGCGAAATTTTCTAATTTATTTTTAATCTAAACTCCAATTAAATTCCAATTTTAAACGGTTTCCAGAAAATTAGAGAAGTTGTTGTTGCTTTTAAAAGTACGCTTAAAGCTTGGATTGTCTTTGTTTATTTACAAAAATATGCATTTGGTGGAAAACATATTGAAGACAAGTTCGTTAATCTCGCTTGTATGAACGATAGTCCGCTTTGTCCTGAACTGAAGAAGTTTTCAAGTTTCTCACGTAGGTTATGGTCAAGGCATTGATATGACTATATCTTGAATAACTTTAACGTTTTCTCATCAAAAATTGGTTTTAGCTTTCACTTATTACCTTCGGGAATTTGAATACTTAAGATGCACATTCCAGCGAATAACACCCCTTGAAACGCCTATCACCTTAAATGTTTATCTTAAGCGAAAAAAAAAACTTGTTTTGAACTTAAGAAGGCTAATATCGTATATTACCGATGTATTTAAAGACTTATAGTATATATGTATCTATATAGTTTAGTTTACAACAAGATGCACAATTCCTTAAAGTTTCTTATTCTTAATAAGACGATCTAAGTGGAAAATGGTCCAGAGTATTTAACCCGATTTAAATTCGATAATATGTCTCGACATGGGGACTTATAAAGCGGTTCACAAAATATTAGTGCCCTAATCTAGTGACCAAAATCAAAATTTCACTTATAGTGCTAGAAGGAAAGCAATAAATACACAACAGTTCTCCTCATTATTGAGTTCGAGAAAATTAAGTAAATAAACTGATGGGGGAACTTACTTTATGGAATAATAAAAAAAAACGCAAATGATACGGAGACGTTGCAAAGGAAGGAAACAAAAGCATTGCTACTGTAGCAATTTTTCAAGATAATAGAAAAGAGTCCGTTGCAAAATCACATTGTCTAGGCTCATCAGATATGATTATGGTGTCCTGACGTGAAACGGGAATACTGATTGTTCGTATTTTTTTCCCAAGCTGCAGATTTTACGATGTCTTATGTCAAACGATGACAACATTCCTGTTCGATTAGTAACTTAGCTACTACTTCTTTTCATTTTGAGCAGTAATTACCGAATCTCTCTCAAGCGCTAACTTTTGTAGCTGATCTAGCTGACACTGATGAATTCCCTAAAATCCCTTCCCTGATAGTTCAGCTATATTAACGTTGGAAAGTTTTCGTAGGCCAAAGAGATTGAATAAGTGCAAATGAATTCTTTTCTCCTTTGAATTATTGAAAATCGAAAGAATACCTTCATGCAGATTAGTATCTTAGGCACTAAGATACTACAGATACTAAAAGCAATTTCAATCCATGTTAACATCTTCCTTTTTCAGTATATTTATGTGCGAAAAGCATCAATGGAATAAAGTTGAATGAGATTCTATATTCCTAGTGTGTCACAACTTGATAGATCAAGTATGCTTCAAAATGCTGTTGCAAGGTCAAAAATGCATGTAATGCACGAATATTAACAGTTGGTTTTCGTTTTACATTCGTATATTATCAAGTCTTCGTGAGTGTTTAATATGATCACAGGAGCTGTAATATGAATGTTTTTCTATACACTTTTCTTAATTTCACATTTCGCGTTAAGTTCAAAAAGCAACTAAATCCATTTAACGATTCGTTCACAATTGCGAAAAAGAAATGAGATTGAGATCAAGTCTATAAATCAGACATAGAACGCACAATTGAAAGGATTCCACTTTTTACACTGATATATATCCTACTCGAGGCTCAGATACATATTTATAAGTTTTACAAAAGTTTGCGATAAATCTGCCCCTGTGCGTGAGTCAAGAAACCTACAAAGCAGCGAAAATACTGATAACGTTAGCAAAATACTTTGGCTAATACGTCAAAATTCATTTCTAAACATAGATTTGAATCAAATTCCGAGAGAATTCATATTTTTAATTTTTTTTTTTTTTTTTGGGAAAATACGGATATTATTTGGACCTGATTATGTGCATTTCCAAAATACTATTTGCATTTATCTGACAAAAAAAATTTCATTTGGTACGCATTACATTTATTAAATAGAATAAAAATTTGGATTGATAGATTTAAGTGCTTGCCAGCGAAAAACACCAGTAAAAATATGCATTTTGGATAACACCTTCCGAAGTGTTACATAGAAAGCGATAAGTATTATCATACAGTGTATTTTGGATATAAAGAAGTCTCTGATTCTCTTTCTACTGCTTAATAGCTTTAAAAAGTGAAACTTAATTTGAAAGCAGACAGAGGAACTAATAGGGAAAATTGTTCAATAATTGTAATGTAATGGACAATATTGAAAGAAACACAATGCCGCAATGACTATCTGCTGTTTAAATATATTTCCCATATTTATTATTATTATTATTATATTAAAATTGTACTTTAATTCAATGGGCGTTGAGTATGAATTAAAAGAAATAAAAAACAAAGTGATATTAGTTTTTGTATATTGTTAACAAATGATTTTAAAACTTTCTACGTACAAATACACATTTACATTACAAATTCATATCTGACCCGCTTGAGGTCAACAATTTTCGTAAGTTTTCTTTTCGTTTTTCTCTTTCGTTGTTCTTCTTATTTATGGCCACCATTTCACTTTCCAGATCCAACAAACGAGCCTTTGTTGCCCGTGCTCGATTAGAAGCTTCCAACTCTTCCTTCGATTGTTCATCACTAATTAGAGCTTTCGTTGTAAATCTTTTGCGTTCAATCGAATTAGCAATCGAGCTCTAAAAATAAAAAAAAAAAAAAACAAAAAAATTTTGAAATAAATGTCAAATAATATTGAAAACGTTTACGTAAACATTTCTAATATTGAAGATCTTGTATTTTCGATTAATGATATCAATTTTATATTCATTTGATCGTTAATAAATCACCGCAACATTAAAGTAAAACCATTGATCCCAATTGCTCGCGCGCGGATCATTTGAACTATTGCTAAGAGTAGTTTACGTTTGATGTTCATTGGTTTACTGATAAAAGTGTGAGTTTTAAGCAATCAAAAAATTTTCGAATTTTTTCCAATTGACTGACTTTGGAGAAAAGCAAAATTGGAAATTGTACTTTTTTGATTTGATCTTCACGAGACCGATAGTAAGTAAATATATGTGGATCTTTCTTTCACACATTTTTAAAACCTAAAAATCGTATTTCGTCTGCGTGCCAAGCAAGTTAAACATTTTAGCTGAACTATGTCACACAATTCAATAGCATCACACAATTTTCGCCAATAAAATATCAAAAATCAGACTTTACTGCCGCATATAGGTCGACTTTTCTCTTTATGTGGAAAGTGGTACGAAAAATAAACTACTGAGAAATTCAAATTCGGAAAATGATTTTGAATCGATTGGGATAACAAAGGATGTGATGTATGATTTAATCAAAAAAAAAAAAGGGGCAAAATTCTGACATTTCGTAACGCTATGGAATAGTGACCCACAAAATGTTGCCAGAAGAAACGTCTAAATTGTACTTTAACACGCACTCTATACACGGAAAGGTAGGCACGAAGGTACAAATGCAAATCGCACATAGAAATTTTCTATCGTATCCTCAGAATTTAAAAAATCTTAACAAAATTCCAATAAAACTATGCAATCTAGTCATACGCTTTATATTTGATAATATAAAATGATAAGAGAACGTAAATAATGTTTCATAGGATATTGCAATTCGCGAGCTCTATAGATCATCATTTACTTACCTTTTTCTCTGTATTAGAAGACAATCTTTCTTTAATTTTTAAAGATGGTTTCAATAAGTCGTCGTCATCATCATTGCATCTCAAACTGACAGTTTTTTTCTTCGGAAATATCGGAGCTGTATCGTCGTCTAAGATATATATATATATATATATATATATTTATTCGACCAATTGTATATAAGTTAAGATAAAAATGTAACTTATGAATAATTTTAATTGTCAAATGAATTACCAGAATCATCAAAAATAGGTTTTCTCATCGCCCTCTTTTGCTTGAACTGTGCAAGTAATGCATCGGTGTCATCATCATCAAAGTCTAAATACGTTTTCTTTGAAAGCAGATTTGAAGTATCGCTTTCTAAAATTACATTCACACACATGTATGTATATAGAATTAGAGCAATTAAAAAATAGTTATAAAATATAGCCTTGGATAATTATCCACCATAGAAGCTTCTGTTGTGTTTTTTTTTTTTTTTGGTTAAATGGATCAATCATTTTTTGCACAAAAGTTTTATACCTGATAAAAATACTAAATTTCAGGATCATTTTTAAAAGAGTTGTTAGTGAAAATAATAAAAATTAAAATTAAAATTAACAAAAATGAATATTTAAGTGGGAAAGCCAACGTAAATTTTTGAAAGAAAAAATATTTTATGTGTGTGTATGTGTAATATACGGTTTGAGGCTTTTAGAATACGTGGACAAATGTTTCATTATTTGAAAGGACTTTTTTTTTTTTTTTTGATTTTCGATAAATTAATTTAAACTTTATTTATCAACAAATTATTGAATCTTTTATTTGAAGATTGAATATTTTAACTCAAAGACTTGTTGATCTCTTTAAAAATCGCGATATTTTTGAAATCCCCTACCTCCCCTATGTTTCATTAAAGACAGGCATGTAAATTAAGTGACATTTTTTTTTTGTTCTCCTAGAGTACAATTTTCTCCAGTTACAGTGCATTCCGCAGAGCTTTTTAAATTAAAGATGACCGTGAAAATAACCCCGACTTTGCTATTTTTTTTTTTTAGTATTTTTCAAGAACAATCTCTTTGTTTGATATTTAAATATCTGCTTAATACAATTCTTGAGTATCCTACGAAATTTAATTAAAATAAAGCTTTTTTTAATGCTCTTACTAGCTCTACTAGCTCACCCTTTATAAACGGGCCGAATATCATATAGATAACAATATATAGATAGAATATATAGAGACAATAATAATAGAATATAGGTTTTTGATAAAATTATTGAAATTTACAGCTACTTTTCTGTAATTTTGTTTTAACTATTACAGATGTCCTTGAAGGTAAATCTGTTTTTTCTTTTAATTACAAATTAAGTGTATGTGTATAAATCGTGAAGTTCGTATCTTAACTTTCCGCTTAAATAAACAGCGATCGATTCAAACCGTTTGTTAGCAATTTATGTTAAAAAGTTAAAAATGGAATGACTGTGCAAATGATTGGCTATATCTTCAAATTTTGATGATCAAAATATCTTAGCTTGTATTTTCTTTAATAATAATTAAACTTAATAATGAAAACTTACCGAAATTAACGTCGTAGTCTTTTAAGAGCCCTGATACTTTATTATTACTAAAGCAATTGCCGCAATCATCCTTAGGAAGGAAAGTAACCTTCGAAGTTATTTCATCTTTCATAGGTAGTTCAGTGTCAAAATGAACATCACGCGGCCTATTTGCACGGCAGTAATTAAATTTTATAAGATTTTACTCAATCAATCAATCAATCAATAAATTCTTCATATTTTACTTGCGATATTCAGATTTGTTGTCTAAATCTTCCAACTGCTTCTTATAATATCTCTCTCCAAGATCGTAGTTGATGCCATAAATTCGAGTTCTACGATGACGATTGGAGGACATTTTCTTAAAGCGGAAACAATAAAAAATTAAAAGTGGTTATTCTTAGGCAATCATCGGCTAGAAAGGAAAAATATAATTTCTGGACCTCTTCTTCGATTTTCCAAAACATAACTTTCTCGATAACGATTTTCTAAAAGCGTAACAATCTATGTAACATAACTTAACGTAACATAACATCTCACACCGGCTTGAGCGAAAAACAATTTAGAAAGAAATTTGTGTTCGCCATAGCATTTGAACGGTATAAGTTAACTATGAAGGTGCCAGTTGCTTGATCACAAATCTTCTTTGCAACGGCTTTTTATATAACTTTTAGCAGGATTTGTATTAAATAACCTTAAAAGTGCCATAAATTAATGCTATTTAAAGTCTCTTATAAGCGAGCTTGTTAAACGATTACGCAGCTTGTTGCATTGAAATTTTAGAACAGTCTGGTAAATGCTGTTTCAAGTTTTAAACTAATAACTGCTTAGTATTATGTAATTTACAATTGTTGGCTATTGGAAGTGTGCTTGAAGGCAAATCATTTTCGAATCTGATCTGTTGTCTTCCACTAAGAAGCTTTAAGTTTCGTTTATCTATATCGATTTGAATGGAAGCGAGTGTTTGAACTGACTAAGACTAAATCGTCTTAGACTGACCATTGTACTGGTTTAATGTAACATATTTAATATAATATATGATCTCTGTGGCCTAATTCTGGGCGTTACAAACCTTTCCTCCGAAGAAATTTTTTTTTTCGTTAGCTAACATATATCTATTTTTAACAAAGTCATTCTACTTATATATATGTAACATCCATAAATGTGATAAAAACTAACGCCAACATCGATTTTCATCTATTTATTCATAGTTTTGGGGAATTAATTATAGTTTCGATTTGCGTTAAACTGAGCTTAGATTTGAAATACACTTCACACTTCTGTAGTACAAAATGTTTTAATCTTTTGTTTTATAATACGCATGCGTGTTATTATAATTATAATTCAAAAATGTCCTAAATAAAGAAATTTCGATTGGTGACTTATTGTTTGATTGGGTTGGTTTTCTATTCTGATAACGATCTGCAAAAGATGAGTTCTTTTGTGAAACATCTGAAAAGATCAGGAGTCGTTTAGGCATATTCTGTATAAAAAAGATTTTAAAAAAAGTTCAATTACATAGAGCTACCGATGGGCAATGCTGTTAGCGTAATATATTTTCCATTTTTTTTTTTTTTTTTTTTTTAATAAAAAATCAGCTCACAACTACCCGTTTAAATGGTTCTCTAGCTACCTGTCCTACGTCATCTTCAGACAATAATAACACAATTGCATTTACTAGATTCAAATATAACAATTTTGAAAACCCATCATAAAATTTTGTCAATAACATTTTCTTTTTGTGAGTAACACGTTTTCATTCGATGCATACTTTGGAATAACTTTATCAAACACTTACATTTCTTACATTTTGTGAAGTGCTAAATTAATTATAATAATAGTTCTACCTCATCAATAAACACTTAGTATTCGAACTAGACTTTGGATTTTCTTCAAAATTTCTCTAAAAATTGTAAAATAATTTATCGATATTCGTATCACACATGACTTTATACATGAATAATTCAATATCGTTTCCCAACTGTATTTTTCAGTAACGTAATACTTGCATTCAATTCTTTCAACTTTTATGTTTGACACTTAAATTTCAATCGAATTGCTTTAACCAACACTTTACGTCTTCATCTACAATCATTTTAAGATATCAAGATATGTCGCGATAAACGACCAAAAGGAAAAGGATTAGATAATCCATATATAATACATTGGATACAAGTAAATATAAACCCACAACGCAATTCCGTTTATAAGCAATTTCGCCCTTTTTAATGATCAAATATTTTCTTATACCGAATTATTACCGAATTAGTCTGTTCCCCTTTTTCTGCTTTTTGCTTAATAATATTGTCTCGCTATGAAACACGATCCTTTCAGTTGGCATATAATTATGTACAAATTTAATAATTTTGTAAATCTACAGCAACTCTCGCCAAAAAAAGAAAAGGAAACCATTTCCCTTTATAGCACCTTATTGGCCCCACTTTCCTATAAATGATATTTCTTGTCGAACTCAAAATGTAAAATCAACCACCAAATATTGTTCAATACCTAGAGTGCAGTTTTTTTTTTTTTTTTTCTGAAAATATAGATTTGAAAATAAATGTTTTTTGAAAATCGGCTAAAAAATGGACTTAAGTGAATGATTAAAGTAAGAAAAGCCTATACGCGCTAATAGAAGAGATCATCATTATGAAGCTATAGTTGAAATTCGAAATCAATTCATTGAGAATTAAAAGGGCTAAAAATACTTGAAGACCTTGAATAACTTGAAGAATATTTTGAAAAAAACGCGATTTTTTTTAAAAATAATTTGAAATATTGATTTCATTAGAATCAAATAAGGAATGATTACTCCGTATAAAACTTGACTGGAATTAATTTTCCTTTTTAGCAAAAAATTTATTATTCTTCAGCTAATTTCGTCATAAATTATCAATCAAAAAGTATCAGTAGATTTACTTGAAATATTATATACGATATTGTTTATTAGAATATATATTATATTATATATTATATTACTTTAGACGATCATAACAAGTTCAAAGATAGCTTCGTCTTTTCTATCATTATGTTTGGAGCGGTACAAATTCATTTAACCCACACATCAATTAAATCTATTTTCCGATATCTATAGATTCCAAAAATTTGCAAAGATAACTAATTGTATACATAGTGAACTGAAAGTATTAACGGTACCACAATTATAAAGTAATTATGAGTATATAACCGCAGGCTCACTCGAATGTTAGGCAAACTATTTAAGTAGAATTGAAAAGAAAGACGGACGAACATTAGTCTTCCACTCAATCTTATATCATTTTTCACCGTCCCTCCTTTAAGTTAAACTATTAAACTATTAAGTTAGTATTAGTGACCTTGTGGGAGAAGTACAGGTCGGCAAATGGAATTCGATGAATTAACTTAAAAAAGTTTGCCTGATTTATTGAATTATTTTATGAAGAAGAAATAAAGAAATTTGTGTAAAAATATTAAAAAGTACGTGAAATAATTACTTTTTTTCTTTTTATTTTTCCATACAAATTGCATTAGGAATACAGAAAATTCGTTGTAACTGACAATATTGCACAACTAAAGCACTGAAACGGACGTGAATCATTGTGATTGACACAGTTATACGTTTTCATTTTTTCAAAAAAAAAACGAAAATAAATGAATGAAAATTTGTTTTTGCTGTTTTTTTCCTGTTCGTTTTGGAAAAATCAAAAGTCCACTACTTTTAACAACAACACATTTATGTTTATTACGAGTTAATAGAATAATATCAAAAAAAAAAAAAAAAAGAAAAAGAAAAGAAAGAATAAAAAAAACTCACTTTTTATTCACCAAAAAATTTTTAATATGAACTTTACACTGGCAATATAAAAACTTTGAGATTTAAAAAAATATCTGCTTCTAAAACAAAACGATCGTTTTGTTTAAAAATACGCATTCAGGTATACTCACACAAACCTAAATTGCTTATAATTTTGTGCGCTAATGAAAAAATATTTTCTAAAAATATATTTAAGAGGAGGCACCAAAATTTTTCTATACATTATACAACACATCACCATCATCCGCAAAAATTTTTACGCAGAGCGAGGTGTCTGCATTACAAACATTATTAAAAAATTGTGTTCTCAATTAACCGAAACGTTGGATAACCGGTTTTTATAGAATAAAATAGATGATATACACGCACTATGGAGTAAGTCCATGAGAGAAATTGATATGATCACAATTAACGTGTTTTGATTGAAGAACAAAAGATGAGTGAAACTTATTTTTACAAGCATTTTTCATATAACACCCCGTTTGAAAAAAAAAAATAGGTTTTAATATTTCTAGACAATATCTTTAGACAAATGTAGAAAATCTGGATCGAATGTGACTATTTTTTGAACCACCTAATCCATATAGATGCTTTCACGCGCGAGAAGTAAACCTTTGAAAAAATATTATTATGAATATATATATATATATATATAATATATATATATAATAATATATAATTAATATATATATATATATATATATTTTAATATTTTATGATCAAAATGGGTTCATAATAATATTTTTTCAACACGCCCCGTAAAAGGCTTCTCATGAAATGTAAGCCTTTATATGATAAAATGTTTTAATTTTTATAGCCTCTAGCCTGAGGAATGAGGATATATTCCTTTTGTATTTGTAACACCCAGACGGAAACTTCAGTGATCCTATGAAGTATATATATATTCTTGATCAGCATCAAATTGCATTCCCTTGGCCGCTGAAGTGAAGATATCGACTTTAAATTTGGCAAAAATATTCGAAGCAGATTACAGGATGAATACACACACAGTACAGCTTAACTAACATCTCTTTTTTCTGCGTTTTTTAGTTATTTATAAATTGCAAAAATCAAACACGCCCTCTTAATATTAGAAGATATCGAAATTTTGTTCCTTTTCAGTTTTTTTTTTTTATTGTGAAGGTGGCCGTATAAATAATTTGGTCGTAGCTGAATACAGTTTTCTTACTTGTTATTATTTATTTCACGATGAAAATAAGCCTGTAGCAGTAGTTTTACATAAAAATTGATCGTACTCTAGATTTGATTTTTATGAAAAATGAATTTTTATAGGGTAACTAGATATTCAGTTTTAGTATGATGATAGAAATAGTTGAATTTTGATCAAAAAGGAATTTAACTTTACGTCGATTCAGGAAAATAAAATTTGCTAAATTTGAACACATTCAGTTCATACTGTAGGCCTCCTTACCTGCAAAGACTCCCATGAAAGGCACGAATGTCATTGCATAGACACGAGGTACAATTTCCAAAATTTTTTTGGTGAAAATGTATGAGAAGAAAAGTGATGTAGAGTGTTTAATAATCGGCCTCGCCCGCCTATAATGTTTTTACTTGCTTCCTATTGGGCTGTTTTTTTTTTTTTTATGTACTCACAAGCCTTTCATTAAAAAATGTAAACGAACTGAAATTTTCGAAAGTAGTCCCAAAATTGATGACATTAAAAATTTTGAACAAGAGTAGTTTATCCTTTTCTTTTTAAGAAACTACATAATTAGTTGTTTATAGTAATACTTTGAAACGAGCAAAAATTAAAGTTATACCCTTAAAAGGATCTTGAAGAAGCAAAATATTCGTATCAAACTTGATTATATTAACATTCGCATCAATCAGTCATGAGATACGAAGATAATAGTATAGTTATTTCACTTTAAGAAGTGATTGCATCAGCAGAGCCCAATTTGCAATTCATCACTTTACGTCATTATTCGAAAAATATCGCTTCGAATGGGAAAATCAGTAATTCTTTATTCGCAACTAAGAAATAACAGAAATGTACAGGTTTTATACAGAAATTGTGTATTCAGTCACCTCGTAAAGAAGATTAAAAGCTGATCTCCCCGGCAAAAATCGAGCTAGTTGATGAAGAAAGAGAACTGGGTTTTTTTCATCGCACAGTAGTTTACATAAAATTTGGAAATTTAAAAAATTTGCTTTTGAATTCCACGTTAACGAAGAAACCAATCGATATTACAGACTATTATATCAAATATTATCTTAAAATATAACAAAAATAATTAAATTCGGAAAAAAATGCTCTCGGAAGTAATGGACAAAATTTAAATTTGCGAATAGCTACAAAATAGCAACAAAAAGAAGTCCAGCTATTTTTGAAGAGATTGAAAATGAGTGATGAAAGGTGTATCAAATGAGAAAGGTTGTGGATGAAGTTGCACAAAGCAAAGTGAAGGTGACAAAGCCCGGTTTGATACTTCGTGAGTTAATGCTTTATGTGTTGGGTCATTGTCAAAGAACGCAATGGAAGTAAAATGCCCAGAATTGATCAATAAAAAGGCAGTCTTTCCCCATCAGGACAATGAGAAATCGCGGTCAATTTGAGTGACTTAGCAAACATTGAAAGAGCTTGCTTAGAAAGTTTAATGCTTTCACCGTACAGACCAGACATATCTCCATCAGATTGCCGTTTATTTGGCTCTCTGGCCGATTTCAAGAAAGGCCTGTAGAAATTACTTGAATCAGCTTCTTATCCAGCATTCCCTGGAATTTCTAATGTAACGATAAAAGTTTATCGATCGAAACAACGCATATTTATTTAGTCTAATAATATAAGAAAAATTTATTTGTGAATTTTTACGAAAAAAAATGCTACAAAGTTTTTCTTTTACCATTCTCTAATATTTAATAATTAAAAAGTCTATCATTTTAATAAAATCTAAACGCGTAGACATCAAACTGCCAAAATTTCAGAAGAACATAATGCCACAAATGTTTATATTGTAGTGAGCACAACACAGAGCGCGCCCCCAAAACTTCTTATAAATCTCTAACCAATTTTCGACTTGACCCAGTTAGTGACTTTCTGTGTTTCGTGCCAAAGCATTTATTTATTTTGGTTTTATGCATTCGTGTTAAATGATATCACTTTATTAAGTGCATGAGAAAGTTGCGAGTCGATTATGTAAATGATGAGTAAATATTATTTATGATCTATTTATACCCTATACCACTTGTGACACAAGGTATTTTATGTTTGCGCGAATGTATGTAACACCCAGAAGAACGTATGATAGACGCACATTTTATTGTACCGATCGATTCAGTATCGTTTTCTCCAAGTTGACTTAAACTTGTCTATCTGTCTGTTTAATTTTTACCCATATATTTTTATGTTCAATCTAAGCAAAGACGAAATTTTACAGATATTTTGACGAATTTTGGCGTGTTTTTCCCCGAAGATGAATTCTATTGAAAATGGATTACACACAGTTTCACTTTTGCGAACACTCCCCATGCAAAGTCTTATTTTGAAGAAGTCATTACATGTATTAAATTGTAATTTTCCAAATTTTTTGATAAAAATCGCTAAGTAGGACTGGAAATTATTTGAACCCTCACCCACATAACAGTTCTTATCAAAACTAAAAACTCATATAATTTAACATAAAGGTTAAGTGTATCAAATTTGCATCACTTTTTGAGCTACACTCCATATGAACATTAAGGCTTCACATGGCAAAAACGTCTAAAAGGTCTGTTATATAATGAATGGTTGTTTATAATAGAAAATTTGTGTGTAAGAACCAACTGTATCGAACTTGGATCGCTTAGATGGATTTTTTGAATCCCACTCCTTATAAGGGTTCTCATAGCATGTGGACTTTTATGTGGCAAAATGGTATAATTTTCAACATTTTATGACGAAAATGACTCCATGACAGCAATTTCACGTAAACATTAACTGTAACAAATCTGGATCGCATGGATCAGTTTTTTGATTCCTATTATATATAAGGGGTTTTTCGGACAAGTAGCTCTTTATAGGACAACAAAGTCTAGTTTATAGTTTTGTATAACGCACAAAGAGGGAAAGAATAATAAAATTTTTAATAAGAAAACTGCATTTATTAAATTTGGATCCGTTTCGGAATCCCTCACATATAAACGTACTCTTGAAAAGTGTGCCTTTACATGGAAACAAGGTAGTCTTTCCTTACTTTCCCACGAAAATAAAAGAGGAATTATATTAGACGAAGTCCGCTTTGCACGCGCGATTATTATGTTTTTATTTATTTAAAAAAAACATGCTTAGTTTCAATATTTATATTTTTCATTGCATTCCATTGCACTTAGCATTTAGGAAGAACAGGATTTATACAAAAAAAACCAATGAAAGCGAAATAAATAATGATTTTATAATAAAGAACGATCATTTCAGATGATGTAACATAGACACTGATACTGTAGCATCTCATGCCAGCAAATTTAGCTGATGATTTTTACCTTTTGCACTCTTTTTGTTACGTCAAATTCGGTGACACTTAAGTAGGTGTCAGTTCGAACAAATTTGCGTTCGTATTGAGTATAAATCAAGTAAATTTGCTACCACTATCTTTCAAAGTAGTATTTGTAAGAAAAAAACTGTGAAGGAAGTTAGGCAAAACCTAGCGTCTACCATCTTGGGTTGAGTCTTCCGTTTTACATATTTCTCAATATCCTAATTCTGTATTACATATTATCAATATTAATAAAAAAGATAATAAAGAAATTAATAAAAACACCTTTATTGATGTTTTTAATTCATTTATTTTAACTTTGCTTCGTCATTATTTTTATTGTAAAAAAGCTTAATTCTCATCACACGGTGTTGTTTGGAAATGAAAGTTCCAATCATCTCCATACTTTGAAACGATTCAGTCTTTTTATTGCATTCCTTCATAATTTGCAATGTTTGCTGTTAGCACTCCAATGCTTAGTGTTGGTATTGCAATATTTGCTTTTGGTATTGCAATGCCTGATGGTGGTATTCCAATGCTTGGTATTAGTATCCCCATGTTTGCTGTAGCCATTTCAATATTTGTTGTGTGCATTCCAATGAATGCTCCTGAAAAAGCAGCTTCCGATACTTTTCACAGCCTACCCTTTATGGAATTCTTCCAGCTTAACGGCCTTATTTCTCGCTTGACTTGCGAATGGTAATGTGTTGTCATCGAAAATTGTTATGGGAGCATCGAATGAAAGTACGTCCTCATTGCCGGCAATCGCTATCTCCATAATTCTCTCCTCGTCAGCTGTCACTGAGAACTCTTCGTTTGGCCTGCCTCCTGTTTTCTGCAATGACAATCTGTTGTCAGTCAGCTTCCTTTTCATCTTGTATTTGTGAATTGATCAAGTACGTAAAATAAATAGAAATTAAAAACTATTAATATTTTCGTTAACTTACTCTTCGCAAGCTCTACCATAATTGATACAAAATTTGATGGTCTTGGGAAGTGTTGCTTCAGTTTTGACCCATTTCATTTCAACAATTTGCACTCCGGAAATTTTCCTGTAATTACGATTAGTTGGAGACATGACTTTATCAGAAAGATTTATAATAAATACGCTTACCTTTTATTCATATTGTTAAATCAGTTTAATATGTCGAGTAATTTGCAACGTTTGTAAAAATACCGACGTTTAATTGCTGTGCGCATTAAACTTCCTTATCGACTTCTCCTCAGATGGCAACGTTTGGACTCTTTCCTTTCTTGATATTTCCGACACGAAGACTGCAACAGGCTATGGCAGGCTCAATTTAAAGAAGGTCCAGATTGGTGCATATTTTCTATGCTCATTTCTGAAGACGTATATACCTTTAAACCTTTAAACAGTAGGTCGCTGCCATGTCCGAAAAAATGAAACAATACTATAATTCTCGAATTGTGAAAGCACATACACATCATTAGTTACATTTACATGGAACTTTCACTAACCCATATTTGTTTTGTTCAAAGTTCACATTCATTTTATTTAATTTGAAAATTTCACGCAAATTTTGCATTTTTTTGGTTTTTATTTAATTTTTTCTATATGTTATTGCTTAACATATGTGTTTTGTTTACACAAAACCAACACACGCCAATTTTTCTCTCTTTTTTGCGGCTCTCCCATTATATTGGAAAATTTCTCGCACTCTATTGGAAAGTTAGCGATACCATGAAACTGAATTACCTTTCAAAAGGTTAGTATCTATTTTTAAAACTGACACAAGTTACATGATGACCGTCCTGGTATTTGGCAAAAGGACGAAGCATCGAACTCGTTTTCGAAAAACAACTCTTCAACAACTCTTGTTGTCTTTGAAAAGCAAAATAAGAAAGAAGTAGTCATACTGTCTCTTGACATAAGTATGACATATTTCACTTCATATACGTTAATGAATTCTTATGAATCGTGTTTTTATGGGGTGACAAGAAGTGATGTATCATATGTTAGCTATCTCAATTCACTCATTTCTTTTAAATTTCTATACTGATGAACCTCGTAGTCTTGAGGATAAAAAGAAAATAGTTTTCTAATTTGTTAAAGATTTTCCGATTACCTTCTCCGAGCAGTCCTTTAGAAAGGGTTTTGAACTTTATTTTTCATTTACCCAAAATAAAACTTAAACCATTCTCTTCGCATAAGGATGAAGAGTTGTGAACTGTTTTCATATTAATCAAGTCATTGTAATTTCTGCGCAACGACGCAAGCAATGGTCTCTAACAATTACGAGATATCCTAAAAACTTCCATCACCAACACCAGACTTATCAGCCTTATGACAAATGAGCATGACGATATTCAAATTTTATTCGATTCATAATAGGATCAGTTTAACTATTATTTTCAACTCTACCAAATCAAAACTTTTCAAAACGACTTCATCGCTGTCCCTTTTGCGCCTTGTGTTGTGAACAATCTACTAAATTCAAATTCTCGCCTGTCACAGCGAAAGACTTACTGAAGTTTTTTACGCTGTATATTATAACACCGCTTTTTCAAATGTCAACAATAGACAAACCGATTAAGAATCGTCAAAATGTGGAAATACGTAAAGAAGCAAATAATATAATAAGTTATGTTTTATTTTTTTAATTTAAACAAATTAATTTATACCTTGCCTTCCATATGTTCAACTTTATGGGAATATAAGTACACTCTCATTGCGTTTAGGTCCTTACATCATTGAAGGGAAGCTACGCAGATTTTTATAAAAATTACCAAGTGTCCTTGCAGTTTACATCTATTCGAAAATTATTTTATATTTAGAGCATTTTCCACAACAAAATCTGAAAAACTTGACTTATTTTAAAAACTATTGAACAATATATTTTTAATTATAACCTACGACGCGAAAAGGAAAACATAAAAAGAAAATTACCGAAATTATTTAGAAATAAATGTCAATCTGCTGAAGTAACAATAATTTTACATATGCTTTTAAATTTTATTACAAGATTTCTTCTAGTTAGGCATTAACTGGTAGAAGTAGGACAAACAGATGATAACAGAAATCATATGGTTGCAATTTGTTTCTGCGAAAAAGTGCTACATTAAAAAATCGAATATATACTTTCTTTATATAGGTTTTTCTGGGTGCATTTGCCAAAATAATCATATCTCACATTTACAAAAGGTAAAAGATGTAAGACCAATATATAATATTCCAACTAATCAATCACAATAACCAATCTGTACGGTATTGAAAGTCAAATAATATGACTTCTAGCTAAGAATGCCTGTTAAAAAATCTCTTAATTTAAGTTTATGTATTAAAAACAACCCTAACTGTTTATTTTCAAATTTTTGTTAATTTACTTTTATTTCGTTAAGAGTTTTCACTTCTTCAAGTGCATATATTGGATTTGGAAACATTAAATATTTAAAATTGACAATTTTCAGTTTGTAAAGTTTTATATACAAATTAAACTTAAAAAGCAAAAAATACAAATATGCTTCCTTTATGCTTGCTTGGTGTTGAACAAAAAACAGGGAGGTTAAGGCTTTGCTCATATGAAATCTTTCCTTGCTTTAATCGTTTACCGGCTGAAATACAATGAAGACCCTCTCACTTATCAAGCATATCAGAACGCAAATAGCTAATAAAAGAATAAAGCAGGGAGGTTAAGGCTTTGCTCATATGAAATCTTTCCTTGCTTTAATTGTTTATCGGCTGAAATACAATGAAGACCCTCTCGCTTATCAAGCATATCAGAACGCAAATAGCTAATAAAAGAATAACCTATATTCGACTGCCTTACAATATCATCGGAGAAGTAGAAATAAGAAAATTTATGTAAATGTTAGCATCTAATATATGATTTGAGAAATAATAATAAAGAATTCAAGATAAATATAAACAATTAATACATACAAATAACAATTCGTAAATATATAAATAAGCATCTTGTTTAATGAAATAAACAACGCAAAAACGAATTTAAAAGAAATAACCTGTGATTAAAGACTTTTATGGACAGAAGAAAGCAAAAGAAAAACTTAGAACGTTGTTCTTTCTCTTAATAAAATAGATACACCTTGCAATTATTGTCAAAATGATATGATTCTTGTATTATGATTCAGAATTCTCAAAATGTTACATTTTTCACATAAAAGGCGTTATTTAAATTATAAGTGAAACTATAAGAACATTTCAAATTTTAAAAAATATTAGCATATCCAACAATGTTTGTTTGGGTTGTAATTTTCGGTTATCTTACAATCCGCTCTTACGAACTGCAAGACACAAACAAATGCCTTATGCAACTTTTAAATTTACATGTTATGCCCTCTTCAACAAATTGAAAAATCTGAGGTTACCCATATATATATGGGTATATGCCTATATGTCTATAAATTAAATTAAAAAAATTTTAAGTCAGTACTTTGCAAACAAATCAAAATTAGAAGTACAGTTATTGATAGAAGTCTTCTAATGTAATTATAAAATAGCGCAATATTTAAGGGAAAATTCATATACAAAGGGCATTGTTAGGGGCGTATTATAATTAAACAGTTCATAAAATTTGTTTTCGCAGATTGGTGGGCGAACGCATTAATTAAGATTGTAATATTTAAATTGATAGACAATTGCATTTATAAATATGTTTCAATTTTCTTTCAAAATTTCTTGGAAAGTTCATATTTGAATCACCTAACAATATATCTAGAATACGTAGAATAAATATATTACGATCGGTGATTTTACTACTGTGTAGAAATACAACTCTGAAGTTTTTATAACATGTCAGTTTTATTAAAAAATAATGCAGTATTGAAGAATTCTCCAATAACAGCTGTTTGTTTATATGACAACAGTCAGTTGTAATGTCAAGAAAAAATCATGAAATAGTGTTAAGACTGAAGTTTCATTTCCAAAGAGGATTTCCAAAGAGAAGAAAGAAATCTGGGAAGTTGGTTAAATAATCCAAAAAAAGAAGATAAAAAATATTAAAAAAAAAAATTATATTGTCAATAATAAAATAGAAGTTTCATTAAGACTTCTAAAAGTAAAGGTGTGAAAGCATGTCGGCATTTACCGAAACGGCATTATTAAAAAAATTGGGCGAATTGAATTCTAGCCAACAAAGTATACAAACGCTATCCTTGTGGTTAATTCATCATCGTAAGCATCATGCCGGCATTATTAAAACATGGCTACGGGAAATTGAAAATGGTAAATGATATCACACTCCTTTAAAGGCAGTTTCTTTTTAAGTACCGTGTGTCTATGTTGCTTTCTGCATTTCAGTACCAGAGTCCAAGAAACTGACCTTTATGTACTTGGCCAATGATGTTATACAGAACAGCAAAAAGAAAGGACCTGAATATGGTAAAGAATTTGCAAATATTCTGCCCAAAGTATTCTCACATATTGGTGAAACGTGCACTTCGGATAAACTTTTTGGTAATTTGGGACGTATCTTAAATATCTGGCAAGAGCGTGGAGTTTATGAAGCTAAAATGATAGCTGATTTTAGAGCGAAACTTAACAAACAGAACAATTCGAACGAAAGCAACGATGTCAAACGTAAAACCGAAGAAAACAATAAGACTAAAGTAAAGCGCTCACGCACTTCTTCAGATAGTGATGACAAAAATTCAGCAGTACTGTTTGAACTGAATGGCGACGGTGAGCAAAGTCCCTATTTGCCTTTGGGTGACCCGCCTGAACCGGAAGAATTAGTAAAGGCTTTGGTTAAAATCGAAAATTCCGCCTCTAGTGATGCTGTAGTACGAGAGCGTATTGCCAATCTACCACCGGAAATATCAGAAATTAGCTGCCTTAATAAACTCGAGGATAAAGACGCTGCTAAAGCCCTAGCCAAACAGGTTTGAATATAATGAATTTCGAACGCATTTTGAAAGTATATATGAAAATTTAAACCCATTTTTAGGTTAACGAAGCAGTTGATCTTCTAAATGATTATAATTCACGCTTAGCAGCTGAAATGGAAGAACGCACTAAATTAGCTTCGATGCTGAGAGATTTTCAAGCCGAACAAAAAGAATTACTAGTGCAAGCAGAAAAGCGTTTAGAAGTAAATGTTTCCTTATTATATTTGTTTCTTATTTCAGCAATGAAATTGTACTCCAAAGTTTCCATTAGCAGTTATGTTATGAAGAAAAAAATACGATATTCAATGTCTACTGTAGCAGTTTAACAACAACATTGTTTTTACTTTGAAATTAACGAAAACTACTAACTATTGACTTAATGTTGAAATTGTTCAATTTGATAATTTTATTAAATAAATATAAATTTAATTTACGGGGAAGTTTATGTAAGCAAAGTATCCGCGAAGGTACTCCAAATAGGAAATGAATAATAGGACTTTTAAATCCAATTTTTTGTTTTTGAATAACCGATTCTAGGTTGATTTAATAATAGGTTCAAGAGAAATATCAAATTCTCATAAAAGTGAAATCTAGAATGATTGTAAAAGTGAATTTTTCTAAAAATATAATTACTATATTAATTTTTTTTATTGAATTATAAAAAAATGTTCTGTTTTCTTTTAATTGTAGGAGTATAAGAAGAAATTGCAAAAAATTTTAGCCGTACAAAAGGAAATTCGTGATCATCTCTCCAATTTACCTGATTTAACACAATTGCCCGATGTTACTGGCGGTTTGGCTCCATTACCCTCGGCCGGTGATCTCTTTAATATTCACTGAATGAATGACTTAAGAGTAAAATTTTAATTAATATTTTAGATTCTGTGAATTTTTTATAAAAATAAGGCAAAATTTCTTGATTTATTAAGAAAACGATATATTTATATACATATGTACGTATATCTATCTATCCATCTATATATATATATATATATATATATATATGAATATATAGGTAGATATAGATACATATATATACATAAACAAACATATATACATAAATATGCATACATATGCATATATGTACATATGTGTGCATATGTATGTGTGTTAGTCGAAGACAAATTCGATTACATAAAATTTTAAAAAAGAAATTCCAATTTTGCTTAACTTAAACTTGTACGGAAAAAAAAGGAAAATTTTGTTTAAAATTATAACGACGTTTTCACAATAAACTGATATGTCTGTTAAGCGATACTTTCTATATGTATGCACTAACTGCTATTACAAAGAAAAGTGTCGATAATTCTTTTAAGTATTTACTACATGTAGCAGTTAGGATGTTTTAGAATCGAAAATTACTTCGTAAAGAAAGTGGCGCTTAGTGTTTCCTGCAACTTGAACTTTTAAAAACACGGAATACTAATTGTTATAGGAAATAAATTATGAATTAAAAGCACGCCTAGTTTATATATTGTATCAAATGAATGAAAAAGAAAGTATAAAGAATAGAATGTAGTTATTCCGAAAATATTATCTCATCTGCTTGTTAAAGAAGTTGTTCTGACGATCTTTCTTTTGTTCGCAAGCGCATTTGGTGAGTAGAAGAAGAAAATTACACACATAGAAAAGATGACAAAAAAAATTGTAGTTACCGATTAATATTATTTAAGGCATTAAAAGAAATTTTTTGATTTCTTTCAAATTAGTTTGGCTGGTTTAGTGCAGGTCTGAAGAATGGGTGTATACTAGATGTATTCTTTGGTTAGTAACACCCAGAGATATGCCTCAGACGCGCCATAAAATATGATTGATTGATTAGCCGGTTCTTAGGTAATTGGGATTTGTGTCTGCCGTTCCCTCTATCTATAATTCGTCATTGGAAAGTTTACGATCCCAAAATTTAGAATAAAAAAACAGAAATTTGATTAATGGGTACAAATAGAGGTAGAAAATTGGTGGAATGCGTCCACAATCCTGTTTGAAATTTTGTAAAAATAATATATTCACCGACTAATCGTCATGCCGAAATAAGATATTTTTGACCTTTTTTTTCTGTGGCTGATAAACATATAATTTCCCACAGTTTATTTTCTTAAATTAATTTAATGTGAAAGTGAACATTGAATGTATTTTAAATGTCATCTTGGAAATATGTTAAATTTTTGTGCATATCTCTTAATTAATGCATAACATAGTTAGCTAATCCGTTCCATTTCTCTGTAAATGCTATTACATCGCTCACTTCGCTTGCTGATTGCATTTTCTGGGCGACCGAAAATTTGCTCCACACGTCACGGTTCGCTTGTCGATTCGATTGTTGAAATGTAACCGGTTGTCTTCCGCGTATGGGATAAGCACTTAGTATGCAAGGAACATCATCAAATCCTAAACAGCATTCATAAAAGCCACGATCATCTACGGGAAGCACCTATGAAAGTAAATTTTTACATTTATATTGTATAGTACATTTATATTTTATATATATAATATTATATTTATATTTTTTACGCTGCACCTGATCTAGTTGTTGATCAATGCTAACAGATAGTACCCATTCTCTAATTTCTTCATGCAGATCTGGATTGTTTTTCAAGTGTATTTCTTCAGGCAGTGGCACAGAACTCGGAAAATCTGTTGTTGTCAGATAGCTGTGGTCTACCAAATTGCCAGAATCTTCTTCAATGGCTTCGCATATATCTAGGTAATGATTAAGCATGACAAAGGCTTCCGCTTCACGACCTGCTTTACGTAAATCCCAACCAGCTTCATAGAAACCCTTATCTGCTGGTATTATGTCAGTATAACGTAACAAAGCGATTGTTATACGTAAAGCAATCGGCTGCAGTGATTGCACTTGACGACAAGCATTTCTAGTGGCATAATAATGAGTAATCAAAAGATATTGTTCTATAGTGTCAGCAATTGGCGCTTCTGAGAAATTCGATGATTTGAGTGACTACAAGTACAGAAAGAAAGTATTTTGTCATTTTTTCACTCAATAGTATTTTAATCTCTTATTTTTTTAGGTTTACTATTATTCTGGCCTTAATTTATTGGATATCATTGGTTTTTGTTGTTATTGTAGAAGGTTAAATAGATTAGTTTTCGCGTCCATAGATCTAACTGAATGGTAGCACGAGCAATTCATAGATTCATAGATTTCGGCAATGTTGTATCCTTAGCTTACTTCCTATTTATAATATATAGTGTTTGTCTTCTCTTATTTTATTTTTCTACTCTATTTACCGCTTCAATTTATTTCTCCTTTAAATTTCTTTTATGTCCTTCTGAATTTTCAGTTTCCATTTCCATATTCGTTTCGTTGCTTATGAACCGAAATTTTTTGATAATCTTGATGCTTTCTATACCTACTACCGAAGGTGAGGGGTATATTTCATTTTGTCATTTGTCTTGTAATTCCCAGAAGGAAACTTCGGAGACCCCACAAACTATGTATATTCATTCTTGAGCATTTTGTCTGGGTAATGTCTTTGGTAGACATTCTCCTGGTCGCAAAAATGAATATATCGGCTGAAATATCGGAAGTTCTTTCACATACCATGCTATTGAAAATAGATCAAATTGATCGCAGCGCCCGCCTACAGTGTAAGCTGAAAGCACGCCTGTCTTCTAGCTGTTTTTCACGGTTATCAATGGCTGGCTGTGTTCGACGGTATTCCATAAAAATAGAAAAAATCTGTCACGCCAACCTATTAAAATTTATTTTTTCACCCTTTTTTTTAAGATAACGTTAGTAGGTATAAGAGATTCGGCATAGCCGAACATAATTTTCTTACTTGTTCTTGTTTTCCTTTCTGCTTTGTTATTCTTGCCGTTATTCGTTTTTGTCCATGAAATTTTCTTTGCTACTTCCCCATTACTTTTTTGTATATACTTATTGGTTTTTTCTTTACCCTTTACTCTTTATTTCGCATTAGGACTCAATTTTCCTTTTCTTTTTAAAATTTTGTCATGGTTCCGTTATTGATATTACCTGCAATAATTTGTAGAGAAAGTTTCGTAAATTTTTCCATATGCTATTGGCTGCTTGTTCTTGCAAAGCAAAGCAATCTAAAGCAATTCTCTTATAAATGTTGAAATTAGCTTCAACAGCGGGTGTATCGTAGTTAATATATACTTCCAGCGCTTGCGTGCAGTTACTTTCCCGTATAAGTTGGGCAGCATAGAGCGCTACGTACTTTTGCAAAGTCAGAGAGTTTATTTGTTTCGCTTTATCCAAACAACGTTGCCATTGCCCTTGCTCGGCCAAAATGTCCAACGCGCTGATAATGTCTAAATAAATTCGAAATCGTGATAGACTCGCACTGAACTCTAGTTAGGTCCTTCATACTCACCTATATCTGCCAATTGTTCAACATTGCCTTCACTTTGTAAACGAGCCTTTTGTTGTTGTTCTACGTAAGCCATTAATTCTGGGTCGATTTCCTTGGCCAAGCGACGAGCTTTCGACCATTGTTCAGCTTTTATAAACACATCCACCGCTTCCCTTGGCATATCTGCTGCTAAATATAATTGAGCGGCTGGGCCGATCTGTTTAATTTGCCATAAACGTGGACCTAATTTTTGTGCTACTTCCACGGCATCTTGACCTTCAAGAAATTGATTACATATTTCGGCCGCTCTCAATAAAGCACGTTCTAATGTAGAGTCGTTTTCTGCATTTGATGAATCTATTTGCATCAAACATTCTGCAGCCTTGCGAAAATCCTCCTTTTTCGCAAACTCAGCAGCTCTCTGCAAATAGGAGCGTGAATCGTGAGCTGCGCCTGTACCTTGACGTTGCTCTTGAGCTGCCAAACGTCTTAAATCATTTAGAGCTGTCGGAAAATGATCTTCAGCTACACGTATGGCGTCATCAAACATAGATTGATTTTTATAATGTTCAATAATTAAATCGGGCCGTTGCGCTCTTAACAACAAAGACTGATAATCTGGATAGTTACGAGTTTCTAAAGCAGCGTTAGCTTGACTGATAAGAACTTCGCTCACCGCCTCAGGTAAGTGAGTTTCAGCTACATTTAACGCTGCTCTCCAATCACCAGCGTGTGTAAACATAAGTATCGCTTCTCGCGGTTTATTAGCTCTAATAAATTCAGCTTCGGCCTGCTCAAATTTTCCTTCATCTTCCAAAGCCATAGCTACTTTTAAGTGTACTTCATCCGTTGATTTTCCAGCGAAACGACACAAGTCCATTGCAAACTCAAATTGTCCTGAATCGCAAGCAAACCCTACCGCAGTTTCCAAAAGACCTAACTTGGTGAGTAATCGTACAGCTCTCTCCACTGGCAAAGATTTCGCCCACATATAAGCCACCTGATTTTTAGCTCCGTCAGTACCGTGTTGTTTAGCTACACGATAACCGTCTTCCCATCGGCCGACTGTACAATACATATGTACCGCCGATTTCCAGTCGCTCGCAGCCAAATAGTAGACTTCGGCGTTCTTTAATTTGCCTTTGGATTCCAAAGTGCGTCCCAAGTGATGATAGGTGCTTTCCAACAAATCCTTGTGATAGCGTTCAACTAACCGTATCATAGAATCATAAAGTTCACGGCGTTTATACATTGCTATGGCCAAATCTGGTTCATTAACAGCTAGCAGAATTTTTTCAGCGTCCCGATACTTCCCTTGTTCCTCTAAGTTGCCAGCAAGATTCACAAACAAATTGCGCATCTCATCAGATTTAAGATATTTTTCGCCAATAGCATAAGCCCTCTTCCATTTACCATGACGATTCAGTAACTCAATAGCTTCTTTGAAAAGATTAGCTCTAACTAGTAGATCCTCGGCGTTATCTATGTCTCCTGCAAAAGCCAGGTGCTTGGACAAATCTAGCGCATAACGTTGTATATCTTTTGGTTCATCTAACACCTTGGCTATTTGCACTGCTTTTCGCCACTGCTTAGCTCCTACAGCAGCTTCTAAGGCCTTTTGAGTGGCTCCGGCTTCTATGTAGTGATTTATAGAGGCGTCTAATTGCTTGCGTGATACAAGCCAATCACCCCATTCCTCTTCTAAAGCTATAACCTTATCTGGAGCCGCTTCCCTAGCTATGTCCAAGGCTCTAGCAAATGCTCCTCCTTTGCGATATAAAGCTAAAGCTGCATCTGCTCGGAACAAGCGGTGAGCAATATCACCAGCCATTTCGTAAAGCTCTAAAAAGAATGGGATATTCTTTTGGCAAGTAATTTATAATTCGGAAGCATCTTACCTGAGTTAATTAAACCTTCAGTGACTTTCATCATTAAGTGTTGGTCGTCGAGTAGGTGAGGATGTTTTAAAGCTAAACGAGCAGCACGTGCAGGTTTATTAGCTTTCAAAAATAAATTCATGGCCTTATCCACTTCACCTCGATCTTCAAGAATTTGGCCAGCTTTATCTTCTTGACCTGTTTCTAACAAGAACGACATTTGTTCATCTTTTAGTTGTTGTACGCTTGAAAAGCCTCGTCTTTCAGCCAAATTGACTGCATCGTCCCACATGCGTAATTTTTTATACATTGTTATAGCTGCTTCTAGATAACCTTGTTCTAAGTAGATACGTTCTGCAGATCGTAGATCAGACGAAAGTAAAGCTAATTTCGCTTTCACCGTAGGACAGAAAATACCAGGAATTCCTGTAGTCTTCTCGTATTTATCAGCTTCTTCAATCATTTCGCAAAGGTAAAAAGCTTTAGACACATTTCCTAAGGCAGCATAGCAACGTTGAGTTACACACAGGTTAGCATCCTCTATGGCAATTATGGCTAAGTTATGCCACATCGCCTTGGCAGCTGGTTTGTCACCTAAAGTTTCTAGAAAGTGAATAGCACGCCCAAAATCGCCATCATTAACAGCCGTGCCGAATTCAACCAGTCCTTCGTCGAGTTGGTAAGCATGCTCAGCAGGTCCCTCTTGAGTGCGAACAGTTGTACGGCCCTTTTAAAATATTAAAACAAAAATAAAACATGACCCAGAAATCGAATAATCTTTCAAACATACTCCTTCTCTTATAACTTCCGTAATTTCCCCCCGCATAGGCACTAAGGTTAAGTGCTCCGGTAAATCTATATTATACCAAATGGCCAAATTGCAGTTGCTTTGTGCCACCACTACATCACTTTGTGGTACCCATTGTACAAAAGAGATATTGTTTAGTAATGTTTGCTTTTTGCCCGAATAAATATCAATCAAGATTAATCTGTAAACCGAGTAATAAAGTTATTGTTAGCAACAGTGGGTGCATTATGTGGACCTCTTAACAAAATTAACCTCATTTTCTTATCACGAAAAAGTAATTTGTGTGCTGTTTCGCTTAATTCTAACCAATCAATTTTGGTCTCGTGATTAACTTGCCCAATAACCACTTGACCAAATAAATCTACAACACATATAGTTTTAGCGTCCAAGAGGAAGGCCAATTTTTTATTGTCTCTGAAAAATACATAAAGTCAGTTAGCTTTCTGCTTTTGGAAACTTCATTTACATGCTTACTTGGTATTTCCTCGTTCGTTTGAACGAACTGACATTACATGCGGATTTACAAACTCTGTTCGCACGGAACCGAGGAGCTTTGATTCACCGTACTCTACGAGGCTTAGTTCGCCAACATTAAATATCAGACATACCGTCGGATTTTCGAAATAAAAACGTTCATGACGTCCAGTGGCTGTCCAAGGAACTTCACTAGTTAAGTTACGAGTTAAATCACATAATATTAAAGATTCCTCGGTGCGTGCCACTAAGTAGTTGTCTTTGCCCATAATTCGAACATCATCGATTTCTAAACCCAGTTTTGATTCTATGGTCATCTGTTCATGGGGTGCTTTCAAGGAGCGTACTAATAATTGACTGGGAGCTACAAAAATCAATTCAAATTTATCCTGCCATAAGGTACGTTTTAACACGGTCTCAAATACTATAACAGTACCGCAAAGAGACGATATAGCCAATCTGCAGGAAAAGAGAGAAAATGCTCTTGCTGTTTGAATTATTTAATTATTATTACCTGGCGCCGTCATGTCTCCATAAAAGACAGGTTACAGTATAAAAGAATTTGATGTCCTTAGAAGCACTTTCACTCCAAGCAACCAAACGTGGACTCCAAGTAAAAATGCGTACACGATCGTAACTACCGAAAGCCACTGCTTGACCATTGGGACTACAAGCGGCGATCGTAAATTCACGTTCATCCTCCGTCCGTGAGTAATCAAATGTGCGTACTTGACGTCCCTGAAAACGCAAAAATGAATTTAGGGTTAGCAGAGAATTTTAAGAAAAACAACCCCTTACCATCGTATCATAAAATACGATACGTTGATCACATCCTGCCGCACAAAAGCCACCCTGATGCCAAGCTAAAGCAAATGGTGGCACGGGATGTTGTGCAACGCGAGAAGATGGCTCATTTGTATCATCGGACACAAAATAACGTATAATAGTGCCATCATTATGTCCAGACAGAAACGCTGTACCTTTCGTATTGGCAGCCAATGCGATACAAATACTTTCGGTTCCATAAAGACTTTGAGATTTATTAGTCTTACAGTGAAGTGCTCGTATTTTACCATCATCAAGGCCTAAAAAATATTTAGATTTATCAAAATGACATGTTAGCTTTAAGTAAATTAGGTATATGATGCGTCTCAAAACAGGATGATCGCGTGTGGCAAAAATCAAAATTTATTCGGTACATGAATTTTATTACTAACGAGTAGCGTGACAATGTTTACATTGCAACTACGTCATTTTTCCTACTTATAATATCTATCAGTAATGCTCTCTTTAATCTTTCAAACCTTCTGTTTACCCATGAGAGCAAAATTTGAATATATTATGTATTTATTATAAAAGTCAATCATGTCATACTATCTGCACATATTCTACTGATACCACCATATTGGTATATGCTTTTCTGTTAAATAAAATATTGGAGAGCTCTTCGGTCAAGTTATTTTGGGTATAAAAACATTTCGAACAAGCGAACAGGAGAGAAAGTCATTAAAGAAAATTTGAATTGAAGACCCTAAACACGAGGTGCTTCGTCAAAACATTTTAAAGTACTTTTAGATTACGATGATGATGGTTTAATTAGTGCGTTTGCTCAAGCGTTTATTATTTCGAATTTTCCACTTTTATTATATTACATTACATATTGTAACGTCATATGCCTTTCTATGAACGCGTTATCCATAAATTTCATGTTATTTCGATTAATCGTTTACGAAAAAGCTCTTTCACCAAATCATGATCGGATCACACAAATCAAATGGGAAATATTGCAAAAATTGATGTTCCGATGACGTCATTCTCCAGATCTATCCTTCAACGACTATTACTTGTTTGCAAATCTCAAAAGAACGCTCCAAAGAAAAAGATTTGGATCAGATAATAAAAACTCAGAGATTGGTTGCATCACTTTTATTGATAATCAAAATCGAATTTTGTAAGAAAAACTTGTATTCTGTATACTTGGTTCCGGCAATTATTGCCCGATATATATATAAGACCGTAATAATCGGGACAGGACTTGTTTTTCTTAACACAAATTGAAAGTAATGGATGTAAGCTAACGTGTATACCAAGCGTCGGCAATCTTTTTTATTACGAATTGGAAATTCACTGAAATGTTTATTTTATAAAAACATATTGAGAGAGATTGAAGTCCTTAGTATTTTCCAGGAGAAGGTTTTAAGAATAGTATAGGATGTGCTAAATATTCTCTCCATCTAAAAGTGCTCTTGTGCTCTTGTGAAGTATTACGCAGCAGTAGCCGTTGTTAAATAGGTCGAGTTAGATGATTCGTTAATATTTCATTTTCGAAACTCAAGTTACTTCTATCATCGGATGATGTACGCGAGTCATAGTTTGTTAAGCTTTAGTATATATGAAACGAACATTTCACTGTCTTAATAATACCTTCTTTCATAGCTTCTTGAAACTTGTTTGAGCTTAGGCTTCTAAAGTTCTCATGTATCATAAATCATTACTCTCCTTATTTTGTTTGGTCTTAATATCTTGGTTTATCTTGGTTTCGTTTAATTCGTCTATCTTTAGTTGTAACGACGCAATATATGCTTTAAGATTGGAAACCAGTGTAAATTTTTCACAAAAGAAGAAGTAATTTTTTCATTTAATAGATGCTTTGAACCTTTTAGTAGTATAAGGGGAAAAAATTCATTAACTAAAAGTAATTGTTTCTTTTAAATTTCGCACTCTTCCACAAACACTCTGGAAAGATTAACTACGTTAAATGAATTCCTAATCTCTTATCCGTCGCTTTGTAACTGCACTTGTACTAACAGATGTCTTTAGAATGTGTTTATGATCATTTAAAAAGATTTCCCAACAAGTATGTGTTAAGATAGTTTCATCAAGGAGACTGTTGAGTAGGATATGAGATGGGTTCGAAAGGAGTCAGTGCTTCTGGCTAGAAATTAAAAATCTTTAATAGAGACTTTTATATTAACATCTAACTTCTCTGCAGAATTTGTAAATATTCTTGACATTTTCTCTGTCGTTTCGAAACGTGTGCAGTGTAAAACGTGCTATTCTAGAGTAGTAGTAAAATAGAGTGAACGTGGTATGATAGCTTTAAAGTCCTACATTATTATTATTATTATTATTATTATTGTACAATCTTTTATCGGAAAAACTCTGTGGATATGTGGTTTCAGTAGGACGGTGCCACAAGCAAAATAATCCGTTCTGGTTGGGCATTGTCGCGGAAGAAAGTTCACGTTTTGGTGGTTAGGATTGATCACCAAGATAGTTCAATTTCTCACCGCTTGACTTTTTTTTGAGGTTACGAAAAGAATAGTGTTTATGCGAACAATGCTCAAACTCATGACGCTTAAGTTATGGCTGAGCTATTGGCAGCTATGCGCAGACAAGTCATTGAAAATTACCTCAAAAGCGTTGGATCTTGTAAATAATGGCAAGATCCAAGCAGTATATTGGGAAATAAAATTTGATCCAAATTTCGTTCAAAAGTGGCTTTTTTCTATGTTTACTACATTACTACAAAATGGATGAGCCTGTATATATGTTTGTTACAAATATTTTCCTTTAATTTTTTTTTCATTTTTGTTTTATGACAAGATTTAAATAGATTGACAGCGTTTACAAAATTAGTATTTCGTAAGCACCGAAAGTTTTTACCGGTAATTTTTTACGCTTTAACTCTTCCTTTAATCCAACTGAAGTAATCAAGTAGTTTAGCGTTGATTGCTCAATGAATAAAAGTAGTATTATCAACAGTCAAAGGAGAATGAAGCTGACATAACTAACATCAATAAATTATTAAGCTTAATTTGCTAGGAAGTTATATAAAGTAAGTTTCTACACTGATATCTTCTTGGGTAATATTTCGTTTGTAAAAAGTTCAATTATCAATTAATTGTTTATGTTCACTTCGCACATTTGAATTATTCTTAAAATTGTGCTTAACTTTATTATTTATAAGATACTTACCCGCTATAATGGGACCAGATGTTAACCACATTAATGCTGTCACTGCTGTTGTTTGAGGAAATTTGTTGCAAATTACTTTCTTCTCATTCCACGATTCTCCCAACTTATAAACGTAGACAATATTATCGCTTTGTGCCACAGCTAATTTTGTAGAGTCTGGGCTAAAGGCTAAACCTCGTATAACATACGAGTGTTTGCCATTTACTGGATTTGAGGGTTTTGTTGAAAACTTGTCACGACGTTCACCTAAATCGTCGTATAAATAAATGTGACGATCCGCGGTAGCCACGGCCAACTTTTGATAATTTGGCGACCAAGCCAAACCAGGAATACGATTTATGTAATTCTATGTATATCAGATTAATTTCTACTTAAATTTAATTATGAACATTTATTTACCTGGCCTTCTAAAATTGTTTTTAAATACTTTAATTGCATTTCTTTTTATTTATTCAGAACTTGGAAGGTAGACCGTTTTTATTATGAATTTCGCAACCTTTTCGTTGTGTTATTCATTCTAGTAAATATTGTCATGGCAATCGTTGGACATTCAAACATTAACCGCCAACCTCGTAAGTGTGCAGGCACGTGTAAGTCATTTGTCTCTTTACTTTTTCGTTTGTACTGTATGTAATCAAGATTATTTAAATCATATAAATATATATATTCTCATATAAATAAGATAAATACATAATATTATGTATACATATGTATAACATGTGTATAAAAAAGGTTGATATAATATGCATAAGTGTTTGTTGCTGTGTGGGTATTTGTTGTTATTAAATCCTTAATACATTCCTTAACATTATCTCTATTTAACATAAGAATTATTAAGTACATAATATAAATTCTGTACTCTTTTCTTTATTTTTTTAAGAATTTCATACTCTTTACATTTTAAAGATTTCTACCGGAGACAAAGGTGCTATTAACTTTCACTCAAAAATGCAAGCGTTCTGTTAGCAATCACTAACATTTAACATTAATGTTAAACACCTTCAACATTTTAATCGAAAACATCAGATTGTAACGAAAAGCAAAGAGAATAAATAACAGTAGAGCTTGTATCCGTTACTTTTAGTAATAAGAGATAAAACAATAATAATAATAAAGTAATAAAAATAAATAAATTAAATATTTTTTCACTTACTCCATTTACTAATCAATGTTAAGCGAAAAGTGTTAATTTTGTGCCCTACATTTTACTTAATTTAGTAATAAATTTTAGGAATAACTTAAATGTTACTCTTAAAGGCCGGCTTTAAAATAATGGATTAGTTATTATTAATAAATTCTGTAAAATTGTATTTAAAGCATAAAATTGACAAATTAGATTATTAAATTAATGCATTAAAACGTGAAAAAAAGGGACAAACAATATGAAATTTATTCAATTATTAACGTTAGAGAATTTTTTCTTCAAGGCATAAAATTAATGGTTGAACGAGTTATTGTTACTTGTTTCATTTCTCATAACAATTGAGAAACAGCTTAACCTAACGTGTGTGCGTACATTACAGCAGAAACTGAATACATAAAAATTACATATGTGTAGTATGTATATAAATATGAACAAAAATATATTTGATATATTTATAGGAGGTGGTTGTCGTAACTTAGCATTGCTCGTTAGAGGTCGTTACGAGCTCGGATAAATTATTATATTATAGTATAATGAAATATAAAAAGATTTAATTATAGGTATACTAATGAATGTTTAAATAACTTTTATAGCATTGTTTAAAAATATTATAGTACTTTTATACTGTTATAGAAAGTTATTTATCCTATAATCCTTGATCTAATTCAACCGTCAAAAATTAATAAAATTTGTACTCTCTTAACAAAACTTTATCAGAGACAAAATGTAATAACAAAAGCTCTAATGCTTTAGAAATAAAAGCATAGATGAAAATTCTGCTACTTTAACATAATGTGTTGTTAGCTTCAACAGCCACTTTATTGCTTACTGTTTCCTTTCAATTATTTGCATTCTTATTATATTTTACTATCTTTGATTATTATTATATTATATATTATATTATAATTTAATTATATTATAATTTATTTTATCACTAAAATTTCAAACAAATTCTGAAGTGAATAAAGTGTGAACACATTTTATAAATGGAATATAGATTAGAGTTAAAATTATTTTAAAATTCAATTAATTACCAGATGAATTAATCAAAAATTGTAAATAAAAATAAAACAGCAAACCAAATTAAAACAATATCCTTAAAAGACAAACAAGACAAAAAACAAATAATATCCTTAAAAGACAAAAAATCAAAATATAAATAAATTTAAATAGTTTAAGATTATAAAGAATTAATAGTTTCCCTTGTATGATAAATTATTGAACTATCTGAAGATATGAAAGCCGTTATGAAGACTTGCAGAAATCAACCACTTATTATATCCCTGGTCGGATATATTTATTTGTAGGTCATGTAACTCGTTAAATTAAATTAAACGAATAACAGTGAATATAAAAGTAAAATGAATGCATTATGCGACTAAACGAAAAGAATAAAATCGTTAAGAAAAAGTACAAATTTTAAGTGTTATAAATACCATCACAAAATTGTAAAAACTTCTATAGCCAAGAATTTCACTTTTCTTTTTGAGTGCTTTCTGGTATTTTGAATATCCGTGAAACCGACCATCCATAAATTGAATGTTTTTTTTTTCTATTTTTATTATGGCGTTTTAAACTGTCCTTTTCATTTTCTGTCAATTCAAGGCGCATTGTTTGAACGACACGAACAACAACGACGAAAAGGATTGCATAGCTTGCAGGAAGAAAACGTTTTAAATATATATATATATATATATATATATAATAATGTTTTTTTTCATTTTTCTTAAATCTGATTCTACTGTAATTTAGGCAAGGCCATCCGTTCACTCGTTTGCACGTTATCTAAGCTCTTTAAATTCCAGAAAAGAGATAGTTTATGTATAGATAGATGTATAGTCACATAAAAGCGATTGGGACGAAATATGTTTTCCACCAATTAGTTCATTTAAATAGAAGCTTATTTTAAAAGAACATTTTTTACATAATTTATTTAATATAATTTTTGTTTTCCTCTTTATATCCTATTAACTTTTTATAAACTATCACTTGTGGTAGGTACGGTGTATATTAGGTTTGTGCGAATGTAAACAACACTCCTAGCAGGACTTTCAACGTACCCATCTTTGATTGTATCGATTGATTCGGAATCAATACCTGCATCGATTTAAGCTTATATGGCGGTCTGTCTGGCTGTCTGTGTGACTAATGTGCTCTTATGTATTACTTTGTTTAGTCTATAGGTCGCAATTTTTGAGATGTTTCGACGAAATTTAGTAAAATGGTCTGAATCAGACTACTTTTACGGCCATTTCCCATATATCACCTTAATTAAAAAACCTCCTATATCAAAAATATTCTTCATGGTAGTCGCCATTTTGAATTTTTCACAAAAGATTTTTTTTTGCAAATGGTGTTGTCATCGTGGCTAAAGGCGTGTGCAAAATTTCAGTGCCATCAGATATTCCGAAGTGCTCAAAATGCCGATTTGAAAAAATTTTCAAAAATCAAAAATTTGCGACTGGCGAGTATTCGAACGAAAAATTGAATTTACTACGCAACTTTTTATTTATAAATAAACTGTATATTAATTTATCGAATGACGGGAACCGTGTTTCGGTAATGAGTGCTATTTTGAAGTTATTGTAAAAAATTGGAATGGAGAGATTAAACATTGTTGTAGATATGCTGTGCGGGGCTTGAAAAACATGTTTCAGGAAAATCAGTTCTTATTTCGAAAGTGTCACGTTTGACTCTATTGGTTTTTTTGCCATTTTCTCTCTATAATTCTATAGCCGAACTCATAGTTAACGTCAAAATCTTCTTATTTCTTCATAGATTTACAGTTTCCTTTCAAATAGCTATCATTCGCTAGTCTCAATGAACGTACATGTGTTTTTGTTTTGAAATGTTTTCAAATGAACATAAATACTTTCTAAAGGCATATGTTTGTGAACTAGCGACGTCAGAAGTCAACAAGCAAGTTTTAGGTTGTAACTTCTTCTTTCTCCCCTAAAGTAAAAGTTTGCCAGAGTTGAGCTGGAACTGCGAAGTGTCATATAAAGCAACGAAGTGCTAACTGCTAATGATGTTTAGTAAATAGCTGTGGTATTGTACTGTATTGTTATATGCGCAACCCGCACGCGACACGGAACACGTATTACACTCGTTATAACACTCCCGCTTTAGGATCCTTATGAATCCAGCCACCTGATTTGGTTCGGAATACCGTACTATGTTCGGAGTTATGAAGCGTTCGCCAAACACTTTGTGCTTAATTCTGCAGATGAACACGCATTCATATACTTGGGGCGTGTCTGCCGTTGCTTCTCGGAATGTGTAAAAATCGGTATCTGGGATACCTACACCTTTGAGGTAATACTTGAGATAGTTAGGATCAGTGTAAAAGCTGGTGCGTAAGCATTGATCATCCCACTTGTTTATGTGGTATAACAGCGGATTTTCTGTACCTTTTTGCTTGCCGTTGTTCTATGCTATGCCTCCAATGGCAATTTGTAATTATTTAATTTTTTCCGCTTTGACGGCATTATTTGCGAGCACACCATGGGAGGCATTCAGGCAAGTGCTTGTCCAGTAAGGAAAGACAAGCTTTGTCTTAACCAATTGTGTAGAGCGCATTTTGCTCCATGGGAGTGTGGTATCGGTTTTGCTTGAGAAAGTCCATCGCTGTGCTCTTTAGCTAGGGCAAGTTTAGGTAAGTATTGGCCGGGATCAGATCTAGCACGTCCCCTCTAAAATTATAATGTCATTTTTAAAAAGGTTATGCGGAAAGTTACTCGCCCCTGAGATTGTCCAAAATGTTTGGTAGTCGCTTGCATCAAAGCGAATTATTCAGTCCAAACAGGAAAGTGCTGGACCAGGCTCGGTAAATTAGATGTGTTTATATGGCGGAAAAGACACCTGGAGACTATAATGAAGCAACCACTCCCATAACTATATCACCATATTCTTCAATATGAACTCCGAAAGGGCGAAGAAAGCTATGTTAATTTCAATGAGCAATGAGCCGCCGTCCGTGTTGTTCATTGTACATTACAGATTAGGATAGTAATATAGCCTCTGTAGTGATTTCAGTAGGCAATCAATTCGGAATAATTTTCTGAGTTGATTTAAGTCTGCCTGTCCGTCGTTCCAATTAATAAATTTTTGTTCATGTATTTTTGTGCTCAACTTATAGGTTCAAACTTTCGAGATATTTTCAACAAAATCCTTTGAAAATGGATTTCATCGGAACATTTTGAGATCATTCCCACATTTATAGCTTTCGAAAAAAGAAGAAGGAAAGATAGCGCTTTAGTACTAAACCATTGTAAGGAACAGAATTGTTCCGTTTGTCTTTTTGCCTGGGTCAGGCCGTTGGTCGTTCCAGGCGTTCTTTGTGCTCCTCTTCGGAATTAAAATGAATAGCCACGTGTAGTTTTCAGTATTTTTATTTACAATCCAGATAACTATAAAATAAAAAATCCGTCTGTCACCCTGTCGGGTCTTGTTACCTTTTACAAACACATTAAGTTCGCCCTCATGCCCTCTGATGACGGATTCACACGGAAAAGATACCAAACTCCGACGTGCGACCAATCTTCGTCGCTATCCAGCACGAAAGAGAGCAAACGGAAACGACCGCGTTCCCCACTTGCTCTGTTGTTCTCGTTAGCTAGGTGGCGTTGCCACCTAGTTTTATTTCAACAGAGTCGCAGGGTCGCAGGAGAAGCGTGTGGACCAAGACCAAGGCACGACTTTGGTCCTCACACCACTCTGGGAAATCGTGGCAAGAAATTTTTCGTTTTAGTACTTTGTAATTGAAAATTGAACAGTTATTTGACATATAGATTAGTTTTCCAATGATTTACAATACTGGGTGGTTAATTTTGATCATTTTTATAGAAAATGCTTGGAAATTTTTGTTGCAATTTATGAGCAGTAAACAACAAAACCCGAAAGAAGAGGTATTATTTATGTTGCACTTATACTTTGACTAGTTTAGCCCATTCCCAATACTAACCGGTGGATAGGAGTTTTCAATCTTTGTGTCAAATTTGAAGTCATTGTCATAACTTTTGCAGCCACAGATCTTATACAGCCAGAAAGACAGATGGACAGACAGACAGACAGACGTACGGATAGATAGGCAGACAGACAGACAGACGTACGGATAGATAGGCAGACAGACAGACAGACGGGCGGAAAAACGGACAGGCAGACCGACAGACAGATGGACCGACAGACGCGCAATCAAGCGAGTACAGGCCAACGGAGAGACATACGCACTTGTGGAGGTGCTTAAACCGATACATATACTTAATAGGGTGTCTGAGACTTCCTCCTGGGTGTTGTAAACAAATTAACAAAACGGATATTTGTCAACTTTAAATCTTTTCGACCCTTTTATGTATAAGGATCCCAACGGAAGGAAAGTCTTTACATGAAAACGAGCCATAATTTTTGACATTTTATGAGATGAAGAATCGCATTAGATGTAAAGCATTTAATAGTTGGCTCTGTACGCCTGCAATGTTTCAACTTTTTCTTATCTTAATTTAATAAATTTTAAAATTTTTCACTTAAAAGGAGAAAACATTTGGGAAATTTCTCCTTTTTACAGCAGGTGCTGTGGTGAAAGCTTTGAAAAAAATTGACTTTAGAAGAGTGTATTTGAGCATCTGCGCAAATGATTTCGTGAGCGAATTCACCTTTTTTTTTAAACGAGTAAAAAGAGAGAATTAAACAAAGCCGAGTATACACAATAACACACGAGGTTTTATTATGACATTTTATGGGCATCAATGTCATCGCATTTAAGCATAAAAGATTGCTTTTCAAATGTTCAGTTTCACAAAAGGCGTTGCGTGATAAATGTAGCATAATTTACGGCTCAGCGCCATTTGAAGACGTTAGCGGGGGAAGTACTAGTAAGAATCACGTAAATTTTATGCTGTTTTCCCTTACAAATGAGTCCTAATCACTAAAGTTGATGAGTAGAGATAAAAGGGATAGCTCTTTAAAAAAAAGAGATATAAGCGTTAGGGCTTCCATTAAATGAATGGAAAATTATGTTAAGTATGTTTCGAGGTCTTTCTTATGATTTTATGAAATACGTATGGATTCGTTTTGATAAGCAAAATATCAACAGTTCACTTAAAAACCTTGAACCCTTAGAGTTTGTTGAAAACTTTTTTGTTTTCTATTAAACTTTTTATGTGCATTTTTTTTCATGGGGAATTAGTTACTTTACGTGAAAATCTTTTCTTCCTCCTTTACAAAATGTTGGCAAATTTTTTTAGCGTGTTTATTTATTTGTTTTTTATTGTAAATATATAGTCTTTAACGAACTCACTGCTGCCATCAGTTGACTGTTCACTAAATTAACACAAAAGCATTGGAATTCCGGTTTGGAAAAAAAAAAGCAAGCAAAAAAGCAAACAAGCAAAATACATATTTTTTATTACTCATTAAGTATTATTGAGCGAGCAAGGCGAAGTGAACGGCCACGGCAATAGTAACAGCAGCAACAATAACAAAAAAAAGTAACAATAATATCAACAACTAAATACAGCAACCATGTTAACAAGCGGCCACAAATATGTCTCCTTGTCTTCTTATTTGTTTGTTTGCTTGTATAGAGCATATATTTATGTATGTGTGAATGTTCAAAGCATTACGATAAACTGTGTCAAATGCTAAATAACGTCACAACACAGGCACAGTTAAAATTTATATTCGTAAACACAGCAACAAACAAACAAATAAGCCCAAACGAAACATAGATACAGACATACAGACGTACAAACATAGTTAGACTTGCGGTATTTTTGAAATTTCTATGCACAAAAGTCTATATTATATATGTATCTATGTAACATATGCACGTTACCTCATGCATTTTATGTTGATATCAAGCCAAACAAGATCGAAAAATATATATGCAAACATACACACATACTTACATCCCTATATATATATATATATATATATAGTGGTATGTAAGTAGATATGTATGTTGTATACATATTTTTCCTTATATATATATATATATATATATATATATATAATTCGTTCGTATATATGAGTTTGTATGTATGCATTTAACTAAATTTTTGTTGTATATTTTATGTCGCTTGTTTTACCACAATTTGCGAAAATTTCATTTTTTTCCCCCTTTGTGTGCGCTTATATTTTTGTATATATGTATATATATATAAGTACACGTATATATGTAAGATTTCTCTCATAAATACATTGGTACCACCAGAGTGCATTGTACATGTCCTTGTTGCATTTATATTATGTTACAACATGCTTATGGGTTTTGTTGATTAGCTTTTACGAAAAAAAAAAAACGAATTATTTTATCAAAAAACGAGGAGAAGAATTCCCAGCACTAGGAACCTAACTAATAAAATGATCTATTAACGCCTTATAGTCTTTATAATAGGGCAAGCTGACTTAAGTGCAGTTTTTTTGCAGTGAGACGTTGTAATTTATGATTTGTAGAATTCAACCTGTAATGGTACTAAGACATCATTTATCGTACCCTTGGGAGGCATTTTCTTTTTGGTAAAATTTCGTTCGTAAATAAAATTATGGGAGAATTTAATCTGTAAGATTAATTAGCTAAACATTAGATGCTTTCACGTCAAGGGTTCCTTTCATCAGATCTCGTGATTTAGGTTTTCCTTTGATTGAAATCACATATCACAGGTGTCCAAATCTTGCAAATATAATCGAGCAGCATTACGCAACGTTGCCAGTTGAACACGTTCGTCAAAGTTGCCCACGCTTGTGGAAATAAGCGGAATATGAAAAAATTTCACTTCACCGGCTTAAGTAAGCGTGCAAAACAATTTATATTTGGAATATAATAGGTTTTTTGGTACAGGACCTTGCGTTGTTACTTTGAAAAATAAAAAGGCGATAATATTTTTTGGGTTGTATTTTACTTAAAAATGGTCCTAAGAAGTAAGTGGTTTTTCGGGATATTCATTACGATACTACATTCATCCAAGTTTAATAAATTCCTTACAAGCTTATGTCGATATCGATACAGATCAGAACACAAAATTTTCTACGTGTTTCATATTCTCTACATTGCTAGCACTGCTCTTGCGCTTATTGAGTTTTTGTCATGCGACGTTTACTACACGATACATATTGTACATATCGATAAAAATTTGACGAAAATGTGCTGAAATCGAATTGTAAAAGAATTTATTTATAAAAAAATTTTTTGATGAGATTTTTATTGACTTTTACACGCTCAGTTTAATATTGAATTTAGGGACAAAAAAAAAAAAAGAAAAAAACAATCGAAGGATTCAGTCGAATCGCACACATACGTTGACTTAAATAAATAAACGAACGAACCCTGTAGAGTCCATGGTTTGTCTTACATAAATTAAAGTCATTGCTTTATATTTGAGAAAATTTTTTTATCGAATAATAAATGTTTTGGTCGCATTTCAATATATGCAACCTATTTGAGATTCCGGTTTGATCTTCTTATATCTGTATTCCTTTCATTCTTGTCTTTGATGAAATCAAAGGAGTATTGGAAGAAATATGATTACTAAGCTTTTCTTAATTATAATTGAAGTTTTAATGGTAGTTAATGACAGTCAATAAAAACAATTACGAAATTATGTTGTGAAAGCATCTTTATCATCTAATCTTAAAATGAATATTTTTTTCGGCAAATAATGATTACATTGTTAATAAAATAAAGCAAAATTGTTTGTCTAACTTGAACGAAGTTAATAATTGAAGTTATATAGACACCTTAGGTGTTGATATAAAATGTTTTACTTCTTTAAAATCATTATTTTAGCAAAACAGTTCCAAACATAAGTACTTTATGTGCTTAATTAACTGAGATTTATTCTATAATGCACGGCAGGCATTTCCTGTTATTACATCGATAAAATCTTTAAATGTAACATAACATAATTCTAGATATGGGATACTTCCCCTCATCGATTCTCCTTATCCTTTTTATACCCATATGTATAGGAAGTATGATATATATGTACAAATATACGTGTGGTAAGTATATCATGGTTAACTGTTAGTTCTTCTGTATCAGAAATGTTCTTTAGGGAGTCTTTAGTGAATATTTTGCATTTGATGGTACTCTATTTATCGTCTCGCCTATGTGTATGCAATAATAATAACAACAGCAACAACTGTTACCATTCTACGAACCCATATACGACAGTTAACTAACGAAACTTTCTCTTCTATAGGAATTTACAAAAAAAAAAAAAATTCATCTATATATATATATATATATGCATGCATACTTGTATGTACACACACACACACATATATATATATATATATATATATATATGCATAAATATATATAAAGAAGGTTATTTCCGCCTTAAAGCGAATCTTGGTTACCCATCATCGTATGTTTAATATATTTTAAGTGCATGCAAAATGTAATGTAAAGCAGAAAAAAGCACTATGTAAGAATTGGGCACATGTCCACAAATACAGAAAAATGTTGTGACCGCTATGCGCCATGCAAAGCGATTGGAATCATTTCAATTAGTAAAGCTGATATATTCACTTTAAACCATATCTGGCACACTTACTACGTCGAGTTTTTATGTATAAATTTGTGTTTACATTTTTTTATTTACTGTAGACGAATTTATAAGAAAGTCATGCCCTGTTTTAGGTCTACTCTGTGAAAGTATAAGCTAAAACACAATTTGTGTGTAAATTTTTTGATTCTTTTATCTTAATGTTTAGAGTTTTTAGAGTTAAAAAAGAAACCTGACGAAGGGACACACAAATAAATGTGTATTCAAAATCTTACGCCAACCTATGGGGCATTTATGATCTTCACAGATTTTGTAAGTTCTTAATTTTCAGTGATGGGAATAAAAATGAAATATAACAAATCAACTAAAAATATATGAGACTTTAGGTATAATTGTTTACGGTTTGCAGAAGCACACAACTAAAACGGTGGACAGAAAAGTAAATTAATAGTCGAATAGAAATTTCATATTTTATTGTGTACTTTTTTTAGATCTCTCTCTCGCTTCTATCTTTCCGGCGGTTATCAAAGTATCAACAAATTTGATGAATCTTTACATTTTTATTGTTTGTTTGGAATAAATAATAAAAAAAAAACAAAGAATTAAAAAATAAATAAACTAAATAATTTTTGTATATGTATACGTGTGTGTGTCTTTTTTATAATTTTATATATAACCAAAGGGTATGACAGAGTTAACGCTTTTATGGCACATTGATTGCATTCTCCGCTTACACGATTTGGGAGCTTTGTGCTTTATACATAACTCGTGTAGCATTTAATTCTTTTTTAATTTATTTATTACTTAATTTATGATTGTTTTTTTCACATTTAATATTAAAAGATATGAAAAGTAATTTTTTATTTATATATTTAAACTTTGCGTGTTACTATTGATTGCGGCTTCATTTAGATGCAATACAAGTTTGTCAAGAATGTATCAAATGAATGTAGAGGTAGAAATTACGTTTATGGATAAGTTGATAGCCATAATTGAGTAAGTTTCAATTAAAAATATTTCTCGATTTCTTAATTTTTTTTTTTGATTTATTTTGATAACTTTTATTCGACTTTTATTAAACGTCAATTAAAGCTGACCATATAAAGTAGAAAAGCATATTATAATAGAAAGTTTATGCAATGAAATTTCATTTCATCATTTTTGCTTCAGACATTTTTGTATTTAATTACATTTTTTTTTTTTTTTTTTATATATGCTATCAAGGGTATTGGAACATGCACTTGTTTACAAATCCATTCGTCTGGTACTTATTTCTTTACAGTGATTATGCTAAAAACTACATCGCGTTTTGTTTGTATCCAACGTAAGTGTCAGACGATTTCAGTCGCCTCAATAGCTAATAAAAAAAAAACCAACATTCTACGTTCGGTCGTTTATAATCAATTCTCATGGATAGAAAGGTACAAAAAGAGGATTTTGAGTGACAAATGAATTCACAAGAATAGCAATCAATATATTTACGATCTTTCACACACACAGCCATATATTTAAGTTGAAGTCAAGTACTTCTTACCAAAGTTATATTTTCTTTAATTTGGGAATTTATTTATTAAAAAATAACAAATATACGCTAGAAATGATTAGTAAAAAAAAAAAAAAGGAAATAGAACAAGTCGGGTACGACGTTCCGCTTAAAATCGCTCTTAAAAACTTCTATTTCTCTGTAATATTTTCATTTAGAATTTGTTAGTGAACTTTACCTCTACCTTAGAGATTTGTATCATCTCTGGCTATATTTGAGTGATCCGGCTATACTTCTAAACGCCTAGTTTGGATTCTTTCTTCTTTAGTTTAGCGATACTTTTGGCTACAAGCGCTTTGCATTTTTCTGTATAGTCTTGAGCTCGTTCAGACTGACAGGCTGAGTCATGACTATCGTGTTGTTTTTGGTCAAACAACCATGAACAAAAAATAACGTATTTAAGCATTTTCGAAAAAAAAATTCGCCGACACGCGTTTCATGCCCAAAACATGGGAAAGAATTGCGTGGCACCAGCCAACCGACATGCCGACATCTTTAGCAACTTCTTTAATAATGATTGGACGATTTTCCATAATATTCGTCATTGTTTCAACGTTCTCATCGGTTATTAATGTGTTGAGATATCGCGGGGCAGCATCGTGATTAACATATTCTCAATCATCTGCGAAGGGCTTGTGCCATTTCTAAACATTTGTTTCGCTCAAAGTACACACGCAAAATGTCACAGACCACATTTTAAGTGAGTTGGAATACTTTTTCACCGCAAAATTTACTACCGAGTCTTTGAAGCATTTTTTTTTTTCGATAGCGAAAAATCGCAAAACACGTCCAACTTTCATATTTGTCAAAAACAAACTAAAAATGGAAAATGACTGATAATTTTAATATATGCGAGAGGCATGTTTACCAACATAATAAAGAAAAAAAAACAAAATTCGAAAATCGAATGTCCATATCCCAAGAAATTTGAAAAAAAATCACCTTTTTTGCACACACACACACGCACACAGTTTTCAATTTTAAGTTTAGAAGTTAATAACTGTTTTTTACAATTTGCGTTTTGTAGGAAGGATTTTAATTTTGTACTAACATAAACTTGTCTTCAGAGTCATTGTCATTGCCATTTAACCTGAAGAGGAATAGCCACAAATTTTCGAGGCATCTGCAAATGCCTATATTTTTATTTTTTTTTGTTAAGCATCAAATAATAAAGTCTTTCGATATTTTTAAATCTTTAAAATATATTTCTAAAATTGGCCCATGAAATGAAAGTGTCAATGTATGCTTCGCCTTTGATTACCAAACAAAACCACTAACGTTTTTTTTTAAAAATCATCGAAAATGTATGCCTTACATTTCATCACAAAAGTGTCGAGGTCATAAGTTCTTCATAATATTTTGATCTGCTTACAAGGCTATTTTATGAATACGTGTTTATTTAATTTGTTATCTTCTCTTTCATTGAAGTAAATAATTAAAAAGAATAAAAAAAAAAAAAATTTTTTTTTGGTTTACGGTTTGTTGCAATCAGAGTTCGGTTTGCGTTTGCATTGACCTTGCGAAGAAATTGAGAGAAAAATTTTTGAATGAAAAGTAAACATTTGTTTAACATTTTACAAAATTTAACCCAAAACGGCACAAAAAACTACATACACTTCTATTAACTGACTGACATTGAGATACGAAAATATTGTGCAGGTAAATTTGCTTTAGCGGAGAAAAGAAGCGGGAAATGAAGAAATATTGCTTTTATTTTATCTACGAAAGTGATGTTTATAAAACTCAAAAATACGTATAAGCATATCGTACTAATTTCTTATATATTATAATTGTTGTAATAACGACGTAAATAAAAGTTAATAAAACGATATTAAGTTCGTGTGCTGGCTATCAACTAGTACCTTGAAAGTTAACGTTTTCGTTGATTGTACTCCTGATTGCTTTGCGATTTTTATATTGAAAAAGTTATTTAAATCAATAGTTTGCGTTTTACGTAGTTTTGTAGGACTAAGGTCTATAAAGAGCAACTGATATGAAAAACGCAGCCATAAGAGTGGTATAATGGATTTGAAAAAGACCCAAACTCGATTTTTGATTTTTCCCTTTTTAATCAACTGTTAAAGTTTCTTCTAAATCAAATAAAAATGTTTGTTTTTTTATCTGTACAATATGATTCAAAATTAGAAAATTTGCTAAACTGCGATTGGTATATGCGGCTCGATATTTCGGTAAATATTATCAAGTGAGGTACATTGCGTCCATATTTCATGAGAAAGTCTACGAAAAGTCTAAAGGAGCGACGTACGGGGTTCTACTCGGTCTCATAACTAAATCACATGAAAAACTATAGGTATATCTCAGATACCAATTCTTTCAGGTTTTGTGAAGAGGTGATGGAAACATCTCATTATATCCTCTGCGAATGCGAGTCCATCTGTGGAATCACACACCAGATGTTCGGCGAACGCTTTATAACGCCATAAGGTGTTCCGAACCAAACAAGATGTCGAGATTCATAAAAATATCAAAACTTAGGCCTATGGGCAAGAGCAAGTACAGTAGACTTTTTAGGTTGCGGTACTAATATTTAATATATAATAAAGATAACAATCTCCACAATATTGTACGCATGTAGAATTTTAGGACTTAAAATGTTAAGAAAATAAAAAAGATCTAGACCAGGAACTTTTTACAAAATCCAAAAAATTGTTCTATAATTACTTTTGAAACGTTATAATCTATGCACAAAATAGGGGGAATTTGTCATTTAGTAGATTATAATGTAAAGTTATTCCAAAATAATAAACTTTCAATGCTTTCAACGCTCACCTTGAATAGAGCGTTTTCAATCAGTTGAAAACGTAAAAGGTAAATCAATAAATTAGCTGAGATCATGCTGGCTTTATTTTATTGCAGACGAAGTGGTCGTAGTTAAAGGCGCCACAAGAATTTTTATCTCACATAACTTTTACATAGAATGTACATCTTGTGTTAACAAGAAAATTGGGTCATGATAACCTCAGTTGTTACGCTGTCAGTTACTGGTATTATCAACGTTGCCAAAGTTGAAGAAGTAAAGTCATTAAAGTCAACTAAGGATGACTATAAAATATCCTACATCACTTCGCTTGATGCAACTCCTTATTTATTTCCTGATAAGAGATACCAATAATTATATTAGTTTCCTCAGTAAAAGCATAACTTTCATGGGAGCCCTTATTTTTTTACTTATCCTCATGATAAAATATTAAAATTTAAACGGTTACATGGAAAGGGCTTCAAAACTCTTTCCCATCCGATCTGAATTTTGCACATTCAGTTAATATGCCGAAGTGCTTATACTCGGCGATTTTTGTCGAGAAATTGCAAATTTTTTTTTAAATAACGTCTTCTAAAATAAGACATTACGTAAAAAGCGGAGAGTGGTAAAAGTGGTCCGATCTAATTCAATATTTTTTTCAATAGGATTTCTTACGTGGAGAGTGGAGAATCATAAAAATGGTCTGATCTAAACCAATATTTTTTCCCCATAGGATTCGTTAAGTGGGAAGTGGAGAGTTAATACTGGACCTTAGTGTATTAAATTTTGTTGAAACATTTAAAAAATTGTAAAAAGTCCAATGGACGCATCAAACAGATAGACATAGATATACGAAGGAAGTTAGCCTTGAAACTATTTAGAAAATGATTCTCAATCGATCGATACAATAAAAGGTGACCCTGTTTTAAGTTCTTTTGGTTGTTGCTCTCTCTCTCTCTGTCATACAAACTTAATGTACCCAGCGCTACAAGTAAGATAGACGGACTTAAATTTTATTTTACCAACTAATTCGGAATCATTTTCTGAATCAATTCAAGCTTATTTATCTGTCTAGCCTTTATCCTTACAGTCTTATATTACATTAGTATTGTATTTAGGTTCAGGTAGGGTTGCTTCAACAATTAGTTCTAGGACAAAAGCGAGGATCCCAATAATGTACACTCAGGAGCTCAATAGAAGCAGAAGAAAAAACAAGTACGGTCTAGTGTACAGTTTTATTAACTCTACCAGCAAATACGTGTTGAGTTTTCCACAGCTAAATGGTGAATTCTTGATCGTAACCATTTCCTTAAACGGAATCTCGAAGTTTGCTCAAGTGTGACTTCTCGTTTGAGTATTTCGGACTAAGAATGTTTTTGTAGTTGATCGTTGCTTTTATAGCCGAAGGAAACTGCTTTTGTGTTTTCAGAGTCAAAGCTCATTGCAATGATATGAATTATTTTAATAAGAGCATGAGTTATACGAACAGTTTAGTAGCCTTTGAGCGTAACTTAACTTAACTGCAACAGTGTTAATGATAGCTTAGGGTAGTTCGTACAATTGTCATTGAGTGTGTTATGGGAGTGAGAATAAAAACTTTAAATCTAGCATTGAGTGTTTCTGGTATTTTAATGAATTTTGATTTAAAGTAACCCTCCGTGACATGAGCATAAGAAACCAGTTCTTGCATACATAAATTGTTTGGTGCGTATGTGTGCATGTTTGTGCGTGTAACCAGCCATCGATTATGTCTTTTGATTAAGCAGCCATATGATTACTTTGTAATATGAATGTTGAAAAACTAGTTTTATGATGAGATGTTACGAAAGTGGTGTTAGTTGATATATGTCCATGACGAGCAAGGAACAAATTCAGTTATGAAGAGAAATGGTTTGTAGAAATGATTGTACGTACTTGGGGGTATTTATTAACTTATTGTGTATGTGCAAGTATCGACATATGATTGGTAACAAGATCACTCTATATGTATGTATGATTTTGTGCCGAGAAACACAAGTTTCTTAAGATACTATGTAAATAGGATTAATAGAAATGTACCTGTGAATGTATACATATATATATATGTATACATTATACGTGTGTGTTATGTGTGTAGTAAGAGACATATGTATATATGAAGATAAGGTGAAATATGAGAGGTAAAATTAGTAAGGAAGACAATGGTATGAAGGCCGAACACGAAGACAAATGAAAAGACAATCATGTTGAAACGCTTCAGAATTCCTGGAGTAGTTACGAAGAAAAATTGCAAATGAATAAATTTGATCAATATTGAATTTAGGTTAAAATTATTTTTTTTGCAATTGTAGGGAAAGTATGGAAACTTCGTTTAAAGAAAAAGTTAATTTCTACGTTTAGTTTGAATAATTTTCTTATTAAATTCCTTTTCTAGTGTTAGCAACGGAAAACTGCACACCTGTTATACTATTGTTACATAAAATAACTTATAATTGCTAGAATTATGGCCGCTTAAACAGACACTTTCTTTCATTATGTATAATCATTTTATTTATTTTAGGTTTGGTTATATAATAATTGCGGTATAATAATTGCAAGTTATTTGATTATAAATCCTAGCTATCAATATGACATCTCAATGACGCCTGTATATACGTTAGTAGTAGAAAATTATATTCAGGTCCCAGTTGTCGTAGATTGATATATGTGTTACTATCATTAATTTTTTTTTTTTTTTGCTTAAAAAAGGTCTTCTAGTAAAATTGATCGTTAAGAAAAAAGGAAAATAAAAAATTTTATAAAACAAATTTTATTTAATGCTTTGTCCAGCGTTATCTGTTACATTTTCTCACGTTTTTGATCATATATTAATTCCATGCTTAGAAAAATCACATACAAGATCAAGTAATATAAACTTTATTCTTTCTTAGGAGGCTTTAACATTTAAGTTGAACACATAAAGAAACAACATTTATTATAAGACTCCACATATAATAATTAAAATAAATAATTAAAATAAAATAAAAAAATAAAAAATTCTAGAGAAATAAGGCCATCCCAGATTTTTATTGTCGTAAGGAATAATTAATTTGTCTAGTAGAACTAAGAATAGCGTTCGTAGATATATTGTTTGAAATATTTCAGAAAATGTTATCAGCACAACATAATTGGTCTGCAATTGCTTAGAATATATTCCGGTTTATTTAGTTATTTTCGTGCATTTCGATTGAGCTGGACTTTCATTTTTTTTACTAAAAAGACGTCGTAGAATATATAAAAATGATTAAAAAAAATAATTAAGAGGAGACACCACACACTATTTATACCAATTTAATCGTTTCGCGTCTATGGGGGATAGTACATATAGTGACTTTTGAATCTGATCTTCCGTGTCTACGGTGATGAAGTTAAGATTTTCTGATAGCATTTCGAGTCCTTTAATATTTATCAAAAAAGTGGAGGTTTTTTCGTTTTTAAACATTTTTTATAACGCGGTTTGTACATTGTAATTTTTGTCCAAATACTAGCGCACTGTTCATGATGAATAGTAGTAATAAATTTTGTTGTTGTACTTTTTATAATATAAGGCATGATATAGTTTTTCACTTATGTTTGCATTTTCTATTTTTGTTCAGTTTTGTAAACATTTTGTTTATTTTTCGATGCTATTTTATTATCATGCATCTTAACAAAGACATTTTTAGCAAAGACATAAACCTCAACAAATTTTGGACACTGACTTCACATCAATAAAAGTTTTGGGAGCTAACTTCACACAAGTGAATTTTTTCTTTGCTGTCTCCACGACCTGTAGAACGATGTATTATCTTGGAGAAAAAGCACATTTTTCTTCGCTAATTTTTGCCAGTTTTCTCTTTCAATCTAAACAAAAGTGCGACATAATATACGCTATACATTGTCCCAATTGATACACGTGGTTATCATAAATCAGTGCCAATTCATGTTAAATTGAGGACCTACTAGGGTCATGTTGTTTTTTAAACTAGAATAATGGATGTCGAGTTCCTTTGCTCCTAACTCCAGTGGTTAGACCTGGGTTACTCGTCAAAATGAACTAAAAAATGTCATTATGCGCCTTCGATGTTTATTCAAATCGACGATCTATTTTGAGACTGAAATTTCACAAATCATTTTGCAAAGCATCTGTGCCAGGTTCGGAAATTTACAACTTCACTTCCTAACGTGCGGCATTATTGTTTATAAGCAATGTGCTAAATGTATTTTATCCACTGCAATTTTATTCACTCTGCCCTTTGCAGCTAACCGATGAAAGGTATTGAGAACAGTTCTCTTATACGATACGAGAGGTACGTGAAGCAATAAAAACTCATATGGTACATTCTATTTGCTTGTCTTTGACCTGATAGATGAAATTACTTAAAGGCAATAAGATAAAACAAAACTTTCCAGTCAACCTATTATTTGTTTTGAATTTAACTTTATTGCGCTACAATTGAAACACTGCGGATAAGCTATTTCGAAAACAGCTGCCGTTTTTAAGATTATTCCATGCAGATTGTGGCGACCTTGAACATTGTAATAAAAAAATAGACGCACTGACATAGGTGAGTATCACTTGATGTTGTTATTCTAAACAATTTCGTATTTTATGATCAGACGTTATTATACTCTTGTCCTTGACAAGTACTCGCGACAAATTTTGTTTACTGAATTGATTGGAGCTTTTGTCTTTATTGAATCCAAGTGATCACAAACAATTAGTCATACACTTGCGGCAGTAATCTTCTTATTCGTACAGCACTGATAGGATATATTAAATCTGTGCACACATAAATCGACATTGTGTTATTTTCTGGATTATGCCCTATATGGTACATATGGCAAAGCCACGCTATACTAAAACTAACATTTGCGCGAATAAATGTTCCATTTTTTACCGTCATGTCCCGTTACAATACACATTAAGTGAATAAATATCATCTGAATAGAAACTCTTTAGTTGTGTTTTAAATTTCACTCTTTTTTTTTTGTTGCTTCCTTCCATATATATTTCTGTCTTTGGGATGAATGAGTGGAAACGCGTTAAAAAAAATCCATAAAGCTTCGTTAACTTTCATATTTCTTGAAATTTTGTTTGTCTTTCTGTTGAGATTTTTCTATAGATGTTCTCTTTTTTTCCTTATTTTCTAAGCTTTGCAAAAAAATGTTCTGTATTCATTGTTTTTTTTTTGTACGCATTTCGCCTGAGTTTTCATATTGTCGTTTTTTGTTGTTGCTTTTCAATATTATTTGAAAAACGTTCCTTATGAAATGTATTGTATGGCATGAATGCTGGCTGTGTGATACTGATATCTCATGGATTGTTTCATTTTATTTTATTTCATTTTTTTTTTTTTTTTCAAGTCAATTCTATGAGGATTTTTCTTTTTAGGGATTTACACTTCGCTTGATGAACTTAAAGGCCGAACGAAAGTAAGCAAGTGCAGTAAACAACTAGTGCGGAAATGCAACAATAGCTGCAAAACTTTAAAATTGTTGTTTACTTTTTCTTTAGTTTAGACTATTGTAAGTGAGGATAATAAAATGTCGTGAAATTCATAGACTCTCAGTCATGTATACATACACATACACATACACATGTACATGTCATGACTAATGATTATGAATGACAGCTTTTGTACGCTTTGTCAAGCGAACGTTTACACATGTTGTGCATCAATATTGATGTTGAGTTTTATGGTTTTTTTTAATTTTTCGTTTGTTTCGAATTGAATTTACAATAAAAAAATTATCACAAAACTTATTGTCTATTTAGTATAAATTAACGTTCATCATCATTGAACGAATGGTGTATGTGGTTCGGATTTTTTTATTATCTTTGTACCTCACAGATGTCGAACACACAATCATTTTATAAATAATTAATGAGACGTGGAAATATTCAGCAGGGATTGTGTAAAATATACATATCCATGATCTATATGATATTTTCATATTGAAAATTCTAAATTGATTTAATTTACTCCATTCAAGCGTCTCTACAACCGCTCATTTTTATTTCTAAATTTTCATTAATTGAACAAAAAGTCTCAAGGCCCTTTTTCATTTCGATACCATCGAATATTAAGATGAATGTCAGTTGAAAATTTTTATGAACTAATTTGCATCATGCAAAGAGCAATTGAGGCAATTTTTAGAAGCATTAAGTTGTCCTGTTCACGCACTTAGTTACTTAATAAACTCTTGCTTTAACACCTTTTATACCCTACACTATTTGTGGTATATGATATATTCAGTTTGTAACACCTAGAAGTGACTCATCTTTTATTATACTGTTCAATTTAGAATCATTTTCTAAATCAATTCAAGCATATCTGTCTGTCCGTCTATCTGATGTCGGTCTATGTAACATTTTACAGGTCGCTATTTTTGAGATATTTTGACGAAAGTTGGTATACTAGCGCATTTTCTTCTAAGAACGAATGCTATTCAAAATGGAGGTGATCGGACTAATTTTACGAGCGCTCTCCATATAACGACCTTTGCGGAAAAAATCTTTATATGGCAAAAATTGCAATTTCAAATATTTATGGATAAAAATCTGTACAAAATAATATTTTCGAACATAAAATAAATGTATCAAATTTGGATCGGATGGGGCTATTTTCTGCACTACCTCGCATATAACCGTTCCTACGAAAAATAAGTCTCTATATGTCAAGAAAGTCTAATTTTTAGTATTTTATGATGCAAACGAGTACGTAACAGTAAATTTATATTAAAAAAAAAACGGTATAAAATTTGGATTACGTAGGTTTTTTTTTAAATCCCACAATATATATAAGGTTTCTCATGAAAAATAAGCTTTTTTATGGCAACAAAGTCTAATTTTTAGTACTTTATGACAGGAATAGTAGATGAAAAAGAAAATGTTTGACAACAAAATTACATTTGTTTAATTGGGCCCATATCAATTGACTCTTTAGACTCCCTAACCTATAAAGGCTTCGATGAAAAGCATGCCTGTACATGGAAACGAGGTATAATGTGTTGTATTTTCTCACAGAAGTCAATGAAGAATTATATTAGACAAAGTGGTGTAAGGTATTTAATGTTGGCTTTTGCCCGACCATAACGTTTTAACCTGGTTTTGTTCTTTGTCATTTTGGTATTTCTTTTTCTTCTGCACATTCGATAATAACAAGTAAAAAGTAAGAAAAAGAAGAGTTATGTAAATTTCATTAGAGAGCCACCTAAAAACATCAGATATTACGTTAAGCGATTGTGTTTACGATGGTTCCACTTCCTTTTTGCTTTTCCGTTTCCTGCTTTTTTTTGTTAGTTTGTACATACGCAAACTTTTTTTTTGCATTTTTTTGTTTTCTTGTTTGGTTTGAATTTAATTTTGTTTGTTGCGTTACTTTGCTTTAATGTTTGTTTTGCGGCGGTTTTTGTATTTTCACAGAAATGTTTTTTACTCTTTGCTACTTGTTTTTTATGCCTACAGTTAAATTCCTTATTAAGCTGCTTGATTAGTGATATTTTTGTTTATTCATTATTTTTATATAATTTTATTGTATGCTTAGTGTTCTCTTTACGTATTTTTCCGTTTTATATCGTCCTTATTGTAAGAGATTAATTTTTTTATACTCATCACCCAAGAATGGGCGTATATTCGCTTTGTTATTTTGTTTGTAACGTCCAGATATATATTCTTAATCAGCATCAAATTTAGAATGGATAAAAGCATGTCCGTCTGCTCAGCTCTTCGTCTGTCCCTGTGTCTGTTTGTCTAATATCTGAAGTGAATATTCTCTTGGCTGCAGAAATTAAGATATCGATTTCAAATTTGAAAGAAACATTCTAAGTTCTTGCACGGAGTTTGGTGTTGAAAATGAACCAAACTTGTTAAAGAGCACGTGCACCCTGTAACGTAAACTGAAAGCATCTCAGTTTCTAAGAAAAAAAATTGAGTTTTTTGTTTATTACTTATAAACTATAGCAGATAGATATATAAAAATTTACACATCCATTCAGCTAGCTACCTTCAAGAATCGACCTCGCCCACTTGACATAACAGGATATTGAAATTTAATTTTTTTGTGGAAACATTGTGGAAACAGCATCGAGAAAAAAGCTTTAGAGCTTTCGGAAGCTTTCGGAATCCACCTAGACATAAACGTTCGTTCATCTGACCATCAGTTTGCCTATCAATCTGTCTGCTTCTCTGTGTGATGTGTGTGATCGCAACAATTATGATATCTGAATTTGGCAAAAACATTGAAAGTTCTTGAACGTAGGTTGCTATAACGGGTCAAATTGGTCACAGGGCATGCCTGCAGTATAAAATAAACTGAAAACATCTCTGTTTTCTGGTTGTCTTGCTCGCTACTCATAGACTATACAATAAAAATTTCTACGGTACTCCACGTTCACCACTATTAAAGTTCAGTTTTTTTTGACCAATTTTGGAGATCAAAGTGATGGGTATAAAATCTTCGGCGCAACCTAATGTAATTTCTTACTTTTTTTTTTACTTTAACATTTTATTTTTAATATATTTGTGTATGTTGCATAAATTTTATAATAAATATAATTAATCTTTAAATTAATTAAAATAATTATTAATAAAAACACATGTTTACATTACTAGGTTTATGTTTAATAAGTTATTTAAACAATTTAATTGATTTAATTGAAGTTGATCGCATGTGCAAAAGGATTGATATAAAAAAAATTATGCAAAAATGTTTTATTCATCTTGGGATAAATCTTATCTTCTCAAGCAAATATACAAAAATTGTAAACTAATGTTTATTTTAATTTTATATTATTAATTATCAACTTGTCACCTTGCAGTGAGATCATTCGTACTCTGTTTATCATATCGCTATCTTTAATTTAACGTGAACTTTTGCTGTGTAGGCTGATTTTATTAAGTGCAGGACTATTTTTCATCGAACGATAGCTTTGGAGCAATCTCCAAAAGGAAGCTCCGCAAACTCCGTGGCACCAGAATAAACATTCACTGGGTGTAGTCTAAAGTTTCCTTATGTTCAGAGGATGCGCAACTGTAGCTACTCTTAAAACCACTACGATTTTGCCCGAAAGACCGCACCAGCGGTTAGGGGACATGGCATTCTCGAACTTTGTTAATGAGCCAACATAGTACAAAAAGTTTTCTTATTTGGGAAACTTGACTCCCATAGTGTTTTTTGGCTTTTCGTTTTCAGATTTTCTATACACCTCGGAAGCCAAACTTCGCCCACCTAATTTTAAGGATTATTGTGTACTTACAAAGACATCGCCACTATTTACCTGCATCGTAGTGCACCCAGTTCAACTCCTGTCTCAAGCAGTAATAGATAACTACCAGGCTGTTGAGTGTTATCATGACTTAAATAGCAGAGGCCCATTGGAAGGAGAAGCACAACTTCCGAGCTTTCCTCCCACAATCTGAAATAAACCTGTCGCCAGACATCGGTGGTTAAAAACATACTTGTTAGACGTGAAACATTGGAGAGTCCCTCTACAGATCTTCATCTGGCGAATAAGCAAAGAACTTTCTTTTCCGCCACACGTCCGGCGGACACCGCGAGGTGGTGAGTGTAAATACTATATCTCTATATTATCATTATCGTCATTGATTTACTTTACTATTGCAGTCCAGCGTTTTGGAGGAGTTATAATTATTCTCGGCAAACTGCTCATCATTCAAATCCTTTGATAGAACTATTTGGCTTTTTCACCTTTTCCGCTCACCACTTCAAAATTCAAACTCATATAACAAACCTAGTCCACGAAATTTACTTCTTCTCACTATTTCTCCTGATTAGCATAGATTTCAAACGATGATTTATTGTTTTGTTCGAACGGGAATTCGATACGTATGATTATATCCAAGTATGGATTTATTTGTGGATACCAGTTGTTCTTTTCTTTGGGAGTTCATATTCTGCCTAGAAGATAGGAAAAAGTAATGGCTAGCCATAGGTAATATTTTCAGTTTTATTGATTTTGTTAAATAACGTATGTATATGCATCATATATGATACACTGGTTCTTCAGATGAGCCAAATTGTGGATATGATTTGCAGAGGATAGCTTTAAAAGTAATGTTCATACTAACACAAATTTTGAGTAGACATCCCTGTGCTTCTTTAGTTTAAACACTCCGATGATTTTAGTAACTAATATTTCCTACAACAAGACAGATTTCGAATAAATTAATAAATATTTTCAAAAACTTTACTTAAAGAACCCGATGAAAAATATTAATAAATGTTGAAGAAATATCTTACTTAAGAGTAGGGTCGCACGTATAGATAGATGAAAATGGCTAAATGGCTGAAAACTTTTCCAATTAACATGATCTAAATTTTATTAACCCAGAGATATAAAGCTTGATGGAATTTAAATTAGTATTAAAGGACGTTACATCTATTATTAGATATTATCTTTTTAACTCCTACAGAAAAAAATAATATATAAAAAATTTATTTTATTTATTTATACACATTTCGATAAAATTTTATTTTAAAGTGAACATGATTGGTGCACGCATACAAATCGCTTTAATTATTGAAGGAGGGCTTACATATGTAAACATAAATTTATGGTCAGATGTGATTCATTTTTTTCTTGTTTTTTTATATATTTTTTTTAAAATATTTTTATTCTTTGGTTTGGTTGACACAATCAATCTATTAAATGATGTGACATCTTCTACTTTGATACATACATACGTGAATACGAATAGAAGAGCATATGTGTTGTCAGTTTGCGATAAATGAATCCATTTAAGGTTATTTTGAAGACATTTATCATTATGGTTTGGAAAAGTTACAAGAATGCTTTAGTTTATTGCTATTACTGTTTCATTATCCGTCCGTACGTCTGCCTCATTGCAAGTTAGATATATATATATATGTATATATATACATGTATGCTCACATATGTATGCGTTTGTTTATGCTTACAAAATTCTCTGCAGTTAGTCTCACAAGTAATTTAAAGTTTGTAAAGTTACATGAACACGAAATGACTGGAACAACATATTCGCTTTAACACAATCACATGCGAGCAATAAGTATATAAAAAAAAAAAACCGTACATATACATATATATATATACATATACATATATACATATATATATATATATAGGGGTTAGTTAAATTAAAAAATATTGAGCCCATACATAGTATCAAAGTTTTTTTTTGATATTTTTTGAATTAACAAATGTCAGTAGACTTAACTATTATTGGGGCTCAATATTTTTTATAGACTACCTCTACGTATTCATACGTAAGTACTACATCCGAGTACGAATAACGTGTATACCTCTATATATAAGTTCGTTTGAAATGTGTATAAATGATAATTTAGTTGATTTTCTTTTCATGTTTATCTATACAGCCATGTGCACATAAATGCCACAAAGCAAAGTTAAATGTAATTTTAAAATTAGAAATGTCAAACTTCCGATTTAAAAAAAGGTGCTGCCATGCTGAAAAGGAAAGCAAATTAAATAAAAGCTTATAAAAGCGAGACAATTTGTAAATAGTACAGACACCCTTTAGTTTTGAGTATTTGGTGTGTTAAACGCAATAGCAGTAACAAAATTAAAGATTGTAATGAGTATAGCACCTTTGATACACTATAAAATGAAAAAATACAATTTGCATCGGGAAGGAAAAACGTCAGTCGATAGAGAATTACGATACGTTATTGTGTTATAGTTTTACTTATATATTTATTGTATGAACTTTTTTGTTTCAATTCAATAAATATTATAACTAAAAGAAATTTTTTTTTGCTTTGGTAAATTTCTTAATAAATCGTTGAATCGTTATTCTTGTGCTAAATTGTATATACTATAATATATAATATATAGGTACTATTCATATGATTATGGCTGTACGTATGTTAAACCACAAATTTTCAAAGTTTACTCACAAGATGAAAAAGAAACTGCAAGAAAGAGAGAGAGATTGAAAAGTTTCGAACTTTTTTTTCTTCTTAAATATATGAATGTATTTTAAAGGAATACTTTATAAACGTGCAGTAGTCATACATACAGACTGTATGTGTATAGATTTGTTGTGTTCGCTTATTCTTATTTGCATATATGTATATTTAACAAATTTTTCTTCTTAATTTTTTTTTCGTTAAATAATAAGAAATAATTTTTAATATTTTGTGTTGAGCAAAACTCTTCATTATACGATACACATGTATCCTATGTAACTATGTAAGTGTATTTAGTTGCTACTCTTGTAGCCATCACTACAGGTCGTACATTAAATTTCGTACATATGGAGCGCGTACAAATATGAAGCTTTGGGGTTTTGAAGTAATAGCTTGAACAGTGAAATAAATTGAGTCATTTTAGTCTAGATATGCGTGCAGATATATATTATAGATATAATAAGTAGTTTTTTTTTGCCGATAGTCAAAGTAAGTTTAAAAGTTAACCAAATTGTCCTGGTTTCCATTTCTAATTGACTAAGATTCATAGAAAACATATATAATGTGCGAGCTGCCGTTCTGTATGGGAGCCTCTCACCGAAGTTTCTTTTCAATAATTGCTTGATGCTTTTGTGGGCTGTGTCATAAGTTACGCCGCTTTATGAAAGTGGAATTTCATAGATTGATAAATCGTGCAATTCATCCCAAAAATATTGTAACGAAATAAAAATATTGCTTCTATGGCGTCCTCGCTCTGGGTTACCACAGGGTCCCGTCCAAGAAATTTGTTTAGTTAAATTAAATTTGGACCTCCGTTTATGTTGAAATTCAATTATATTCTCTTTTTATTTGTTCCAACGGAAATATGAGGAAACTTATTCGGTGGGCTTATGGTTCTTAACAATTTGTAGTTCTAGCATGTAATGGTGTGGCAACGAAAATATGTCCAAGAGAAGAACGTACGGGCGAAGAGATATTCAAGAGGAGAATATACGTGAAAAAAATGTTCTACAGAAGAACATTCAGGAGAAAAGCCAACATGTGGTGGTGGCAAGCAGAGCAGCGATGCTTATGACTTTATTTACTCCGATGTATAGTCTGTCTGTAGCGGCTATAACGGTTGCTAGCCACTCCGTAAGTGAATAATTGTACCTGTTGATTTGCCGTTAGATGGTTTATAATGATGATAAGGCGACTGTACACTTGTTGATCTATTGCTAATCAGACTGATGACTATACTCTGTGTTTGGTAAATCTGCCGGTATGACTGCTGATGAAAAACTAAAAAGCTGATATGTGATTCTCATTCGCGATTGGGGTAATATGACTGCACTGTAACTAGACTGATGACTGTAATCTGTGTTTGGTTAATCTGACAATCAACCACGCAGGCTCGTGAGGAGTCAGTAAAGGCCTATTTTAAACTATGGGACGGTAGGACTTCTGTTCGGGCCGAAAGTCCCAAGACAATGCCGCCAACGTACAACGATTGTCTTAAAGACCCCATCCCGAACAGAAACTGGTTGAACTATAAGAGGCTAATCAAGGACTTCTATTCGGGCCGAAAGTCGCAAGAAAATGGCGCCATCGCACAACTATTGCCTCAAGAGCTCCGTTCCGAACAGAAACTCGTTGAACTATAAGAGGCTAATCAAGGACTTCTTGTCGGGCCGAAAATCCCATAACAATGGCGGCAGCGCAAAACGATTGCCTTGAGGATTCCTTTTCAAACAGAAACTGGTTAATCTATAAATTATTATAGGCGAGGGTCGAGATAGAGCTAGTTTAGCACTTACCTGCTGGTATGATTGCCGATGAAAGATTAAAGAATGATTTGTGTCGTGTTGCTGCTTAAATAGGCATCTGCCGTCGCACCACTACATGTATGGAGAATTTTACCACTAGTTAATTTATGATGAGCTGTAGAGAGCTGCACGTTGAGAGTATAAAACTGTTGTCACCCCAATACACGCACAGCAATTCACACATTTAGTATACTTATTGAGAGAATTTTTGAGAGCAATATAACTTAAAAATTAAAAGCTAACATACTTGTATGGAGGTGGATGGTATCGGCAACCATAAAGAAAAATTTGAAAAATGAAATCGAACTTGCACGATTTCGGGTAATTGTAAGAAGATCCCACATTATATAAGTTATTGATGAATATATAAGGATTTTTTAGAGATGGTCTAAATTGAACATGATTTTTTTATTGAAACGACTTCTTCGCTAACCTTGACGAATGCTGACCGATTAAATTCATATCTTGAAAACTTTGAACTCTTTCCATTTGTTTCAAAAATACCTTACGGACTAATAACGCAGCCGATCAATTGTTAAAAACAGGTCGCAATCAATAAATTTAGGTCATCAACAACACATTTTTATTGAATTTAGCTAGAGATATATGATCTTCAGATATGATTGATTGTTTTACGTCGTTTATTTTAGAACGTAGTTACTACGGTCTATTGACCTACGATTATCTGAGGATTACTGCAATACTGCGTACTGCTTGAACTTACCAAGTGTGCAAAAGTGTGCAAATACGATCTTAGCAATTTTTTTAAGATGCTGCCTTGTACGTAGGCTCTTGTCAAGCTGTGGCTTCGAAAGTATTCTTTTTAGCGAAAAACGAAAAAGTATAAGTTATCCTGCTGATGTGCCTATATATCGTAGTTTTGGAAGTTTTAAATAACTTAACATCTGGGTAAAAAAAAAAAAACATCAAACACAGAAAACATTATTTCTTCTGTTTAATTAGCAGGAAAGCGCTGTTGAATTGTAAGGGGCAATGGAAAATGTGCACTGTATAAGGGATTCGTTTCTTACGACCATACCCAAAACAATGCAGCATAAATAAATGATCTCAAAAGATTCATTGTACGTGCGGCACTGAATTTATACTCTGTCGGAATGGTAAATGGAAAAAATTTGTAGCTAAGAATAGACAATACTTTGAATAGACAATTGTCTTGCGTTCTCTGAAAAGACTCGTTTTTTTTTCGCAAAAAACCGGTCATGACTTTTTCGTATATTTTGTATATTTTGTTGAGATACGTTATCTTACATTAAGTTATATTAAGTATTAGCCTGTGCCCATTTGTCAGCTATACTATGGTATATGTTATCTAATATTATGCCCTTAAGCAATAGAATACTTACGCTCTCTAAGCCTCGCACGTTTTCAACTTTGCATTACTTATTTAACAACTTCATAGGTATCAAAAAATTCCTTATATGCCGGATATAATTTATTTCTTGTTTTTTCTTGTTGTTAGTGGTCAGAGGGAAGTTTTAAATTTTTTTATTGAAAAAAATTGTCCTTGCAAGCGCAAGAATATGTGTATCCACATGTACGCATACTGTTTGTTATATTGTTCTGTAACAAATGTGTTGCATTCTTCTTCTCTTTGTTGTTTTTTTTTTTTTTTTTTTTAAATACGCATACATTTAAGTGTTTTTTTTTAGAGAATTTTTAACATCAATATTTGGTTTTGTAATGTTTCTCTTTCGCAGGAAAAATAATTAAAAAATAAAAATTGTGTAAATTTAATAAATTGTCACCGTTCACCATGTTTATTGGAAAATTCCAATTTTTATGGCTTTAGATTTTTTGTGTTATGTTAGTAAGCGCGAGATGAATGGAGAAAAGAATTTGATGCTCTTACATTTTTTAAAATGCTTTTTTTAGTTTTTCTGACCTCAGGTCATGCATGTACACAGACAAAGTCGTAAATTCAACCAACTGAAACGTGTTATTTGTTTGGCTAAACTTTTCCTATCAAACTAATACAAATTTTTAAAAGGTTCGAGGCATAAAAAGTGAAGAAATAAAATCGGAAAAAATTTGATTTATAAATCGTAGTTTTGACTGCTTGTATGGAATTTTAAATGTTTTTTTTTTTTTTCATTTACCAGCGTAGATTGCGAGTTCGCTTCGCCCTTATGTTTGCAGCACTTTTATAGCTAAATTAAAAGGGGGCCGCCGTATGTATAACAGAGAGGTGTAAGCTATAATTTGATAATTTTTGAATTGGGCATTGAATATCTTGAGTGCTTTAGAAAATGGACAAGTTTCCCTTAGTACCGGATAATCTTAGCATAATTTAACTTTAAGCTAATTTCTCGAATCAAATTTTTTTTTTGAATTTCTTGATGGATGGCCAATATCTGTCTTCCTAATACTCATTTTTTTTATACCCACCACCCAAGGTGAGGAGTACATTCATTTTGTTATTTTGTTTGTCATGTCACGAAGGAAACTTCAGAGACCACACAAAATATATATATTTTTGATCATCATCAAATTCAGAATCGATTTAATCATATCTGTATGTGTATAATATGTGGTAGACATTCACCTGGCCACAAAAATGAACATATCAACTTCAAATTTGGTAGAAACATTGGAAGTTCTTTCACATACCATGCTATTGAAAATAGTCCAAATTGATCGCAGAGCACGCCTACAGTATAAGCTGAAAGCACGTCTGTTTTCTGCCTGTTTTGCTCTGGCTATTGCCCATATAAAAATAGGAAAACTCTACCGCGCCCACTTATTAAAAATTTGTTTTTCCCCATTTTTAAGATAAAGGTGATGGATATAAGAGATTCGGCAGAGCCGAATATAATTCTCTTACTTTTTCCCTTAAAAATATATCCTGACTAATTTAAGCATTCTTTGACAAAAGACACTCTGGACAGACAGGCTGCGCGTGAGTGTATTATGCAGTACCCTTAGACCATTTTTCATTTTTTTTTCACTTCGATAATACAACGGCTTGTGTAATTAAACTACTCGTTACATAAGAAATGGGTTCTTATCAACTTAGCTTAAATCTGGCCTTCAGTGATTATTGTTTGATTTCTAAGAAGACTTGCTTCATTACAGTGACCATTAAATAGATATTGTATTCTTTACTTAATCGGAACATATCCACTTTACAATGGAATAAAAATATCAAAACTCACTCAAAAAATACGTGTTTTTTTTTCAAATGGAACAGTGCTCTCTTATTGCGACACGCTTTATTTCAAACAGGACTTTTTCACGATTTAACAATATATTGTATGAGTTAAAAACAATATTTATATGTTTCGCTGTATTTATATGTGGTATATTTGGGTAATTATGAGCGAATTCATGCGATGCGAACATTGTTTTTCAAAGAGAAATATAAAGCGCTACACTTTAAGGTCACATATTTTGATATTACAGTCAGATGTGTTTAATCTACGGAAATTATGTTACACGGAAGGCGGCTTTTACGTCTTTCTTCTTTGGGGAATGTAAATGTGCCGAAACCGCTCTCCTGTACGGTTAAATCAATGGTTTAATGGTTAAGAACAATTTAAGGTCTAAGATTTAACTATCGATGCCTGGCGATAGTTATTTTAAGGGTTAAGGGTAAGGATAAGAGGAAGCTTCGGAAAGAGTGACTTTTTTATGAAGGAGATTTCACTGCTTGAAAATTTGCTGCTATTAGGTCATATTAACAATGGCTGTTTGCTGTAGTACGTGGACTGAGAGTATGATTGACGTAGATACTATGTCGATGACTTTCCGAGTACAAAATATTCTGAAGATAAGACAGTAGAATTGGTTATCCCGTATAAAAAATCAGAAGACCAAAGTACATCTGCAAGCATCAGGTTGCCTGAATAAGGAAGATCGTTGAAAGCATTGCGGCTTGTCCAACATACTGTTTGGAGAACAGGTATGGCTCTGTGGGGTGTATCGTGGGGGTTTTGGTGTTCTAGATAGGAAAAACTTCCATTAGAGAGTGAAACATCTGAACTAAATCCTGTACCTAATTCTGGCATCATGAGAGTAGGGAAACTTCCTATGATGTAGACATAAATTTTAAATCGGCCCTCCGAAGGATGACAGCTATCGTTAGTCAAAATAGTACAGTGCTAAAGTGCATCGTGGGGTTAGGTTCTTTATGAATAGGCACCCACGTAAATCCAAAAAGGAACTTTGACCCATAAACTGATTGATAAGAAATTATGTGAGACAAAGGTATCAGGTCGTAATGGTGAATTCAAATCATGAGTAGACGGGCAAGGTGGCAGATTTGCCTAAATGGATGTTTCTTTTCCTTTAATCAAGAATATGTATCGTTTTTTGGATCTACGATATATACTTCTGTGCAGTACAAACATATGTTATATAATGTTTTGACGTATTTTAGTATAGAAATAATATTCCCAGGTATGCTATTCTCGGCGCCTTTTTTGTTACGTAGCCATTTTCAAAATATACCACATCTTGAAAAGTTTGAGAAGCTCTGATAAAAAGCTAGTTCTCGGCATGTGTACTATATTCTTAATCGAGAAGAGTATATCAAATTTGAAAATTATGTTGACTTGTTTACAATCACGACCTAAATAAAAACTGCTTTAGCAGTCTACACAAGATACTTACTTACATTAAAAATATTTTCGGTGAACTTTCATGGCCATACTTAACAAAAGATGTTTTTTAAACTTAATGTATATTGATATGAGGTTACGGGTATGAAACATACGATTTATTTCAATAATTAGTATTTATTTTTATTTTTAAACTATTTTCTTGCAAATTGTGAAAGACTAATTTAACAAAAATTTCATATGTCATCCAAGGCATCTAACGTTTGTTTAGAGCAATGACAAATACTTTGATAAAGTCTCTTCAATATTTGATAACGTCGTTGGAAAAGAATTTGCAAAAGTAGTTTTCTGCTTTTTATGTTTGCATGTTTATGTCAACTTCAATGGCATATTGCCTTTGCCGGCATACTATGCAGACCGTCAACATTTTTAAATAACCTCATAATTTATGATGATTTATGTTAACGAAAATCGCTATCAAGAATGAGAGACAGGACTAAATTTTAGACACAAATATACATAAATGCTGCTCTAGCAATATAGTGAACATAAAATGATTTATAAGCTTAGTAAATTGCGAAAAAGGATTATGATTAGGGCGAAGCAGATTGATAGATAAACAGAGAAGTCAACATAGGATCAAAGTGAAACTTAGGAAGAACAGTTGCGTTCGTCATGCGACGAATTCTGGTTATGCAACACTTCTTTTTCTAGCCTGTGATCCGGCGAATTTGTCTTAGTTGTTTATTTTTAAGCAGCTGGAATAGCAACGACAATTGAAACTTATGCATAAAATATTTGATTAGTATTTTGACTTTTCAGAAGATTTTCAGAATCTTAAATCAAAGAGCAAATGACCATTAAAAACTTAAAAATTAATTTAATATAAATATGTCATATAAAAAAAAGAATTTTTATTTAAATTTGTTTTAAAGAAATTTTTACGCTTACAATAGCCATGCTTGGCTCTGCATAGAAATAAGTGATTCGACGAATATGCTCTAATGTTTAAAAAGCGTTTCTCTTAAAATTGTTCCGTTAGCCTTTCGACATTCAACTTAAAGTTAAATTGTTCTTAAGCCGCACACAAGTGTTTTGCGATATTCCATTGAAAGTTTTTCCTTTTTTTGTGTTGTTTTTTTTTTTTTAACAAATCAATAAATTTTTTTTTTTGATTTTATCCTTTTCTATAGGTTGTTGTGCCTCAGTGTCTCAACAAATTTTACAAATGCATCTCAATATAAAGTTTTCGCCTTCCGTCTCTTTCTACAGAAAAAAAAAAAAAAAAATCTAATCTATAACATAAATTCTTTTTATTGTCGATTCCATGAAATATATATATATATACACATCTCTCTCTTTCTCTTTCTGTTTTATACACTCCAACACACTCACACACACACATCTGCACACAAAATCACACAAATGTATAATAAATGTAATAAATTTTTGTGTGACAACAATTTTTACAACATTTACACGGTTAGCACTTTATATACAGACAAAAGCAAGGACTGAACTCGAAAGGTTCCAATAACGAGACGTGTTCGATGAAGAACGTAAATATTTTCCAATAAAAGCTTATGTATATGCCTTTAAGTATGTATGATGTGTATGTGAGTTTAATTGGGTTTCTCTTCTTCAAGCGATGAGATGAATGCTGACACGATTTTCACCAGACAATCTCCTATTAACGTAAAATACGCCAAAGAATTCAAGATATGAAAACTCATAAAAGTTATTCCGTAAAAAACTATATAATTAAACTTCATTATCATCACTATCATCAACTCAAGTTATCTTCATTATGGCCACGATTTTGAAATAATCTCTGATATTATCTTCGCTTATAATATATTTTCTAGAGCTTATGATGTTTCGTGGCAGCGGGTGAATTTCAAGATTTGTATGGCTAAGTAAATGTAACAACCGTCTACATTTTACTCATGTCTATATCTGTCTATTATTAGCTATATGTTTGTATTGTTACATATATATCCCGTTTGCAGTCCATTATTTTTACAATCAAACATTTAGTGATGCATTCACGGGCCACTTCGAAATGTTCTTTCATTCATTCATTCATTCATTCATTCATTCACTTATTCGTTCGTTTATTATTCTCTTTTATGAAACAAATGATATTTGCTGGCGTTTATTTGCTGCAACGACGTACATTATGATTGTCGGGTAGATCATCTATTGTTTGTGTCCGTATATTACATAGGACTCTAGACGCATACACATCGACACATATACAAATACAAAGCATTTTCATTCTTCTACGTGAGTACATTTTGCTTGCTCTCTCTCTTTTTAAAACGTTAGTTAAACTTTACTTCAGTTTGTTTTTTTTAAGAGGAAATATTCTTTATGTTACGATTTCATTCGTTTCGATTTCGATTTGTTTACAAGCGAACGTCAATACTTTTAGTTCGAGTCTGTACAGCGTATCAACACATACAATGGGCATTACTGCAGCTATTTTCACCTTTTGAGTCAACAGAGCTCTATTTGAACATTAACGAAATGTAGAAATGTATGCAATGTGTGCATGTGTGTGCGTGGATATGCTACTTTATATTGTAAATACGCTAACGATGCTATGTATTGATTTTATTGGACGATTTACAATATCCAGAAAAATACTGCAAAATGCTGCAAAATCTTTCAGATATTAAAACTTAATCGCCATTATTTATTCGTCCGTTTACACGTTCCTTCCTTCGTCTGTTTGTGTTTGACGCATCTGAAATTGTAAAAATTGAAAGAAACTCAAAAATGTGACACATACTGAGAACGATTTCACAAATCAAACTTGATTTATAAATCGACGCTTACGTCGATAAAGATCTCTGAAACCGATACCGAAATTTTCAATTAAATATAAAATAATATGAGATCACGAATATATTACAGAAAAAGTTTCAATCGAATTAATGAGATGTTTAGAGCTAATAGAAAACGGTTTGAGATCAGGGATAAACAACATTCGTTTAAGGGATGATGAATATAATGTTTTCCTTATATCCACTACTGAACAACACTAAAATTATCAGACCGAATGAGAAGCATAAGAATACAGAGAAAAAGTGGAAACAGTTTGATCAACGTAAGATTCTTAAGTGTATTAACTCGACTATCTCCCTTTGTATGGTCTGTACCTCCAATATTATATCTCGCATTGTTAGTTAATAGCCACAAAAATTCGATTATAACAACGTCTATAATAAGCAAAAAGGTATAAAAGGTATAAAAGGTATAAATAATATCGTGAACATTAATCTATTTCAAACAGAAACAAAACTTGACAAAGGAAACACAAACTTAAGAGCTAAGATCGATTTAAAAAACGAAAAAAATTTTGCAATGGATTATTTTATATGCTTTTCATAATATGAATAATATGGTTAGCAGCCAGTTATGTAAGATTTGCTATATAAAATGTCTTATTGAGAGAAAATAGTTCTATTCATGCAAGTGACTCTCTCAGAGTTAATGAAAATTTTAACGTACATAGAAGTTAATGGTATCCTAAATTCGCTCTAAGCTGATTAAAGATATCTTTTATACTTCCTTTTATAAAAAAGATAATATCGGAGAAAATAGATAATCAATGTTATTCAATTATTGGCATGAAAATGTAATAAGAAAGCAACTGTTGAAACTAAATTGTAAACACCTTCTTCAAAGGAGTTAAACGTGTCTTTATATTCGGTCTTCTGAAATTGCAAAAATAATATAAAGAAAAAAAAAAAAAAAGAAACGCGAGAACTGTAATAAGTTTAGTGGGATATCATTGATTTTAATGTTTAACCGGCAATGATGTTTTATTGTCTTTAAATGTGATTTTCAACACTTTAGTTTTAACTGAAATTTTAATTTTTTAGTATGAACCCTCAGAATAATCCTTACGAAGACGAGGATGAAAATTGCTGATCATTTAATGTTCAGCTGCCCAAGATTCGTGATTGAGAGAGCGACATGGCACAGAACGATATGTTGAGGTCAATGTTAAGCAACGTAGGGACACGGACTCTAACACAAGTACTAAATAAGGTAATTATGACTAAATTGAGAGAAGAGGAATATTTACGAAAACATACGCAGAATAATGCGACAACCGATTCGAGCTAAGGTTTAGACTGTTCTTCAGACGACATACTGAACGGTAGTTTTAGGAGAATTGCCGCTAAACATGTGAGTTGGTTTTAATGGGTGCAAGTCCATTACTTTTCGCTCCTTAAAAAAAAAAAAAATTAACTTCACGTATTATTCACGTATATTAATGTAAACAAATAAAGCTGCGATGAATTAAACAAGAGTGAAACTGAAAAGAGGAAACTTTAATGTGCCCATACAAACACATCCAACTATATGTTGACTTTAAATTACGTTGTTATTGTTTTATTTTGCTTTTTCTGTTGACAAATGTGTATGTAAGTATGTATAACTAAGTATGTGGTTCAATACGCTCGTATGCTATGCATGCATTGTATAATATTTTCCATGTTTGTTTTGCATTTGGTATGCTAGAGGACAATAAGAAGTTTTCAATAGAATGGAATTGTTGATGTACGCAAGTAAAGTGAAGTTCAATGGGTTTCTGTGGATATGTAGATACATGTGAATTCGTTTCACTTTGTTCTTTTATGTTCTTAAGCAACTGCTAGGCTATTGTTTAACATGTTCATCGTTTTCACAATGTTGTTGCTGCTGTTCTTTGGTTATAACAAACGTGTTAAGCATTCTTCTAATTTTTCCGTTTACTTTTTACTTTTTTTCTTGAATTTTTTTTTTGTTATAAAACGAATAATAAAAAAAGACGATTCAAAGTGAATAAACGGAAAGAAAGGAAGTTTTTACAACTTATCAAAATCTGCCGTAATAACCGACAATTCTCTCAACAACTTTTCTTTCTCGTTTCATTTTATAAATTTCTTGTTGGCGTTTTCATTGTTTTCCTATATACCATTAGTGAACGAGAGTGTGCTAAGTTTACTATTTCGCTTGTAACATTCACAGATGTTCACAGCTGGCTGATTGCTCAATATTTACCTTTTCAAAAGCAAAAATTGTATGAAAATTGATGGTTCTGGTGGAAAATGAAATGAAATTAATTTAATTTGAACACTTTTCTTTAGATACGTAGCAGTTAAAGAATTGAATAAGTCAGATAAACGAAACTGAATTAGAATTGAATTGAAATTGATTTAAAATTAAATGGAAATTTAAATTTAATTGGAGATGAATTTAAGTTGAATCGAATAAAAGTTGATTTGATATTGAAATGAAATTGAAATTGAATTGAAAATGGTTTGATACTGAATTTAAAGTGAACTGAAATTGAACTGAAATTGCATTATAATTGCACTGAAATTGAACTGAAACTGACTTGAAAATGAATTGAACGGAAATTAAATTAAAATTGATTTGAAATTATATTGAAATTGAATTGACATTGAATTGAAATTTAATTTTAATTTTGGATTGAAATTGAATTTACTTTGAAAGTGGAATTATATTGAATAGAAACTGAATTAAAAGTAGATTAAAATTGAAAATGAAATTGAATTTAATTTGGATACGTTTCTATACAAGAGAATTTTATTATTATATGTAAGAGAATTTGAATTAAAATTTAATAAATATTCAATTGATATTAAATTGACATTAAATCGAAATTGAAATGAAATTGAATTAAACTTGACTTGCAATTATATAATTATCATTTGCCATCATAATAACTATGCAATTATATTCCTCGTTGGGTTTTTATATAGTGTCAGTTTATTTTAAGTTAACTCATTCCAAATTTTATTCTAGACAGCAAAAGGGTTGGTATATTAAAAACATAAATGAAATTTATATTAGTTATTTTCTACGTATTGTTTAAAGAATTTTTGAAGTATGTACGTATACATTTGACTCAAAATTTCGTGTCAGTTGCATCTATCTCTTCCGTATTTTATTGAAGATGAAATGGTGAATTGTAAAATTTTCGTGCACCAATAAAATTGTTATTATACTTTTTGCAATATGATATTTGGAATGAAATGAACAATCAAAGAGATTCTTTCTAGATGGACTGATAGTAAAAATTTGGGGGTATGAAAAAACCCTAGTTTCAGCTGCGTGATATTGCTGTAACGTTACGGTGGGTGCTTAATTAACTAAACTAGATTCGTATTAAGTCACATAGAACTTTTTCAATTATTCGTTTATGTTCTCTTTATTCGTAGAGTGTGTTCTTCCTACGTTCATGCATCACAAATTTTGATTAAAAAAATTATTACACTTGTCAGTATGAAAGGACGGGTATGCAAAAAGTTAAACACACACAGTAATAAATTCATACTTCGCTTAACTTGGCAACGTTTTCAATTACACATTGCACATATATTTAATGCTTTTTTGAATGCTTTTATTATAATTTATAAAAATGAAACGGACTATGGAAAGACACCGAAATTGTAATGGACAGTAAAAGAATGTGTATAAATAATAACGTAATAAAAGTTTATATATAAAAGATTTAATTTAAAATTTTTTTGTCGATTTAAAAAAAAATAGGAAAAAGAATAGCGAATTGCAAATTACAAATTTTTATACCCATTGTCCATGCAGTATTATTAAGAACAGATGATGTAAATAATGTTAAATAGAAATGTGTTTTTTTTTTTTTTTTGTTAATAACTAATTCTAATAGAGTTATTGAACTCTCTTCAAAAACTTTTTACTTCATATCAAGTATAATACTAATTAGCAACACATTAACATTAAAAGTATATTCTTTGTTCTTATAATCAATAAACTAAATAAGAAGCAGAACAAAACTAAACCAAAGAGATGGGATCGTTTAGTACACGTGAAGAAAGCTTGAGATGAACATTGCCCTGGGCTGAAGCCAAGGCAAAAAAAAAGAAGTATTTAATAGAAATAGTGTAATTTTCATAGTCTACGAGCAATAGGCCATATCATATACGTATACGTAAGCCATTTTTTCAGATGTACTTAATGAAATCATTAATGGTCGGCCTTGCGAAAATGTGTGACTAGAACTTTTTAATTTGTCATTTTCGAAGCTAAATTCTTTTAATGAAGAAGTGTAGTGAATTGGTAGACGAAGGCATAATTAAGAAATAATAACAAATAATCTGAACGTTTCCTGTCTATACCATATACCGCAAGCGGTATATTAACTATGTGTGGACATACATAACATCCGTTAAAGTAGACCCAACTTTTCTTATACCGATCGAATCAGAATCAGTTTAAGATTCTTTGTCTTTTTATCTGATTGATGTTTGTTCATGTATTCGTGTGTTTGACGTGTTTTGGCCAGAGATGAAGGCTGTTGAAAATGGATTCGACTGAATGATTTTTACGACCACTTCCCATATAACGCCACACTTGAAAAATTGATTTCGACAAAAATCAGTAGAAACTAATGTTTTGCCATATAAAATAAATGTGAAAATTTTTAGCGGATGGGATCATTTTTTCAACCATCAACCATATAATCGAAACTATGAAAAGTAAGCCTTTATATGGTGAAGATGTGTCCTTTTTAATATTTTATGATGCAAATTGGTCCATAGTAGTAATTTGACATAATAATTAATTGCATCAAACTTGAACTATATATTTATTTTTGGATCCTACCATACGAAAAGTAAGCCTTTATGTAGCAGCAAAGGTTAACTTTTAGTATTTCATGGCAAGAGTAGAAGTAGAAGAATAAGAAAGTTTTTGACAGAAAGAATGGATTTCTTAAATCTACACCACGTCAGTTCACTTTTTAGTCCGTCTTCCCTACAAAGGCTCTCACGAAAAGCATGCCTTTACCTGGCATTTGCAGTACTGATGAAAGTAAAGGGAGAATTGCATTAAGCAGAGTCGTCTCGGGTCTTGCCTGTGTATAATGTTTTGAATTGTTTATTGTTCGTTTGATCTAAAGAACTCCACCTATATATACCGAACAATTGACAAATTTTAAGAAAGAAAAATCGAAGCTTTTGAAGCAGTTTTGTCAATAACTTGACATCGTTCTGTAATTTGAAACAAATATGATTTTATTGTTCTTGTCTTATTGTTTCAGTAAACCACGTCATAGTCTTAGCGAACAATAATTTGTTTACACAACACCGTGAATAAGCATAAGACTTCGTTGCGGTAGTCGGAGAGGCTTGAAAAATGGTTTTTATAAAAGCCTCTTAAGCATAGAAATCATAGTAAATTCTGATTTGGAATGAAATTTTAGTATTGAAATTTTGCATTAAAATTAAAGGACACCGAGGCGTGATGCTGTACTACACTGATTTTTATCTTCAGTCTTTACATTACAGTATATATGAACTCGCCAACATACACGACATAGTTGTTTTGATCTCTAACTACCTTGAATTATATCCCAACGAAACGCCATTTACGGGAATTGTTGCTTTCGTTTCCTCTTCAAGCAAAATGAAAGTAATTGCGAGTTTTTGGTCATGAAAACTTGATATTTTTTTATAATAATCTGAACCGTTAAGAAAATTTATAATCTCGGCCAAGCTTCAATATCGGCAGCAAAACTTGGAGCCATAGGTAGTCGAAAATCATGATCCACGCTGAAGAGAATAAGAATATATTCCGGACTTCTAAATGCAACGAAACTTTCCGTAGGGAACGTAACTGTGAACAACTTACGCGATTAAACTGATGTTAAAAAAAAACCATTCTGATAAATGGATAAACGGATCTTTTTGAATCAGAATATTCGGCCTCCAAACTTAAAAACTTTTAAGAAAGTTAGAAGCTCTAAATTGAGAAACGTGTTACTTCATCCTATGCTATGTTCGTTAGGCATGGCCACTAAACACTCTTTTTGTGCAGGCCTTCCGTCCTGTCATGAACGGTTTCAACAAAACTCGAATTCGTAAACTTTCAGATATGTACCAAAATTCCGTACAAATTGATGTACATTCCCAGTATAAAGAAATTCTGTATTTATTCAGCTATCGAAAATTTGTCACACACGTACTCGTACGTTATAAATGACCCCTTATTAAGTATATTTTCATAATAGCAGTTAATGTATAGCTCTGTTACAAAACTTCGGTTTACATAAATAACTTAATTTATAGAAACATTCAATTGAAATATATTTGGGGTTATTCTTACTTATAACACATCTGATTTGTTTTTATTTTTTTGTTGACTTTCATATGAAGAATATCTTTGACTTTGTGCTACTTTTTCCGACCTTTCCATCTAGTTTGTTTGCTTTGAGGTTAGCATTTACTAGCCGCAATTTGTTTATTATCGCATTCAACAGATTGCCTTTGGTCTTATTAAATGCTTTTATGTATATGTGTGTGAGCAGGTCACATAATTTTTTTTTATCATTTTTCTTTGAGTCAAAGACTGTTTATTTTGCAAAGTTTATTTTGAAAGCCTATTGCATGGTAAGTATACTTGAAAACGGTTTCTTCTTTTTTTTTTTTTTTTGAACGAAGGTTGATTTTTCTTCTTTTTATTTGCCCTTCCTTATGCTCACTACCGGAATACGGATGTACGCTTAATTTGTTATTTTGCTTGTAACAATGTCTTGGAGATCGCATAATTCATAAACTCTTGCCCAGTATAAGATTCAAGATTCAAAGGCGACTTAGCCATTATTTATCCATTAGTCCTTCGATGCCAATCTCTTTTTAGCATTAACAATAGATTTGAAAGTTTAAATGTAAATACGTATACGTTTATGATAAATCTAAAGAGCTAAAATAAATCTCATAAGAAAAACTGAAAATTCCAAAGCATTGATTGTAATAAAAGAAAAAACTACTTAGATGAAATTGGTCAAATATTTTATACCTACATACAGTTCTATATAAAAAGTATTTGAATCAATTTATTAAGATTTAGTAATTGACTTAGATGATGAATATTCAAAATTTTTCTTCGGTTGAACACAGTTTTCTTAGTCAATTAACTGTATGAGTTCCTGCTGTTTTTATACCCACCACCGGAACTGAGATGTATATTTCATTTTATCATTTTGTTCGTAACGCCCAGAAGGAAACTTCGAAGACCTCACAAAGTATATATATTCTTGAGTAGTAGTAAATTTAGAATCGATTAAAACATATCCGCCTGTACGTATGTGTAATGTCTGTGGTAAACATTGTCCTGGCTGCAAAAATGAAGATATCGGTCACAAAAATAGGCGAAACATTGGAAGTTATCTCACACATCCTTTGCTATTAAAGATGAGCCAAATCGATCATAGGCCACGCTTACAACATAAAATCAGCTACAGTATCAAATAAGCCAGGAAACACGCCCGTTTCTGCATGCTTCGGTCAGTGCCCATTAAAAACTTCCACAGGATTTCATAAAAATACAAAAAATCTGATACACGTCTACCCATTAAAATTTATCTTTTCCCCTCTTTTTTTAGGATAAAGGTGAAGGGTATAAAAGATTCGACGCAACCGAATACAATTTTCTTACTTGTTTAAAAAGTATTTTGGACCTTTTTCTTTCGTAGATTAATCAATGAACTTCCCTCTAGTTATGAAATATAGAAGCTAGTTTATTATGCTAGATGTGCAGAGATACGAACCTTTTCGAAATTATTATATATAAATTTTTCATTGTGTATGCGTTTAGAAAAGAATTTCCTTTTTTATGTCGTTACCCATAAAAAACATTTCTAATATGAAATATAAAACAAATAAAAAAATTATACTCGGCTGTGCCGAATCTTTTATACCCTTCACCTTTATCCTAAAAAAGAGGGGAAAACCTAAATTTTAATGGTGAGGCGTGTCAGCCTTTTTTTTTATTTTTATGAAAGACTTTGGATCAAAATCAGCCATGGAATACCGTGGAAATCAGCCAGAAAACAGATGTGCTTTCAGCTTCTACTATAGGCGTGCACTGCGATCAATTTGATCTATTTTCAATAGCATGGTATGTGAAAGAACTTCTAATGTTTCTGCTGAATTTGAAGTCGATATCTTCATTTTTGCGGCCAGGAGAATATTTACCACAAGCATTAGACAGATAAGCAGAGAGATAGATGGATAGACGGACGGACGAGTACGTCTACGTGGATTCCGAATTTCATACTAGTCATTTTATGTGGTTTCAGAAGCATCTTTTTGTAATGCTACAAACTACAAATTTTCACCAAAAAATTAAATTTCACTATTCTATTGTAACGAGTGGGCGTGTCGCCGAAGTTTGCTTCTGCGAGTTACAAACAAAATGACTAAATGAAATATACCCCACACCTTTTGTGGTGGGTATAAAAATTGGGGTAAAGATATTTGATTACAATTTAACAAATAAGTGTTTTCTAATTTTTTATATAAATATTCTTTAAAAAGGTCAATCAATTTAATTTACATACACTATTACACTATTTTTATTTATAGAAAAAATTGTAAAATCTTTTTATTTTTTATTTGTTAGATTTTACTCGTTTTTACGTAGGGAATCGAGCGCTGTCTATAGATCCGGCTATATACTTGAGTCATTTTTCCTAAAATGTTGATGAGTGTACGTTTCTGTTTGAAATGTGTGTTGAGATTTTTTTATTCTTTCTTGTACTAGAGCGAAATTTTTCTGCTTTGTATCTCATAGCGAGTTGTTTTCTGTTATGCTAGTGTTTAGTGTATTTGTGTTTTGGAGGATTAGAATGGTTGACTCCGTATATGCCGCGATATTTATGATGACTTTAGTATAGTGTTCGATAACTCCTCCTCCTTGGACTTTAATTGGTATGTAATCATTATTTTCTCTCAAATCCTGTATTATTGTCAACATTAAGATTAACGTTAACATCTAAAGGAGGCTTAAAGAATTGTTTGAATTAGTTGCTATAACTGTGGTATCATATTTATCTTCATATTTTTTCTTCTGCCTAACATGTGTTTTGTAGTACTTGTGTACAGTTCGTATATTTTCTATATGTTTGTTCATCTAGTTTTTTCGATTCGATCTTCCTGTATTTTCTATGATTCTTTCCCCCTCTGATTTCCTTTATGTAATTTATTCCATCATTTAATTACACGTCTTTACGATTTTTATTTACGTTCTGGATAATTTTCTCTTTCTTTGAAGTGACAAGGGCACGTATGATTTCGTATTCATTTTCGTGGATTTTTCCATTTTTAAAAACTATGGGTCTGCGCACGGTAGTCCTGTGTATTGTATTATTGTCAAATCCAACTTCGACGGTGTATTTGATAAGCTATAGCAAATTTGAAAAATTTATCGATCGTAATTGTAATTAATTTCTTATTCAATGTGGAAAAGACATCTATATGAATGATATCTCGTGGTTTCCTGGGAGTTTGTGTTATTTTAAAAGGAATTTTAGGAGTTCTCCTATCGTATTTCTATAATGTACGTACTTCCAATGCATGAGTTATTCTGAGCTTCAGAATGAGGTTGAAGATTATGTATTTTAATTCGTGGTATGTTTCAAGTTCATCTTCCCTACTTCGAAGTACTTTGAAGTTTTGTATTATTTGAGAGCAGCTCATTATATATATTCCTAAATATTTCCTAAATCGACAATCAAATTCATCAATCATAACAGCATTTGTTTGCGTTGGATTAAAATGATTTTTGAGCATAATTATTACGGTAGCTCGATCCATTTCTTTCCAACGGGAACTGCAACCATGACACAGCCGTTATGACTAAATCCATCCGAACGGCTGCTCATCTCCTTATACCCCAATCCAACGGGAAATCGAAAGGAGTAAGGCTTCCTTGGTGGAACAAATCGCTTTCATTTTTGAGGAAAAATAAAATGGATCTATGGCATAACTTTAAAAGATCATCATTTGGTATTATACAAAAAAGTTAACGCCGAATTTAGGAGAGAGCTACGAAAATCTAAAGCACTCAGTTTTGAACTTTTCTCCAGGACAATTCACAGAAATACGCAAATGAGTATGTTATGGAGAAAAATCAACAAACTAAATAAGGCTTCATATTCCCAACAGTACTTTAACTGAAGCGGGTGAGATCTCCGATTATTTTGAAAAAATTTGGAACGATTACTCCTCTGATTATAACTTTTCCAATGAAATCATCGAAAAATAAAACAAATCCAATTTCCATGTTAAACGCTGATCCTATTGATAGATGTGCTATTTGCTCAGAATTTGAAAGACAAATCTCCAAATCTAAAGGGAGGACACCTGACCTGGCTCGCATCTCATACCAAATGATCAGTGCGCTTTCTAGCTCAAGTAAAAGGAAATTACTTGACTTATATAACATTTTTACTGGTCATATTCCCAACATGTGGAAGCTTGCGGCAGTTTTTCCAGTGCCAAAAACAAAAAATGTTGCCGTAGTATCTGACTATAGTCCAATTTCTTTACTATCTTGCCTCTTTAAGCTATTGGATAATATCTTGGCAGTTAGATTATCTTGGTTTCTTGAATCCAAGAACTTGATTACAAAACAAGAAGTTGGCTTTAAGCGTGGTAGAGGCTGTATCGATGCTCTTCTACACATCCACCATTTTATATCCAAAGCAATCTCGGAGCGAAATCGTGTCACGATACTCTCAATTGATTTTGTAAAAGCTTTTGACAGGGTGGGCTTTCGTGTTAAACTATCTGCCATGAAATCGTGGAAGCGTGGTCCCAAATTTTACAATTACATCAAATCTTTCATGTCACATAGGCGATTTAAAGTCAGAGTTAACGGTGATCTATCTGATTCTTTCCCGCCAGCGAATGGGATTCCACAAGGATCTCCTCTTTCCGTCACGCTTTTCCAGATTGCTTTTAATGAATTAAGTAACATTCTAAGCCGAATCCCCAAAATAAATCATTATCTCTACGCTGACGATTTGTACATCTGAACAAAGGAAAAAGACAACACAAGAACAGTCGACATTTTCGAGTCTACCATGAAGGATGTTTCAACCTGGGCCAAATTTTCAGGCGGGAAAATTTCCATTCAAAAGGCAAAGAAGATGCACATTTGTAGAAAGCATCTATGTGATGGACAAAGTGAACTTATTTACGTAAATAATTTACTTATACAGAATGTAGACGCTCTCAAAATTCTTGGGTTCACATTCTCTAACAATTACCGTTGAAAACAACATTGTCTCCAGTTAAAGAATTCAATTTTAAGAAGAGCGATTTTTATACAATACATTGCATGGAAAAGTCATGCGTATGTTAACACCATTGCGTACATTAGCAAAATGCTTGTTCTTAGTAAGTTTGACTACGGTCTGGTAATTTATGGCAATAACTATAAATCTAATTTAAAGATCCTAAAACGGATCTATCATTAAGCTGTTAGACCCAGTACCTATGCTTTTCGGACGACGCAAATCAAAAGTATTACAACTGAAACCGGTCTCCCAGGATTGGAAAATAAGCTTTATGAGTTAAAAGCTAAGCTCGTCCCCAAACTTCTCAATTCCAACAAATCGGTTCTTGACGAAGACTATAAAAAATGTATTGCTGCTAAGAAAACCAAAAAAAAAAAAGAAAAGAAAATCTGCGATTGACTGCAAACGAATTGAAAATTCCTGTAATAATTTGTCGATATTTTGGATTCAAACCTCCATGGGTTTTAAAAAGATACTCTCGTAATATATTTCTGTCTAGATACAGAAAAGAGCTAACTCCAAACCACATCTTCAGGAACCTAGTTGAAGACAAAATCCAAATACTAGAAAATGACGGTTGGCATCTCCTTTAAACTGGCGGCTCTAAATCAGTCGATCTTCCACCTGCTTTTGCCGTGGCAGACGCTTCAGGGAAAATTGTACTAAATCGCATACTTCGCGAAAGTGCCTCGTTATTCACAACTGAAGCCAGAGGTATTCTTCGAGCTGTGAACTTTGCCAATAATAATAAACTCAAAAGTATTATTGTCACCGATAGCCTGTCTGTATTAAGATTTATCCAAAATCCCTCAATTTCTAAACGGAACACCATTAACATATTAAAAAATACCATAGCAACATCTGGAGATAAGATTAAAATACTTTGGGTTCCTACTTTGGGTTCCTAGGAAATGAGTAAGTTGATCGAGCAGCGAAGTTTGCTGCTTCTGCACCTTTAATTGTGGACGATATCATGGAAAAGTTGGGCCTTTAAAGATACGTTGCAAAAAAAGGGAGAGAAAAAATAATGGAGGCTAATATAAACCACATAATAATTACCACTATTCTTCTGTTAATCCGGACCTTGTTCTTCCGATATATCTAACCAATATTGGCAAAGTTAAGACTAGAACATTTGCTAGGATTCGCCTTGGGCATACCATTGCAACACACCAATGGATACTTAAGAAATTATCTGGTCCTATCTACAATTGTGGGCAGATTCTTACAATGAAACACCTTCTTTGAGACTGAATCATATATGGATCAGCTAATTCCATGGACATCCTGAACTCATAACATCAATTTAATATACAATATTATTAAAACTACTAAGCTAATCTAAGTTTCTGAAAAAAGAGCCGATAGCCTGTGATGCTAGTGCTTAATTAATTTCTCTAGTCTAAGAATTGATTGCATTAGTCTAGAAAATAAAATAATAATAACAAAGATTAAATTGTTCAACGTTTATATATTAGAAAAAGTCTTGCAAATAACTAAAATTTAACTTTTATTAAATGTTATTTTTAATTTTTTCACAGGAGAAAAAAAAATTGACTATCTTCCCTTAAGGTTGCTAGTCGTTTTTTTGAACAATGTCAAGATGCGATAGTTTCTTCTATTTTTAGTCTTCTTGTATACGGTACATATATCGCATGCATTCTTTTGTTTTCCATTTAATGTTTCATTATTTGATATCAGTGTAAATATTTTTTTAATATTTTATTGAGTTTCGTAAAGTTTTATAAAACTTTCAAGATTCATTTAATGTGTGTGGCAACAGGTGCCAATTACAATCAATTGACCTAATTGGTAGTAATCAGGTTACGCCAACTAGAAATTTCATCAATTTGATTGTGATCTTCAGTTAAACTGCTTAAAAATTCAATATATTCATTCAATTCAATATATATCCTTAAAGAGCTCTAGGTTACAGGTTGATTTATTGAATTTAATTTCTCAAGGTCTATGCTTCTTTCGGAATTCAAAATACTTTGAACAATCATATATAAAATATGAAGTCATTATGTAGCTCAAAAATGGACATGATGCGCTAAGAAAAGATGAAGTTTACTATAATCCAAAAAATATAAAGAAAAGTTAAAATATCAAAAACTTTAAGAATATAATAAATCCATGTAACATAAAGCAAAAAAATGGAAACATGGAACGAATATATAGCGAAACTTTATAATGATTTCTTCCACAAAATATTTGCGAACGAAGTACGGGGTGACAAACGAACACGAAAGTTATATTCAATTCAGAATCAGTCTTTGACACTTACCGTCTTTACCGCATATATAATATAAAAAATAGTGTCAATTAGCTGATCGAAGTCGTGTTTACATTGTCGTTTTCAATGGTTCTGAATAAGTGTGTCCAAACAAATTGCAAACTAATGCTTTTGTCCATTGATGTGTTTTTTGCCAGATCGGAGCGCTTTACATCCATGGTATGGAGACAGACGACTTTCCAACAAAAGATCGACAGATGGATAAATATTGATACATGACTAAATTGATTTCGAATGTAACTTTGAGCAAGTTTGTATCTAATATATTAAGGGTGATTTATGGGGTGTTTATTTCGATGCTTCAAATGAAGGGAAAATTCCAGTAGATCTGCACACTTTTGTGTTCGATTTAAAATTGAGCAGATTTTATAAATATACCTTAAATGAAACGTAGTCAAGGTTCGTGTTAAGGCAAACACATTTTTCTTAGCTCTTTGTATACAGTTCCAAATAATAATAATAATAAATATATTGAATTAATTACACAAACACCTTGAAAAACTTTTATACACCGAGCAACGTGAAAACAAAATACGCAAAACTGTATGCACAAATTATTGAGAAAAGTTACATATATATTATATACACAATTCAGTGTGTATATATATACACATATATGTATGTATGTATATATTTTCAAGTCTCTAAATATATATATAGTCGAGTGTTTCATAAATAAATTTGATTTGTCATTGAGATGTAATGAAAAGTTCATGTACCGGAACGACCTATACAGTGTACTGATGATTTGTCAACAAATATTATAAAATCAATTTTGTTCTTATTTATTTATAAATAAATTAAAGACAATTTACGGTGTATACACCGTTGAGTAATTAAAAAGCTATTTCTATCTTCTATGTCTCAAAGAAAGAACAGAGTAAGTTGGTTTCATATCATCAAACTAGAGCCGTATTATTCGTTTTTATCTTGAGAAATTTGATTTAGAAAGAATTGCCAGCAATAGGTGACTTAATGCATGCTTACCACAACAAAGTTATTATATGTTTTAAAAGATTTAATATTTATCTTCATTATCTAAGTATCATTATATATACATGATTTTTGTTATTTTGTTTATAAAATTAAGAAATGTACCTTAAAAAGATAATTACGCTTTAGTAAAGTTCTTTATTGTGATGACTTCAAGTGCCGGACGGGCGAAGTGTAATTGAAAAAAAAAATTTTTATTTCATTGAACTGAATTGAATATCTTTAAAATAATATATGAGTTTTGATTATTTTTCCTTTAAATTTTATAATTCATACTTCTTTGTGGTTTTCATTCATTTTTTCACATAATTTTAATGGATAATCATTGCCTTGTGATTTATATGTGACAGTCCTAACTCCTTATAATTATGCTACTATGAAGTGTTCATTTTCAGGAGGAAAGAGATAAGATTATTAAATGAATCACTGAATTACATGTACTTTGTTCAGACTAACATTCGAGTAAAATGTAATGAGATTTCTTTCTTAAAATCAAACTGATTTAATCTCATTTAATCGATATCTATTCGACTCTTTCCTTATGTAGTTTTCAGTCCCTAAATAGATGAATTATATCAACATACAGCTCTCAACTTAACGCACCAGCTTTCCAAAATAAAGTGTCATGATTTTAATACTTTGACGGTTATCAATCGACCCTTGATCTTATCCTATCTTCAGTTGTCCTAAAGATGACATAATTCATTGTTGTGTTTTAGAAATTGCTTTTACGCTTAAAGCTATGTGTATATATTGTTACAAAACTGCCTTTCGTATTTTACCTCTAAGAGACAATTCGTATCGTAGCTTAGATTTTGGTATATTTACAAGTTTCTTTATTTATTAAGAAATATTTACAAAAAATCTTAATTATTTTTACAAATTATGATAAATAATTATTTCTTTGAACACTTAGTTACTTCGCCAATATTATTAATCGACTGTGGATATTAAACAAAATGCTCTGCTTATAAACCCTACGAATATCACAAAATCTGATTCTCTTTTTGCTGCTGCAGTTTCATTAATCTCATTCCAGACAGATTTCGAGGGAATTCTTTATCAATTTTTGCTTTTATTGACAGCTGTAATAATGTCCTTTTTATGACCGCGTTAGGTATCACATTCAAAGGAATTTCCTCTTCATACATAGATTTGATCATATTTATTGTGGTTGTATTTTATTAGTTTGTGATTTTCGTAACAATATCTATCAATATATTATAATATATTATGTTTTCGGTTTTCATGGTGTATATATAATTTCCATTTTCTACTTATCATAATAAATGATTACAATAATCAATGTAGTTAACAGTCAAATTTGATGATTTTGACTTTTCTCTACATAAACCAAAAAATTATATATATCGCGGTTTTCACGTCAATTTTTGAGCATGGCTCAGTAGGATGGTCACCGTAGGAACCGTATTGATCAAATTGAATCGGTACAAAGAAACTTTTTGTTTTTTTGCTCTTCGTGACATAGGATGGGATCCTCAACTTGTGTTATCGCCCTATGTTAGCAGGCTACAGCTTATTGATCTGCCTATACTTGAAAAAAGATGAGAAATGTTAGGCATAGTATTTGTATCGAAGAGTTGGTTAAATTCTTAATTTCCTCGCCTTTACTTCTTCAGGGGATCTCCTTCAACCTTTCGTGTAGGATTCGTGATGCGATTTACTTACTTCAGTGCTGCAATAACTGTTAGCTTCACAATCTATTTCGAGTGCTCTGTAAAATGTGTAATAAAAATGTTCATTTAATCGATCTAGCACTTGATTCTCTATAATATACCTGTTGCTCTGTTCTTTGGACAGACATCTAACTGCTTAAAGTTACTTTTATTTTTATTTCTTTTTACTGACACATTTTACTCTATTTCTAAACTTATTTAGTCTTGTTATTAAGAGGATATTTATTACGTACTATTATATTCCTGAATCATTTTTGATTCTATTTGTTATGCATTTAGTTTACGCTGTAGCAAACAAATAAATAAGTAAATAAGACGATAGTTGTTCATTTAGTATTATTGACTTATTCAGTGTAAACAAACGTTAATCATGGAATGCTTTGCTGCTCATATGGCCGGAGCAACAAGATGCAATGTATTACGCGTTGCTAAGATGATTACCGACGTCAATTGAACATATGTATTGAGTGTATCTATTGTTGCAAAAAAGACTAACAGTGGTGATTAGCAGACATAAAGTGGTTTTTTTGCATGACCAAGCTCGGCCACATGTTGCAAAAGTTTTCAATGATACACTATTGAAGATTGAATGAGAAGTTCTAACGCACACACAGCATACTCACCAGACATTGCATCTTCTGATTATTACTTGTTCAGATCGATGCAGCGTTGCTTGACTGCTTCGAAATGCTGAAGATATGCGAAAATGGCTTGATGATTGGATTGCTGTCAAATCAAAATCATTCTTTCGACACGGTATGATCAAGTTGCCAGAAAAATTTGTAGAAAATGATGAAAAATATTTTGACTAATATGTACTGCAAAAATGTTAATCAGTAAATGCCTTTTTTGAGTAAAAAAATACCAAGAATATATGCAAGACTCTAATAGATACTGCTATGGATACAACGTTTATTAATGTCCAGTGCTGTTGCTAGGATTTAACTTCAGTTATTTCTAACTTCTATTCTATGTTATCTGCCTATCCGTTAAAAGCAATATCCTGCTTAGTTACCTGACAAAGATTGTATAGTCCTAATCAGCGTTTAGGTATTAGCCCGTTTAGCTTCATTTGTTTATTTATTTATTTATTTTCTTCCATATGAAATTGACCAACAATAGAATGACAGGAAAATAAGAGAATGCTGAGATGAATCTTTGGCTAAAAGATTACATTTTATAAAAGTTTAGAAATCAAACTTGAGAAGAACTTAAAAACAAAAGTTCCTATATAAATAAATAAGAGAGAGAGAGAGAGAGCGAGAGAGAGAGAGAGAGAAACGTGAAAAGCAAAGAAAAACTTGTTCAAAATTATCATCCAACTGAGACACATTCCAGCCGATATACTGGAAGCTATGAGCTTACACTAATCCGACATGAATCGATAAAATCTTGCCGACCGATCACAGCAAAAACGTTGGTCCCAAGCCTAACTTTAGCTATGGAGAGCTGTAGCAGTCTCAGATCAAACGGTACACTTAAACGAATTATCTTTTTGAAATTTATTTACGAATTTTTGCTAAAATTCGATGAAGAATATCCTTTAAAAATGGCTCAATATACAAGTCTGTACACATTTAGAAGAGTGCACCTTAACGGATTTTTAGAATGATAGCAATACTTATTAAAATTAACTAACAACGTAAACTTAAAGTCAGATTTTTTTCTTTTTTTTTATCCAGCTCCTACAATATCGTAAATTAAAAACAAAAGTTTCTTAACTTTTCAAACTTAATATTATAGCACATTTCTTATGTTTTTTGTATCTCGTTTAGAATTATGTGAACTAATACTACTTATGTGAAATACTAATAATAGAAGTACAGTTACAAAACAAGTAAAAACATTATACTCGGCCATGGCCGACCAATGCCTAATACAACTCTGCACTTATTTACGTGACGTTATACAAGAAATAGGTCTACGTGATCAATAATTGTTTCAATTGTTTTTTATATTACTATTATTATTGCGATATGAAGGGCTCATTCTTGTCATGAAATATTAAAAATTGAACCCTTTTGCCATATAAGGGCTTATTTTTGACGAGGAAACGAGGTATTACTCGAAATGCACGTGTTTCAAATTTGATACAATTAATTGTTATGTCAAATTACTACTATAGACCAACGTTCAGTGCTTTTTATCATCTAATTTTTATATGGCTTGGTGTTTAAAATATTGTCCTACATGGTTCAATTACAATCACAAACTCATTTTCATCATAAAATATTAATAATTAGATTTTTTTTTTTTGCGTATAAAGCTTTACTTTTCATAAGAAGAATTCTATGAGAGGTATTACAAAAAGTGGTCCCACATGCGATCCGAAATTTTCACATTTATTTTATATACCAAAATACTAGCTTCTACTAATTTTTGTTCAACAAACGTTTTTTTTAAATAGAGCATTATATGAGGAGTGATCGTAAAAATGATCCGGTCGAATTCATTTTCAATAGTATTCGTCTGTGGGTCAAGACATATCAGTAGACCGAAAATATCATCAAAATATCTCAAAAATTTCGATCTGTAAGCTCAATACACAAAAAACATAGATAGACAGACAGAGAGGTAGGGTTAACTTAATTCAGAAAATGATTCTGAATCGATTGGTATAATAAAAAGTGGATCTATCTTAAGCCCTGTTTAAGCTGTTATGCGAATCTGCTCAAACTTATAATACCCTGTAACATACGTTGTGTGTAGGGCATAAAAGAATGATGTGAATTATTATACATAAATAATATAGACTGAGATAATTAATCACGTTTGAGTTAATTATGTCATAAATATGTGATATTTATTGTTTTTATAGATATGCTTTTTAAATTGTTATTTTCATTGTAAGGGTGACAGATATGTGATTTTGTGGCGTTAATGCCTGTTTCGTAACAGATCAGATGTCGTTACAGTGTAGGCCAAAGACTTTCTTTTTTCTGATACGATCAAGTAATAGGCCGCGTCCTATATTGTTCCAATTTTCGAATACTAATTTCAACCTATTATAATGGCTGTTATTGCCACTGCTGACCTGCTAATAATTAATGCGTGCTGTCTATAGTTTTATAATCATTGATAGGATAGACTAGTAGACGAAGGTTAATGGCAATCAGATACTAGGGCAAGAAAAAATGCCATAAAAAGCTTATTAGCGTAAGGTCTTCAAAGAGTTTATTATCTCGAACTTATGATTTTTAATCGCTCATTGTAAAAAGCTGTGTTAAGGAGAGAAAAAGACTTTTAAGCCGATTTAAACCTTTGCCAATGACTATATAGATAGAATCAAATAAGATAGAGCATTTTATTTACCTACTGGCGCATGAAATTATAGCTAAATTCGACATGTACCTATATTGACAGTTATGGATTTTTCTAGATATACGATATCCCGTTAGGCATTCGAGTTGGTACCGTTAATACATATCAAAGATTGCATAATTCAAATTTTTTTCTTAAGTTCGATATATGTCGTCTTCATTCAATACTAATTCAAATGCTGTTATCATAGTTGACTGTTATTTCAAGCGGCATTGTCAGTTATGAACTTTGACTATATGCTATATTCTAATATGTAATACACATATTGACCTCTGTTGATATGATTTTCTGCAATTTATGGGTTTTCCGTTACCTATTTATTCTAAATGGTTCGAACGCATATAAAAACCAAATAATTTTGTATTAGCCATGAGTTAATTAAGATGATATGTATTTGGAAGTTTTCTGATTTCAAATTTTAAGTCGGTTACCGGCAAGTGTATCTGGCCCGTATATGAAGATATACTAAACGAAGAATTTCGGGAAGACGTTTGTTTCACGTGTTACAAGGTTAGAAAATCGTTTATCTTGCTTACCGTAAACTATTTTATTTAATATTTAATATTTAATATTACATTATTTATCGTATTTATTAGCATTTCAAGACCTTTGATTGATCTATTTTCATTAATTTCGATATTCGTAAAATATTGTAACTAAACTATATACTAAATCGACTTGATTTTTGACTTTCGTCATTAAAATAAAAAGTTAATATTTTGTTGTTATCGTTCTATCAAGCACAAAGCGCTAATTTGCGAACAATTCAAAAAAAATTATTCAAAGAATTGAAAAAAAGCTAAAAATTTTTTAAAAAGATAAAAACGAATAGAGCCGCCAACCTAAAAACCATGTCAAACAATCATTTTTATAGGACGGAAAGAAGTCTCAGGAATAATTTCTGGATTAATTTCAGATCAATAACGACAGTTTTGCTTAATTGCTGAAACATTGAGATGAAAATTTTTTTCATTTGAGTTGATAAACAAAGATTGTAATAAGATAAAAGAAAAATTATTTCAATGAAAAATTTTGGATAGATTTCAACGTATATCTTATATTGAACTTATATTGAATACAAATAACAAAAATAGAACCAATATAATATCTAATATTATAATATCTAATATTATATTATAATATTATATTATATATTATATATGTAATTATATATGTAATTATATAATATATATTTAAATTATCTTATTGAGAAACTGTAGCGATACGATATACGCAAGTTTCACTTTGGCCTTCAAAGTAAGAAAGTTTGAGTATAACTGACATTATATTACATTATATTTACAGAATTATTTAAGAATACTTTTGTATTGTATTTATTTTAAAACGTGTTATCTGGCAGGTTTATTTAATTAATCAACTAAATCTTTTCATTTAAATGCACGAATCTGCTTGTAAATAAACAAACACGCGATAAATGCTAATAAAAACGTAGGTTGTATATGCAGTATATGTACGTAGTATTGGGGAAAAAAAGTTCTACTAACTTCATAATTCTGACAATTTATTGTGTTTAACACTAGAGAATTATTTCGTTATGTGTTATAAGTTATATGTTATTTTTCTCTCTGACAAATAGGGTATAAATTAAAATTCTTTTATTATATTATCAATAACAATTCTGGTTGATTTGTTTGATGTTAAAATTATAGACAGGCATGCATGTAAAATTCCATGTACGTCAGCTTGTTTGTTTTGCCATTTCATTGTCAAATAAATTTAAAAATATAATTATGTATGTATGTATGTGATTATATGATTTAACATACCAAGAGAGCAATAATGATTATCAATGAGAAGTGGTAAGTTTCCTCTGTTTTGTATTGTAAATGTGAAATCATTTTATTCTAACCATAAATATAATGCAAATATATTAAATTTATTATTCCGTTTGTTTATGTCATATATTGAAATACGCTTTAGAAAATTTACAGTGATTGGCTTGGTTATTACAACGCAACTGAATCAATTTGAAATTATTAGCAAAATTGCGAATGTTTGTTTATGGCACGATTTAATCGAAAGTTAATTCAACTAAATGAATTCTTTAAAAAAAAAATCCGAATAAAAAAGGAAACATAATAAAATCGCATTTCCAAGTCGTTCATCTAATGAAAGGTATGACTTGTGCATTTAATCAAATTTAATAAAAATGTAGTCACATTTATCAAGAAACTTACTTATGTTAAGATTAGCTAGTAATTGTCGCAATAATTATAATCCATTTTTATATTAACATTTACAAATATTCAATATAAAGAACTGAAGAACTATAATCAAGTCTTTTATTTATCCTTTGCCTTTTGGCTATCAAGACAAGTTATGTCCGATATGGATTGCATTTTTATCGCCCCCTACATATGTGCATACATTTATAGACATTATATGATTCCAGAATGGTGTGATGAGCTATTCGCTCTGTATATATATATATATATATATATGTATATCATTATTGTTCGAAGTAAAAGTCATATTTACATTCTTTATTCCATTCCTATAGATAACTTATTGGTAATTGCGGGCATTTCTTTAATTCGATGTTTTTCGATTCGGTTTTGGGATTTGTGCTGCGAATTTTAATGAGAAAAATTTTACATTAATTTTTAAAGTCGTAAGCTAAATGTTGAAACAATTTTAAAATTATTATTTAAAAAAAAAAAGAAGAGATAAACAATTATTTTTTACTAATTCTGAAATCTATTCTTTTTTTGAATTAAACATATCTTAACCTAAACTCACTACGATTTATAAAAAATATTTTAGTTTTTGTCAAGAAAAGTTTTTAATTGAAATTTCAACGGCTAATCAATGCAAAGTCGATGCATTGGTTTCACGGTTAGGATATAATCAAAAGAATTTATATTATGGTGTCTGGGAAGAGTATTAAAAACGTCTAACTATAAATAGTTTCTATATAAGTGCCATGAATATATAGATTTCACGAAATAAGGGATGCTGTCAATAGGTTGCAGTTTAAGCTTAATATTACTTCTTTTTTTTTGTTTTATTTTCTAATAATTTCTTTAATTTACTCTTTACATTCAATCATTTAGAATGACTGACAGATGATCAGTAATTTTGTTTGAATTTCAATTTTTTCCCAGTCTAGAGTAAAGCGATAATTTGGTTGAAGTATTTCGTTATATCCAAAAAAATCGATTAATCTTGTAAGAGAGGAGTATGTAGGCGGTTGAGTTTGCAAATTTATTTTCTTTTAAATCACAATGATCGCGCTTGTATTTAATGTTTAGCATGAATCACGACCTGATTCGGATATCCTTGTAATGACCGCTTAATCGTGTGGCTATAGTCGCGTATAATCATTTGTGTGTGTTTGTGTATTATTATGTGCCCCAATGAATGTATACAAGTTTTATGACTTTTTACCCAAGAGCTGCTTGATAAAGTAAATAAAATTTGAATAAAATTTTGTAAAAATTTTCATATGCAAATTTTCTTTTCATACGAATACTAATATCTACGTGCACACAGACACACACACACATATATATATATATATATGCACAAACACAATGCATATTTGCATTTCAATGTAATGCCGGGAGTTGACCACACAAAAGCAATTTGCATGAAAAGGTGGCAGCTAAAAGGCGGACGTTGATATATAGAGAATAGTGTGTGAAGTAAAGGTTTCACGCAGAAACCTACAATGCGCTTAAACTGTTGCAAAACGATAATTGTATGCGTTTGCCCTTTATTTGTTTATTTTTTTTTTTTTTTTCGGAAAAGTTTGACCAATATTTAAAAACACATATACGTACACACACACACACCTTTATATGTGTGCATGGGCAAGTGTACTCATACACATGGTTATTTACTTAAATACATACTCTGGCAAATGGGGTTCATTGAATGTTTAGTGGGCTTAGTGGTTTGGCACATTAGTAAGCATGAGGTTTTTGCAAATAGGGCTTACGGTTGTTAGCCTTAATGAATCGCTGACCGCTAGTGAAAATATTGCAAAGGAAATCGGAAACGTCGTTAAGTTAAGCGCAACATTTGTCGTATTATTTAAATCAAAACTATGCAAAGAAACGCCCTTTTTTTTTTCTTTTTGCTCAGCTTAAACCTTGAGCTGACGTATTATATGCATACATAAATATACTTTAAGCTGATTAAATGATTCGAAACGACATTATAAGCAATAAAAATATCTTTGGAATTTTTGGACTTTCTTTGAGACAATTTTTGTGATCCAATCGATTTTATGTAAATGCAAAAAACCTTAACGTTCCGTTAGGCTCATAGAGGGTATGACGAAAACGCGTACTTGTTACACCGCAGAACACATACGACTGCCTTACTTTAGAGGTTGAAATGCTAAAATCTGAACAACAACAAAAATTAAAAAAAAAGATTGGAAAAAATACAAAAAAAAAAATGCAAAAAAAAGAAACGCTTATCATAGTTATACGACCTCAAACAAAATTTGCGTTTGCCGTACAACGGCATTATTTGTCAAATGGCCATAATTAAGCATGTGTTTGTGTGTGCGAACGAATAGTGAACGTGCGACTGTGAGTATTAGTACAAAATTGTGTATGTATGTGGTTGCGTTTTTAGCCATTTTAATTGCACACTTCATTTGAATTTTAATATGTTGAATAACGTGTGTTAAACAAGCGCGCACAGAGTCGTTCGTGTTTTTAGCGAGACATTGGTTTCCCCACAAGACTCAAGGCTTAGAAAGAAGTTAAAATTTATGTCTACAATATAAAGTTGATATAATGTGAATATAAATGTTGTTGTTGTTATTGCTGTTCATTCTTTTTCCTTATGTTTTATATTTCAAGTAAATTGTAAGAAACAACTATAAACTGCAAGGGAAAGAAACATCTTAGAGTAACGAACATCAAAGAAAGTTGTAGAACTTATCATGATCATCATAATTATAAAAAGAAGTTATATAAAGAAGACCAAGTTTTTTTTTTTTGTTTTTTGTTTTTTGCTTTTCATTTCTTCTTATTGTTTACATAATGAAATAGGATACGATAAAATATAATATATTTGGTGCTTTACCTTAAAATCTTTCATTACTAAAGGCTGCAAATGGCTTCTTTAAGTTAAAGATAAAAATAACAAAAAACCAAATGATGTTACGGTTTCAAAGGAAAAGAAAATCCACAGAAAACATCAGAGAACAATTCTTATCTTACATGCATTTATTATATCGGTTGCTCAGTAGCCACTCAACCGTTTTGTATAGCAAACATTAATTCATATGCATTCTCCATGGTGATGACAACCATAGTGCATTGTTTGTATATGCGTGTTCTTCGTATGCAAATGCAATCTCTACCTGGTGTGTCTCTGTCTATTCATTTCTATGCTTATGAATGCTTATACACACACATACACCATATTACTTGTAACTTGTATTCAAATATGTATATAAGTACGTTCTCATGCATGCTGGGAATTTATTAAAAAAAAGCTTAAATATAACATATTTCCTGTAAGAGACACATAACAGTATACCTCCTATATATATATGTGTTGTACAAGTATTTCGACGATTAAGAAGAATATTGCCGTATATACTATTACATATACATACATATAAGAAGAATGAAGAAAAACATTACGTTTTAAAGATGTGTCTGCATTTAGCTATATGTATATAAGTACACACAGCTATGGTTATTATATGTTGCTATACTCGATTTTGTGTTAAAAGTTTTCTTTTCTGTTCACTGGCTATTAATGGATGTTGCTTCTGCAGGCATGTACGTTCGAAGCATTCACTTACATAATATGTATTAAGCTCTGGTGTGTCGTCTCGCGTTGTCACATTGCTAATAGATCCAGTCCGTGATTCGTTCAACCGTTTAACTATGATGATGAGATGTGAATTATTTCTATGACGTTTTAATTTAGCTACACATGTAACAAGTTTTTTATAAAGAAAAGAACAGAAAGAGGAATTGCAGTACAAAAGGAATATAATATGAAAGAGAGCAATGTGTTCTAAGCAGCTAAGAACCAAACTTACTTTTATAAGCTAAAGGCAAGAGTGTTTAGTACATCTTAAGACATACAGCGCAATATTTCATTTAAGAAAATTGTTTTTTTTTTTTTTTTTTTTTTTTAAATGACACACGCCATATACGGGTTTTCAATGTATTCTCCTCTCTTATCAAAAATTTCTTATACGTGAATTATTAATGCCAAATTAATAGTTCAATCGAAATTATAGCGTATGTATCATCTTTCCTGATGGGTTTATGCAAACTTGAAATTTGCTCTTATAGACAATAAGAACGATGTTGGGGAGGATTACAATGTTATGTTGTAATCTATTGTAAAAATATAATTATATTGGCCTGTGCAGATGACATTGACATACATTTTTATTCAAATTTAAAGAGTCAATACAAACAGGCTGTGTTCAATTTCACGATTCGAGGCATGATGCAAGCAAGCCAGCATTTTAATGAGATACTCTCGTGGACCTTTTTTAAGCGACTTCAACGTTAAAGAACCGGCACGAGTTTATTCAACGTGTTTCAAATTTCAAATTTAAAAATAATCTTATAATGTTTTCATTATAAACTTTTAAAAACTTTTAAGAGGAAAACAATCAATCGATTATAGCGATGAATTGCGGACAAAATATGTCAATATTGTTGTTAAAGTTATATTTTAAAGTTGCTGTTTAACAGATTGTCTTCTAAGCTTTCTGACAATTATTGTTTTAAGACTCTTATGTTTTCTAGTCGAATAGCAGTCGTATTTACGTGAAGCAACATGTAGTAGATACATCTCAGGCAGTTAATGGAGACAAATTTAGTCTAAGGGAAATAGTGGTGGATTAAAACTTGAGACCACCAATGCTCGCAAAGTTTATATATAGCAACTTGGAGAGATTACTTTGGGTTATGTAAGAGCATAAATTTCCATTAAGCCAAATTCAGCTAACTTATCACGACGCGTCCAAAGCCACACGAGAGAATAGATTCAGAAGTATTCGAGCTGACAAAGAAAACAGAAAATATAGTTAAAAATTATTTTATTTCCTAACATAATCTATGAGTTCATCATTCAACACTTAATGTCACTCACTTCTTTTTAAAATAATCAGAAAGTTTTATAACATCAATCAGTATAGGTTATAAGCAGCTGAAGATACGAGATAGGACAAATGACCTACGCTTAGTCATTAGCTCCAAAACGTGCAACATTTTCTCAGGTTTGTGGAAATTCTGCGAAAGGACCATTGAAACGTCCTATTATGTAGGGTCATCCATTTTATGGTTCGAATTTAGCAATTTAATTTTAGGAACACATGCAAAACAAGACTACCATCCATGGCAACACCCTTTTAGTGTAATGTTTGCCATTATACAATATGGATCGTTTAACCATTGTTGACTTAATTAAAATAATAAAAACTTACTAAAATATGTTGATTCTGTAGAAGGTACGTTTCGTGAACAGATTACGATTGATATAATCGTCCATTTGAACGCACAATAAGCAAAATTATAAAGAAATTTGAACAAACTAGTTCTGAAACGTATACGCGGCCGAAAATGTTGATGCTGTTAGTGAAAGTGTCGAAGAAGATCTAAATTTATCCATTAAACGGTGCGCATTGCATTTCGGCCTATCTTATGTCATATTGTAGGATATTTTGCATTTGGATTTGCATCTCTATCCTTACAAAATTCAGCTAACACAAAAACTAACGCCGGCTGATGATTTAATGCATAGAAGATACATTGATTGGGTTCTCGAACAACAGTGTTTGAATGACGATTATACGTATTGAATTTACTTACTTCAATGGTAAGTGTTACGCTTGTTGGGCATGTCAATAAGCAAAATTGTCACATCCTACATCTCTGACAGTGATAATCCACAAGTGGAGAAACCTTCAATTCTGATTGCTATAATCACATGATTTTTAATTTTATTGTCGTCGTGAAATATGGGTCCTGAAGATATCTGGTTTCAATAGGACCATGTCTCAAGCAATATAAAGCACTTCGTTTCAACATTGTTGCGTGAGAATTTTACCGGACGTGTTATTTCAATTTTTCGTGATAAGAATTTGCCAACAAGATCGTAGAATTTCTCAGCGCTGAACTCTTTTGATGGGGTTACGCAAACGATCGTGTTTATGTAAACAATCATCAAATTCTTGACACTTTGAAAACGAATATCTGACAAAGTATACCCGAGTTATTGCCACCTATATGCAGATCAATCAATGGATAATTACCTCAAAAGAATTCATTTTTGTAACGTATCGCGTGGAGGATATTTAAATGAAGTTATATTCAACAAATAATGGCAATGTCCAAACAATATATTGAAAAAAACATTTGATCCAAATTCCAATCAGAAGTGTTTTGTTTATTACAAAATCAGGGTTAGAGATAAGAAACGATTAATTAAATTTTTATTTTTTTTGTCGTTTTTTTTTTGCATTAGTTTTTTATATTGATTTTTCGAATTCGAAAATTAACAATAAAAACAATAAAAAAAAAAAATCCAACAAACTTAATCACTACAGCTTAACAAACTATAAATAAAATCAATTGTATTTCCTGAAATCATTCGCTCTTTAATTATTCCTTCTACGTGTATATTTGGAACTATGGTTGGGTGGCTTAGCAAATTGAAAATGTTTGAACGGAAGACCGTGTAAAAGCACATATACACCGAAGCTGAATGTATAAGCGATACTTGATCATTTCTATTCAATTTTTGTTTTAACAAATAAAATTTTTTATTTTACTGAGCATAAACAATTCAAAAATTGAATTCCAATTTTATATTATTATTGAATTTTTAACATTTAACATTTTGACAAAACATTAAAACACAGAAAAATCAAATATTTTATATATATGCGCTTACACACATACTTGTATACCTATACTTTATATATATAATAGTGGAGGGAGTGAAGAGAGCACACCATCACACCGAGTTTTAACAGCAGAGAGAGAGCTAATATAAGAATAAGTTCACTTATAAGTACTCAGGATATTAAGCTCCTTGTGGATATATTTATTCATATACATAGTTTTGTTACAAATGAAATAACAAAACAATATTTCACTCACTGATTAAAATTATTTTTTTGCCTTGCATACATACACGATGAGAAACGAAGGTTGTGCAACAACAAAGGAAACAAATGAAAAATTATGGATGAAAGTTTTTTGTAGGATTCTTTTTGGTAGGATGGGATCCATTATTTTTGTCAGGTTTTCTAATTCTTTGTAAGCATTTTATTAGCAAAAAAAAAAAAAAAAAATTTAATTCACGAGTTTTGCGGTTATTTCGTTTTGGGTAATTTTTAAAGTTTCCCATTAACTTCTGTTACTTAACTTTCAAGCACTTCGAGGCCATAAAGGTGATCGATATCAACAACAACGATAAGAACAATGGCATGGTGGCACATCTGTGTATGGATGGCAAGAAAACTTTTGTTATTATCATCGTTGCGTTGTATGTGCTTTTTGTTTTTCTCTTCATTTTATTATCTAACAGCTTCTTGTCAAAAGTAACATGTTGACCGGTTTTATAAAGATTTTCTTTTATGTTCTGCTGCCACACTATAAGCTTCGATCGTAAATAATGTTATACACACGTACATCCTCCTAAATTCATATAAATTGAAATTGTCAATTTGTATTTTGGTTTGTAAGACTTTGCCAAGAAGGTTGTGCGAGTGTGTTAGTCTTTAATTCCGTTTTACACTTAACATCCAAAACCCGTAAGTATACTAATTATGTTATTCTATTTGTAATAATTCAGAGAATTTTAAAAAATTATTCATATACTTTATATCAGCTTTATATCCCCTCGCATCATTCAAATCAATGTCCGTCTGTTTGAACGCTTTATAGTTTACAGTGTAGGTATCTTTAGTTTACCTTACGCGTACTGAATGAATCAAATTTTGTAATTAAATAATAAAATATTAAAAATCCCGATTTATATAAGAAAACTCTTACAAGCTAGAGTTTTTTTTTTATTAGATCCAAGTATGGAGACATAAGTGATAAAATCCAATCCATTTGTGATAAAATTTTGAAGAGTCAGAAATAGAGGCAAAAGACTTCATCGGGTTTATGTATTTTGTTGTTATTGTTGAGAATTTTCGTAAGATTCTAAATTAGTTTAGCTATATTCGTTTATTTGTCTGTCCGAGATATAGATCTGAAAATTTCTCAGTTAATAGGTTTATTACAATGGTTTCGGCTTCCTCTTCTCGAATTTTACTTGCATGTGTTATAAAAATTTCTTTTACTTTATATTTTGTTAAATGGAAGTTTGAAATTAGAAAAAATTATTGAATTTTGTTTTAAGGATTCTAGGAAGAATTTTAATAATATACACTAACTGTAAATTAAAAATTAGCCTTTATGAAATCCAAATTTTTGTGCCCGTAAAAACATTGTTAGTAAAAAATAAAATCATGATCCACGAACTATCGTTTACATCAATCCAAGAGCACTTGTATTATCGGATAGTTTTAATGTAGAGATCATTCTGATCAACTCTGATTGAAGTCTTCACAAAAGAAAAAATAGTATTTTATCTATTATTAAGATAAGATAGCAGGGTATCGAAGATATGTTTTAAGGCGAATAAAGCGTTCTTAGGTTTTTTTTATTTTTATTTTCAATCTTTGCGTAGTGCTGTACACTTCTAAATCTATAAAAATCCGTACACATTACCGGTGTGGTATGTGTGTGTGTGTGTGTATATACGTGGGTATACAAATGTGTACGAGTGTGTAAGCATTGAGAAAACCTATAAAAGCTGAATGTGATTATTTTCAATTTCTACATTTTTCCTGGGAAGTTGCGTAAATACAGTCATGCAGATGGCACCCACATTGATACATTTTTACTCTTTTGAATAAAGAAAGAAAGAGAGATTTTGCAACATGTCTCTATTTAATAAACATGATGCTTAACATTTATGTGAATATATTATATATGTGTGTGTGAATATATTATACATGTATATACAACAAATGTTTTCGCTTTTGGTCGAAGTTTATATGGCTGAGTTTTCGTATTCATGTGAATATAGCATTCATATGAGATGTACAGTCTATAGGCGTGGTCTTGGATAATTTCAGCGTTCTTCTCAACTTTCTATTTGTAAATCAATCAAATGTTTATGTTGACATATTGTTAACCGTTAACAAATTAAATAAATGTACAAATACCTAAAGGGGAATCAAAATTCCGCATACTTGGTAGTTTGCAATAAGGATTCGTTCGAGTGTATCAAACGGAACGCCTACTTTAATATGTTTTCAATCCAAATGACTGGATATATAAAATAATAAAAAGAAAGGAAAAAAGAAAAAAAAAATGACTGCTTAAGTCAATGAAACTTATACTATAATAGCTATACAGTGACGGTAGTGAGTGGATAAGGGTATGTGCATGCAGGTCTGTAGAATTTATGATGGTTATTAAGTGGATTTCTGTATATAAAATGAAGATGTAAATCTTCATATACATATTTACGTACATTTGCATAAACACATTGACTGTTGTCTTCGTTTAAGAGTTATTTCTCTTCTTCTATATTCTCTTCTATTCATATTCTAACGCCGACACAAATAGCAGTGATTGCATTTGCTTTAAGTGGGTTAATGTTTATGGTGTAAATCTTAGCGTACAATCGCCATAAACATTTTACAATACTTGCACTGATATTTATGCATGAATATATATAATATGTATATATATATATATATAATGTGCACAAGTCATGTATGTATAGAAAAGCTGTTTACGACAGTTGATTTTACATTATTTTTATGGTAAAAATTTCTATGCATAAATCCTGTGATTAAAAGAAGGAAAATAAGAATAATTTTAGATAATACTTTAGTGGTTGTTTCGTAAATAACGACTGACATTTGTTGTTGTGTATAAAGTAAAAATTTTTTTCAAATATCATTTCCTTTGAAAACTTTCACTTTTCAAATTTTTATTAACCAACCAATTATCCTATTTAAAGTATAATTTTATAACTTCAAGATATTGTTCCGTAAAAGTTGATTTTTAATATAATGAATGCGGTCAGAGGACGATATTTTCAATATTTCCTTTATAATAATTATTTGATAAGGAACTCCTAGTTGTAATAAGTTCATTATTATAAGTAACTAGTCCTATACCTCCAAGCTAGCAGTACAACATATTTGTTGTATTTTAGATATCTCTATATTATTCAACATTCAAAGGCACATACTGACTTTAACTTCATAATTCATTTTTTCAATTCATATTCGTCCTTTTGTTATAGCTCAATCATAACAATAGTTTATAGACATTTTGGAGCTAAAAATTTGTTAATACAAATGTTGTTAAAAAAAAAATTGCTTATAAAACTACATACGTTAGATTTTCATTTTTCCACCGTTACCATGACACAGTCTTATTGTATTTTTTGATAAAAGATATTATGATATGCAGTTCTATAAGCCATATTGCGAAGCAAATAACATGATTCAATCATTGCTGAGTTCATAACAAGTGAAAGTGATTTTTTTTAGCCATCGAAGCAATAGACATTTATGTCTTGGGAAGATAATTGTAGATATTAATACATCTCATAGAATTACTCATTTCGTTTTCGAAATTTCATTTTATTTATGCTTTTAGAAAGGCTTTCGTAAAACTTATATTAGTGCTTCGTGAAAAATGATTTGAATCGACTTCATCCCTAAGACGAAACTTAAGTTAATAAGAGAAAATGCGAACGTATAACACTTTGCACAAAGGCATTTAATTAAAGTCCGCATTTATACATCATTCAATATCGTATTGATGGCGGACAATTTAGTACGATCAAAATCTTTTTATCATATTGACGATAAAAATATAGAATTTTTGATAAGCTATCGTTCGACGTGAATAACTGCAGCTTAAATTGAAGACAGCTCTCATTTTGTTATTTACAATTTTGTTCAAAAGTCAAGAATATTTGTATAAATATTTTATGACTTATATTTAAAGTTAATGAATTAAAATATATTGTGAAAGTAAATAAAAGGTAGGTCACAAGATATCTGAGCATTGCATCACTTATTTGATTTTTGTTAACTTGAGAAAGTTGAATTTCTCCTCTTACATATCATACAGAGGCTTGTTTAGTGCATTCATAAAAATTCGCCCCTTTATAAGCATAGAATGATATATTTACGCGTATATATATATATATACATATGAATATATATACGGTTTTGGCCGAGCAAGCATTCATTGCTACTAATACAACGAGAATGGATGCATATCTATAGCTGAAATAATGTGTGTGTGTGTGAACAATACATATATACATGAATTATTGATGGAGAAAATATTCACACGAGCTTAAAACGTGTGAAAGAGTATCAAAAACTTGTTATATTTAATATTCTGATGCATAAGTCATTTTGTTTTTCTTTACTTTACAATTTTTGCTTTGATATTATCGAACACATCAATTGAAGTGATATATGTGACAACACTTGAATGCGTAAGAGTCTCTTTTGTATGATTTAGCGCAAAGAGAAAAAGATATAACAAAAATAGGCTACTAATACAAACATACAAACACATCCCAATGAAGAAGAAAAAACTCTTATACAACAAACAATTTCCGTTGAATTTTTCGTTACAGAGTTCGTCACGACAAAAACCAGGCAAACAACACACACACATACACATGCACACACACTTTGATAAACGTATTTCTTCTCTTCATTTTGAAAGCAATACAATGCGTTGTTAGTGTTGTCCTTTTTTCTATTTCGCTCTTTTTATCTATATTTTCATCGACTTCCTGCTTATTGCCTGTTATTGTATAGTTTTTATATGTTACAAAATCGAGCGGAAGTTGATTGACAGCATCACGAAAGAAAACAAAATCAAAAACTAAGGAAAACCTACTTTTGCTTACCAACAAACATGCACACATTTGAAAACATATACACTCAAATGAACGCATATCCACCGCACATTTTGCGGGAATTTTCTTTAGCTTTTTAAGGTTTTTTTTTTTTTTTTTTTTTTTATGAGCTTTCGTTATAGTTGTTTGATTTTTACATCCTTTAAAATTGTATGAGAGTAATTTTTTGTTACTGATATACATAGAGTATGCACGTTGAGTGTTTGCTTAACAAATTTATCAACCTAGGCTTTCATTTAGAGAGTGACAAGCAAGGATGCCACGTTTAGTTAAAGACGAATTACGTACCAATAGTAGGTAAATGCAAGCAATTAGGATAAGTCGATTGATTTCTTTACTCTAAATTTTGTTTAGTCGCGAAGACAATTTTGAAAAAATTTATCAAAAATTTTAATTTAACTTATGTGATATTCCTTCTAGCAACGAAAAAAAAGATACGGATCCAGAAATCTAGAATCTGGGTAGTCGTGTTTCTTTAGCAAATATATAAACCTTGAAAAATGATAAGATTTTTTGCATACAAAAATACTTTTTTTTGGAATTTATACAGATTTCCCTTTTGCTAATCATTTTTTTTTGGCATAATTTTTCTTATAATTTTAACTTAACTGCTCCTAGTGTAAGTATTAAGAATGTAGCAAAATTGCCTCCTTGACTTGTTTCCAAAATCTTTCCTTTTCAATAAGAATAAGAAAAAGTATGTAAGAGTAAGTCGAGTAAATTATCTTTCAAACGACAATGATTCTTAAGAAACTTTTGTTTTTCAATCTATCTGCCTTATTAAGAGTGCCACAAATGGTTAGCAAATATAGAACTAATAAAAAATACATCTAAAAAAAAAACATGCAAATATTTCATAAAACTTTTCGTAAGATCTTGATAGATAGATATAATAGTAATTGAATAAACAGATTAAGGTTAAATAGATGAAAACGGATAACATACTCATAAATGGAAATACAATTGAATGCGGGAATAGAAGTAAGTTGTGTCACGAAGGAGTATGTAAGTGCAACAGATTAAATTCGAAATTTTGAGAAACTAAAATTTAAATGTTTAGCAATTTTTTCTTGATTAAAATGATACGAATATCATGAAACTAGAAAAAAGTTCGCGATATAACGTTAAAGAAGTTAAGAAAAATGAAGTGCTTCTAGGAACAAATTTTAACATGAAAAAGGCTGAGTTAAGCTGACAGAATTTGAAAATCATTTTAGAGAAATTAAAGTAAAAAAATTTTAAAAATATAGAAAAACCAATTTAATACAGTTCACTCAGAATATAGCCAAAGCCAAAGTAAATAATATCATTTTTTCTAAAAAAAATGTTAGAAATTATAAAAAAAAATATGATATTCATCGATCACACAATGAACAAAAACGTTAATGTTTGTATATTATTTACCGTTTTTGAGCGCAGTTCCAAGACACATATTGAAAGAAGAACATATTTAACATAGAAATACTCTAAGGATATGGAAATAAGTTAAGGATAGTTCTGCAGTAGCTTATTTAGGTCTACTCTTCATGCTATCTTTTATATATTTATGCGTTTCTTTTGAGGCATGAATTGGAACTTTTATGCATTTCTCATGTGTCTTTTCAAATCTCTTAGGAGAGTAGTCGTGTGCCATCATTATCAATTAATGAATGAATTCAAAGCCTGTAAATAAATGTATGATGGAGTGAATGAATATTGCAAGTATAGACGACGTGACTTATTATCGCAAAATGCTAATAATAAATGGTAAAGAAAGTCAATATTAGAATAACGTAGAGATAAGAGAATTAAAAAAGTTTTAAAAATAATTTAAAGAAAAAATTTCATTACCCACACTTAATCACAGATCTAAATTCGTACATTCATTACAATATTGGAATATGCTTTTTTCTGAACATTATCTACTATAAATTGCTCCTTTGATAAGTCACCTTTGAATTCATAAGTTTAACGTATGTTCGCTTGGGTACTATATATATATATATATATACATATATGTTTAGAGAGTCATGTACATGCTCTTGAATCAGAAATGAAATTTTCGTGTTGGCCAAAAACAAACTAAGCATTTCAAACAACGTGTACACGATAAAAAAGTTAAATAAATCATTTGAAATTATATTCAAGTAAGAGTTATTAGCTATAGTACACATAGGATGAATTTCTTTTTTTTTTCCAATTTTTTTTTTGAAGTTTTTTTGGCAAATTATTGACTCGTAGTATATATTTTACTGAAATAAATTAAAAATTTCAAGTTGACAATAAGAAAATTTCGAGATACTAATAATCTTTCCTTATATGTGTAATGATGACTTTCAATAAACTTTTTGCTTGAAGAGAGATTTCTCCTCCTAGAATACTTCATTAATTTATTTTATTATTACTCTATTAAAACTACTAAATTCGATACCTAAAGACATCGTCTTTGAAAATGTGTTTCATTAATCGCAAATGTTTAGTATAGTATGTTTGAAACGATTTTATTTTTTTCCTTAGAGGGCAAGAAAAAGTCGCTTAGCTAATATGCATCTATTCGCTAATTAGTATACGATTTTTAATACCCGCCTGATAAATTGAAAGCCCTAATGCGTAAAGGTTAAACCTCATTTAATTCTCTCAATTTATACTTATTTAAAAAATCCTAACCTAAGTCCCTCTTTTAAGCCGAAAATTATCGAACGACAAAGAAATTTGAGATTTTGTATGAGTAAAAACACCTTCGAATTTAAAAACTATATCCACATATGATCGTCTTGAAATACTATTTTACAAGTACTTGTGTCGCTATTATCGACACTTACTCATGAGGGTCTAACTCCACGGAACACTTAAGCGCTGGACTGTTTTGAACGATACTTCACATTTACCAATGAGCGGAATAATCCTCTAATATATGTATAATATTTATATAGATATCACAAGTGATACCTCCTTACTCGGGGCTCCAGACAGGTGCACCGATTATAGTCCAGACATTTCCAACCCTCCAGTGAGATTTGCTCCCATCTAGGATCCTACAGTCACTACGATACTCTTCGAAGAGCTGCCAGGTGACAAGGCATTCTCAAACAATTGTGTTGAATAAGTTGCATTGTTTGTAAGTAGCTATCCTCTAATCTTCGTGGATTTGATTAGACTTTTGGATTTTTCAAACTTCACGGAAAGTCCATTCTACTGACTTATCTCCTGCATTAAACGTAGTTGGAAGTATATCGACTCAGCCCTACTCCAGCTATGTTCCCATATTCGATACTGCAGCATTTACTCCAAATGATTCCTCCTATAATTCTGGAGAGACTATTGCCGGGCATCGATAGCTGAACTTTTGTCCTTCTTAGCTGATAACTGCTTCGAACTAGCGCCTTCAATGACTGACAACTGATCAGTCTGCTTGTTTGGGGAGGAACCCCAGCCACAGCCACGTTGCTACATAGAGGTGATGGTTCGAAACATTTTTGTGCCCTATGCCACTGGTCGACAACATAATTTATTCACTATTGTCATTGCGTAGAACTTCGCCTCGTATTAAAGTGAATATCTAGTCATGAGACTCTCGTCTTACAGTGCACGTAAACACCGGAATATTTTGCAGCGAACCGTAGCTTGCGCCCCTGGAGAGATTCCCATTCCCTTAGCAGATACAATTCTATTCTATACGCTCTGGTGCGCATCTATAATTGAAATGCTACCGAATATAGTCTAGATGATCAGTGTCTGATGAGAATGATTTCATATCTAGAATTTCACAACTGCCACGAACGGCTGTATCCAGTAGTCAGGCGACAAGGTACTCTCCAACTTTGTAGACATAACAATATACTACTACAAGAAGCTACCTCATGTTGGGAACCTGACCTCCATGGATCTAGCCTAACTTAGCCTAAAGTTAATTAGCTTACAAGAACCAAGCTAACATGACATAACCTGTCATAATTTAAGGAATCTTGCTTTTAAAATTAAATGAAACTGATTTAATTTAACTGACCTTAAGCTAATATAGTAAGTAAGATAAGCTAATCTAAGGTAAACGAGAGTTAATTGATTGAATTAGCTTACTCTAAATGACCTTTATCTAATTTCTCCCACATTATTCTAACGTAACAACACTTACCCTAAGTTAATACCAATTGAAAGTATTTTAAGAGCTAAACTCCTTTAAACTAATTTGGTTATCATCAACCAATTTATAATTTATAAGTTACTTCACTTACTTAATCTAACTTAACGGAATTTCACCGTTAAGTTAGAATGTGAATACACTGAACGATTACCATTACCATTGAATGCATCCTCAGCAAAATTTTTAATAAGAATTATTTAAAAAATCATTATTAAGTTGATTTATTGAAGTTTGCTCAAATCATTCTCAGTAATAGGTAAATATGTATACAACTAAATATGTACAACAAACTATTAAACAATATTTTCATTTGTTGATCTATTGAAGAAAGAAACTTTTCCATTTCATTTCATAACTTCACAACCATAAATTTTGGTAATTACGGACAAGATTTTATATAAAAAGTAGTTTTCATTCTTTCTCTTCATTTTCAAGTTTCTCATTTTTATCTTTGCGTATGTATATATACGTGCATATATATACGTACTTGTGTATACCTGCATATATATAGGATGGAGATGAGAAGAGAAGAGAAGAGAAGAGAAGAGAAGAGAAGAGAAGAGAAGAGAAGAGAAAGGATAGAGAATATTTGCTTTTCTTTTCATTGATACTTTGTTTTTCTTATTGTAAGTATGAAAATCGTTTATAGGTTTACACATTTTTTTTGGTAAACATCCATATAGATATGTGTGGGTACATGCCTGAAGGAGGTTTACATTTGACATTTGACTCTTTCCTTTATTATTAAGATAAGTCTTTAAGAAAAAAAACTTCATCTCTTCCTATGATAAATATTGAATAGTACCGATCAAAGCTACATTTCCTCGTCTCTGGAGAGAAAGCATAATAAAGGGCACTTATTATACACTCTGTAAGCGAATTTATGATAACTGTTATCTTAAAAGAAAAGATTTTCAATTGATCGAAGCAATGTTTACTTCAAATTTTCTCTCTGTTCTGATCAATATTTGTCTTACACATCATACGCTTAACTACTATATCTGGTAAGTTATTAATTGTGTGTGGATTTTCTGTAATTATTTAGTTTCTTTCTTATGATCTTAAGCATGATAGATATAATAAATAATTATTTATATCAAATACTCTCTCTCTCTCTCTCTCTCTCTCTCTCTATCTCTCTTATTAGAAGAGAAAAATTTATGATATTTATGTTTTGCTAAATTGGAAAATTTAAAAATTTCATCTTAAGTATCGCTCTAATGCTGGTTATATTTTCAAGGCATATTTAATATAATGTAAGCACTGCTTTGAGTTAAAAGCTTTTTTTTGTGAAAAACTCTTGATAGTAAAGAAAATTATAGCAGAGCAATAGGGAAAAGCAACCATGAGAGAGTTTAATTAATTGCAAAATATAACCGGAAAGGAAGATTGAAGTCAATGATTGAAGTATATGTTGTGCGATGCGAAAATGAACAAAATAAAAGAAATAAACGAATGTAAAATGGATGAAGAATGCTTAATAAAATGATTGATAAAAGAGTATAAAGACATTTAATGAGATAAAATATAAATTTTATTTAACAGACAATTCAATTTGTGCCGTATCTTTTAATAACCACCAATGTTTTTGTGTTAATAACATTTGTTTGCAAGATAGAGCGAAAAATGATTCATTCATTCATTAATATATCGATGAGATAATGTAGAACATAAATCTTGTAACGTATATATTTCATATAATATTTTTATACGATTTCGCTGTACTTCATAATTAATTCTCGAAAGTAGAAATTTTATATGACAATACCGCTTCATGTATACACGATCTTGTTACCATTGTTAGTGAATTCCTGATCTAATTTAGTTGCTTTTTAAAACTGAACGTGAAGATATTGTTTTACTTTTCTGAACAGAGTTTTGAGTTCTCATTTATGATTTATATAACCGACAGTCCGAGAGATATGAATGTTTAAATCGATTTTTCTTTATACATATTTGATTATACTTGTTTGGGTTTTCTATTCGATTCATATTTAAATGTGAAATAAACATTTGACAGCCATAAGCTAAACCTTGTAAAGCCTTTAAATGGGTTTGCTTTGGGTGTAATAAGTGAGTCGAAGTCACTTTATCGAAATACCTTTCAAATATAATGAAAAAAAAAAAAAAGAAATGTTAGCGACGTTTGCATAACTGCGGTATAAAGGTACAATAGCAGTCTCTATGCCTAAAAAACCACCATACCAAGCCTTATATAAACTCGCATATAATATTTATCTTATAATTTCACTGCTCGTTGTGGTGTGTGTGTAAAAATCTTTTTAATTATTTTCTATTTTTATTTATCCTTTTGAAATAATTTTCGTAAACTCCAATAAAAAGATTCATTAAAAATTTTTCTCATTTTCTTTTATTGTTTATTTGCGATCTCAATAATAGTAGTGCTGATGGCGTTGTTGTTAATAAAAAAAAAAAAAAAAATAAATAAAAGTTGCTAAAGCTAATAGTGTTGCGTTGATGATAAGTGTTAATATTTATATATTTATTTATTTCGTTGTGAATTATCATTGCTTGTGTGTCGTGCGCGTACAAGAGAATGTGAAAAACAAAATTAGTTTTGTAGAAAGAAAGTAAAGCAAGTAAAAGTAAATAAATTGAAGTTAAAAATTTTTAATTCATTTTCAAGTAAAGTTTTTCTCTCAGTGTACATTAAGTGATAGAGATTAAAACAGCTTTTAAAATTTGTACAAAGTATATAGGGTTGTTAGGGCGCTGTGTTAGGAATTATACGTTTTTGTGTGAGTCTAATTAAAAAACATTTCAAAAAACCTCTAAAATCAACAAAATTTGCAGTGAAAGCAAAATAAACAAACAAACAAACAAATGACATTAAATGAACATGCAAGACAACAACAATGAACATCGGCGAGGTATGAAGAGGAAGAAAGAAAGCTTATAGGCAGCATGAATCGAATTGTGTGGTACCTACCATCAACAAGTTGAAATGATCATACAAGACACAACAACAACAAAAATAAACGGAGTATGAAAAAGCAGAAAGAAACCTTACGAGCAACATGAATCGAATTGTCTGGCAGCTATCATCCATGCAGAAGTGATCTGATCAAAATATGCTTATTCATGCTGCATTCTAGTAATCGAAACGAGATAGCTGCTTAGATTGTTAATGGGTCTCAAACTCACAATTTCATTTTTACTTTATTCTAAAGTAGCACAAATCTTTTGCTTTAGTTAGTTAATGCCAGAGTTCAAAGCTCATATACCCATATTGAGTCAAAGAAGTCTCTGATAGTGCTTTAGGAGAGCGCCAATAGACTATGTTTGCAAAAAAAAAAAAAAAGAAAGAAAAACAGAAAACACACACTGTTTCGAATGGCGTGACGGTACTAAGGGCGAAAGGGAAATCAGTTAAAAGCAAGTAATATTCATTTAGTGCTTGACATTATGTGTGCGCTGCGTAATACTCAAGAAATCTGCTGTTGCTCAAAGAGCAAGAGCAGCAGCTTAACATACTTCACCGATCCATGTGGTAAATGCGGTGACATTTACAAAACTCGCAATTGTTCCCGGAATGAATTTCATTCTGTCAAACATTTCTAAATATTTTAACACATGTATGCAGTAATTTAGTGTTATATGAAGAATTATCAAAAATTTGACTGTTTATATAAATGAAATAAGATCATTTTTACATTTATTGCAACTACGGAAATTGCGATCTAATCCACGTCACATTTTGTTAGTGGCTACTTGAGCAGTTGTACATACTGATTTGAATATGTTTCCATAATTCTCAAATATATTTAAATGGTTTTCAATAAAATTCACATGTAGTGCACTAACGTCGATTTCCAATAGTCGAAGTATTTAAGCTCCTCCCTCAAAGAAAAAAAATTTGGTTCAACATACACCGCGTGTAATGCTACCGAGACATTAATGCATAGAAAGTTCAATAAAAGACGAAGGAGAGAATATCGTGGATGTATGGGAGCGGTACTGTTGGAGGTGCTTTGAATTTATCGAAGACAAATTAAAAAGGAATACCCAAGTGAAGATAGCCCCACTAAGAGAGCTTATTGCGGTATTGAGGTATTTGTTTTTTTCCTAAAAATCACAACTTTGCATCTTTGCCAAATTTAATTTCTAAAATTTCTCGAAATTTAAAGAAAAACCAGCAAAATGATAATGAAAAAAAAAATTAAATATTTTTGTAATATAAAAAAATATAAACAAAAGAAAGTCTTATATTATCATTACAAGAACAAAATTGCTACTAACCATCATCTCAGGTTATGTGTAAAGCTATTACCAGAAAGCAACGTACAAATATCATTATTATTTGTCTGATATGTGTGATATCAGACAAGTAAGTCCAAGCCAAATTTTTGGTACATCTAGAAGGACGTGAAATGCATGAATGAATAATTATTGCACAAAGATATATATAGCTCTTATCCCTCAAGTATCAAAAATCCAGGAGAAGCGTACTGATGTCCTATGATTCGATTCAACAGAGCAACTTATAAATAGAGGTAGTTGTGCGAATGAACGAATCGTGTTTCAATTTAGGATTACTAGTATTGGAAAAGTTTGTAGATACCTAAGGCTAATACCACATTGAAAATAGCAGGTCACGCCATCTCGATTTCCAGCGATAAGGCTAGTGAACCCACAGCACCACTCATCTTCCCCGATCCAAACCATCAACTGGAAGATCCGCAAGAAACGACTCAACACATTGCGGATATATCGGTAAAGGTAAATGAGAAACCGTACAGCAACTTCGAGCGAAAGAAAAAAGATACGAGAAGTAAATTGAATACATCGCTGAAAAAACGGACTGGTACAACGACATCCACATGTATACATGGTTTTACCCTCAAAAGCGTTGATTTAACAACAAACTCTTATGCTGATGATCCTGATATAAAGAATTTTCTTTAGGAAGAGCTGGGCAGATTTGATTGTAAACACACAGTGTCAGACATCACTTGCGATTATATTCGAATGAAGGATGAGGTACCCATAAAACTTTGGTACTACCGGAAGAACTCATTGATTCAAGCCATCATCAATAAAGAGGTGGATAAACTTCTTCAGTCAAGTTGCATTGAAGCTTCCAACAGTCCTTACAATGCACTTATTGGAGGCTCTGTGTGGATTACAGAGTTTTAAACAGTAAATCGATCCCAGATGCGTATCCCCTCCCACGAATAGAGCAGATCCTAGATAAATTACGAGAAACTGGGTGTATCAGCACAATTGATCTGAAGAATGGATACTGGCAAATTCCAATGTACCCAAGTAGCAAGAAATACGCCACGTTTACGGTCCCTGGCCGTAAGGTATTAGTGCAATGTCTCTCCTTTATGCAAATATATACCAAAAAAAATTTTAGTCCTTATAAATACACTGTAATGATAATAGTTTCTGTTTATCCTGATATCTTAATAAAATCTAAGTCTAATAAATATGACATTAATACGTTCCTTTCCATTTATGCTAACATCTTAATAAAGTCTTAGTGTAACAAAGAGGATATATCACATAGTTTTCGACGTCCTTTAAAATATATATAAAGTCTAGAATTCTACATATTTCCCTTAAATTTACCTACAAATTTTCACAACATATTTCGTATATTGTTTCATAATTTTTTCCCCGATCTATATACGTACCGAGAATAATAAATAATAAGAATAAAATTTGAATTTGCTTTACATTCTATTTATTTCTCGATAAGGACTGATTATATCTGATCATAAATTTGAACCAATGTGAAGGTAATCTACATTTTAGCAAAGACCAAAAGATAGGATACGTGCATTGGGCGCGAACTTCACATCAGTAAAAATTTCTTTTCAAACAGCATCACAATTAATTTCCATTTCATTCCATATACTTAACGGAACTGTACACAAATTGATTGTCGTTCAATTTTCTGCTCCGATACGATTGTAATGTCAAGAAAAACACAATTCTTAATTACCATTTAAATTAAGCAATCATCATTAATGTGTACATGCATTTCTTAGTTGAGAGAACGGTATACAATCTATAAATGTGTAGATATGTCGAGAAGGTTTATTTCAATATGGTTATGCTAATTACTTAGTTTGACAGAGAAGAAAAACGTATAAAAGAGAAATCATGTATTATATCTTATATGGACTGCATATGTGTTAATATATGATATATAGCGTTTAATATAAATTTCATTCTACTCTTTGCAATGTGCTTTAATAATTACTTTATAAATTTACTTAACTTCTTTCATCTTTGAGTTGATTTTTTAAAATGAATTTCATTCAAGTTTTAGCTAAATTATAGAGTTTTTTTGTTTCTTGATTGATCCTTGCTTAAGTAACTCGTGTTTTATTTTTTATAGTAACATTTTTCAAAATTCTTTGCGAAATGATAGATAAACGGATTAGAAGCTGCAGTATTTTTAGGCCAAATGTTATTACTGTTAACTATCGCTTTTCGTAAAGCTTATTAGCATAGTTAAAACCCGCTAATCTTCTCTAATGCATTTGCTTACTTCAAGATTATCAAGTATAGTGTATACATGAGACTTGCAGACGGACGGACAAAGCAGAAGAACTAGAAGCATATTAAAAGAAAATAAATGGAACAATGGATGGAAAAATAGAAAGAAGAATGGACCTATCTGGCATCGATAAATTAAGTTAATATTTCTTACTACTCAAGAATGCATATAATGCACAGAAGGAGCTTTCTTCATTGAACTTCATTTTAGAGCAATCAATTCTTTTACGTGCCGTGTAGCACTTTGCACACTTCCGTTAGAAGTAAATGTCGAAGAGGTCGAATTCTCTCAACTCTAGTCACAAAAATATATTACAAAAAGGCAGCATAGATACCTAGTTTGTAGCGAAGGTTCATAATTCATGAATTTGGGTCATCACTTATATTTTCGCATCATTATCTTCACTTATTGAACTGTCTGGTGTCTGATTGTTATGAGAACTTCATTAAATATGCACAATTTTTCAACTGTTTTCAATTATGCAATACTTCGATTAAAGCAATAATAATAAGTAAGAAAATTATGTTCTGCTGTGGTCGAATCTTCTATATGCCTATATAACTTTAACGTAAATAATTGAGACAATTATTATGTGCAACTGCTGCCGAACCCTACTCTAACTCAAAACGAAAGGGAAAACAGGGAGACAAGTAGACAAACAAATGGACAGCTGGACAGCTGGATATCGATTCTGAATTGGATACTGATAAATATAAAAGGGTTCATCCTCATCTATTGGTAGTAAGAATAGGCAATTGAAATACGTAATAAACGTTCCAATTCCATTATTAACTGATGAAATAGATAGGTAGGCTTTGATCGGTTAAATCATCAAAGGGAACTGCAGTTATTATCACGATCTAATCTCAAAGGAAGCCGAAATGTTCCTTTAAAAGGGTACCACCCTTATTGGGACTTATATTATATACATATATATATATATATATATATAATATATATATATACGTGTACACACAAGTTTTTTTGTTTATTATCGGAAAAGCATACTTTTACTTCTGTTATATTATCCGAAAAATTATGGAAAATTGCTGAAGAAAACTATTTTAACCGTAAATGTGAGAAAAATGTTTAATACAAATGATTAATTTCATATGCGTTTTATATGTATACATGAACGTGCGTCGGCAATTTATGTAGTCACTTACAATACTTATATGTCTGATAACTGAATTTACTTATTTTCTTTTATCTCTGAAAATTCTATATGAATTTGGGTTAAATAAATTCTGTAAAAGAATGTATACGTGTCCATATGTTGTGTCTTGACTAACGATACTCTTTACCCATTTAATGGATGCACACCACACAATATTTACCGAAAGTCCTTTGATAATATTTATCATAAATGCAATAAATTACAAAACAAAAATTCTCTCTCTTTTTTCTTATAATTATTAACAATACGATGGCTTCTTGAGGGTAAAAAGGAATGATAATAAAAGAAGAAATAAAAGCAAAATGCTTGAAAGTAATGATTAAAGAAGAGAAGCAGAATGTGAAAAGTCTGCTCTTAAAATTGCTTTTCATTCCGTGCATTTATTTTCATTACATTTGTGATGAAATTATATGAAATCATCAGGCTGATCAAGGAATGGAAAAAAAATCGGTTTTTTTAATTTATAATTTTTCATATGTAAAGATCGGTTCTTCTATATAAATCCTTTTACATGGTCCCACATTATAAGATTATTTTCGGTATAAATTTTTATTGAAGCTCGTTGATTATTATGTTTTTACATATGTTTATACATGTAATACTTATGCTTGTCTGCGTGTGTATGCATTTAAATAATTCCATTTGAGCTTTTTTTTTTTTAAATTTTGCTCTTCTTTGCACAAAAATACCAAAAATATATTCTCATACCTACGTGCATATGAAGCCACGCATGCATACGTAATTTTCATTCATTTTATTGTACATAATTCCATTTTACATGCAGATGTTTTTTCCACACAATCATTTTTTCCTTATGCCCCTGATACATGGGGTTTTCCTTTTTTTCACAATTCTTTCAATTATTTTTTATGCGTTTATTTTGTACATTTTTTGCATGAATTATCAACAATATTAATATCACGGATGCTCTTCTTTTTCTTTTTCTCTTTTTAATGAAGGGAAAAATAAAGTCAATGAAAGAGGTAATTCACTTAAGCTCTAATGCTGATATATTTGGTAAACGGTCACTAAGTCCTTCTACATCCTGACACATTCAAAGTAAGTAAGTAAGTAAGTAAGAGAAGCTTCGTCTCCATCATTAAAGCGAAATTACACGTATTTGCTTTAAATATTATTTACTCGTTTCTTTCTGGCCCGTTTTATCTTATCGTTCGCTTACAGTTTTAAACACGAGCTACTTCTCCACGTATATGCCATATTAACTAAAAAAAAATCATCTTAAAAATTTGTTTAGTCACCTTCTAAATAGCTATCAATACTTATCATTGTATATGTAATTTAAATCTTCCTATATTTTTTGTAGGTTAAGATCAAGTAAGGCGGTTTATTTAGCTTCTTTGGTGAAACTTCTGGTAATGCCTTTCATTGACTCAGTACGTCTTCTTGAAATAGGTTATTCGAATAGAAAAAACTTCAGCAGGGCAATATCAAATGGATATGTTAGGTGACACGTTATTTTTCTTCGGCTTTTTACTACAATTTTGAACTTCTTTTTGTACTCTGCTCTATACCCCCCTATACCCCCTATGTCATCCCTCTATACACTTCTATACACCCCCTATACACCTCTATACACCCCCTATATCCTCTATACCCCCTATACACTCCCTACACCCCCCCCTATACATCCCCTATACCCCCCTATGACACCTTTTACAACCCTATACTCGCCTATACTCATCATTACCCCCCTATACATCCCCTATACCCCCCTATGCCACCCTTTTACCACCCTATACTCGCCTATACTCCTCATTACCCCCCTATACCCACCACTATACCCCCCTGTACCCACCCTATACCACCCCTATACCGCCCTATGCCCAGCTATACCCCGCCCTATACCTCGCCCTATACCTCCTTATACCCCGCACTACAGACTCAAAACTTCACACTGAGAAGAGATATGATGATGGTTTCTTTGAATTTGTATTTTTACAAGTCATGAAAACTTGTAATTTTGTAGACAAAGAATACATTGAAATCTACTAATACGAACGGAAAAAGTTTTACTTTTTAAATAGATTTTCTCTATGTAATTGAAATATTACGTTACAAGTTAATAGCTTTAATGAGGTAAATGTATTCGAAATGTTCACATAATTTTTAAAAAATAAATGCATCACTTTTTGGTCTTATAGGAGCACATTCGTACATTAACACTAATAGTGTAGTTAAAGTTTTTATATTATACTTGAAAAATGCTTTTTCCTTTACTTTCTCGAAAAATAAACAAAACATTTTTTTTTCTTTTAGATACAAAATATATCTTGTCGATTATTCATAAGTATATGTAGAATAACTGTTTAACTTTTATGCAAATAGATTTAAATGTAAAATTTCAAATTCTTATTCAATTTTGCGAACGTGTATTTACTTTCATGTGCATAGTAAAGTGTACTTGAGAAGTAATGCAGAATTTTACAATATTTATATAAAAAGCTTTTAATTATTTTCTAAAATAAAATTTTACTATTTTTCTTTTCTTGGCCATAAAAATGAAAACGAGGTATGTTCAGTTTCTCACTTGATTTATAAATCAATATCTCATATCCTATGTATAGGATCGATTAGCTTATGATAGTAATTTAGTTCTAAATCTTAATTGTTACTGCTATGCTTTGTTGAAATTCGAGAAGATGTAAAAACTAGAAAAAAAAAAAAACTGAAATTTAGCTCATGAACTTTCTTAAGTGAGATCCAAATACTTATTCAAGCATAACGTAATAAAATTTCTGAAAATATTTCCGAGAATAGTTTACAAACAGCAAAAAATTTGCAAAAATATCGTTGGAACACAGTTCTTTGGGGAATATAGTTAATAAAAAAAACGCAAGTAATGTTTATATATGTTAGCTTTAGATTACTTTTCTCAAGGCGTACGTACGTATTGCGCTTATTTGGTCCCTTTTTTATGTTTCATATTAAGTGAATTTCATAAAGAGGGGGGGTAACGTTGTTTTTCTAACTGAAGAAAGCCTTAAAATAAATAATATATCAGCAGTCAAATAATATAAATTTGATTTTCCAATGTAATGTAAGCTAGAAGCGATCTGTGTTTTTGCAATTTTGTTTTTTTGTTTTTTGCTTTAATTTTAATAATTATTTTAGTTAATCTAAATATAAAAACTTTTTTATAATAGTAAGATAAATAATTTTTTTTATTTATTTCAACAATAATAATAGTAATAATGATAATAATACATATATAGATAATCATATGAAATCAAGTAGGAAACTCTATATATTATATTCTGTTCGGAGATCCGGACGAATTGTCTGAAAATAGATCAGTGTTTCGTTTCTTTATTTTTTCGATTTTTTCTTACTATTTTATTGATGTATTGAAAACATGAAAATTTGATGAGGAAATTAATTTAAAATTTTTCATTAATTGCTTCGTCTATAATGTATATTTTTAGACATTGCAAACGAATAATAATTATACAATAATTTTAATTCCAATACCTAATTATCAAATATGTTTTAGTAAAGAAGCGAACCAATCTAAAGATTGCTTAACCCTTAGCAAAGACAGAAAAAGTAGCTACACACGGTGGGCTGATTTCACGCTAGTAATTACTTATAAATTGTACCAGTGAATCACAATAATATACTGAAAGAATAAAAATCAATCAAAATGTATTTCTGTTATTTAAATATGAAATAAATGTAATTTTCGATACGCATTAAAATTTATAAAATATGTATGTTCATTTTAATTCATGTTTATTTTTATATTTGCTTAATAAATTTTACAATTTTGCAGCTAAAGCTAAAATAGCGTAAGGCAGAAAATCGAAGCAAAATTTTAAAGGTAGCGTCGAGATATATTGCATTTGCTATTATCCTTGCATTGTTCGAAAGCAAGTAAGAATTTTTTAATCCACACGTACATCACTGGCTGTTATAGACCGTTGGTTCAGCCTTAAACATCATCTAGAGTATGTGGCTTAGAAGGATGCAGGCATCCACATGGTACTAGCGAGAATTATGCAAAACTTAGGAGGATCGAAAACCGGTATGCATTAATAGCTACGATCTTGACCTTGATTACCATGTACGCAAGTTCAATGAGAAGAGGAGTACTTACCGTTAAAACGGTGTACCGAAAGCTCTAAGACATATATGTCGATTTCGCACAATCCTGAAGGAAGTAGCCCTTGTTTTAAAAGGCGCCATGGCAATTGACATTTTGGTGGATGAGATGAAGCATATCCACGAATGGCGTCAGGCGAACAGCTATAATCGCCATAAGAAAAAAAAGAAGAATTTCTTGCCTCTACGAGAATATGGCAATGGCGATGGCATAGAACTTTGAAGCCTCGTAGATGGCTTCGCAACAAAATGGCACCGAGAACTGAAAAGTCTAGAAAGACAGCGCGTGGAGGGAAGAAGAAGTGCAAGCTAATGGGCAACTAAGATCTGGCTAAAAGAAGTACACTAACTGCAACTAGCATTCGGGAAGTAATATTTAACGAGTCGAAGAAGTGTGTGTTCGAGGGGTAGCTTTAGTACGTAGGGCGTACTGGTATGGGCCAATTGTACCTTTGAAAGATTCCTACTTTCAACTTGGATACTAGAACACACACGCACACACACATACATATATATTTATGTATTTATTTTTATACTATGGTCATAACTAGTGCACGATTCTGATTCAAAGTTCTCAATGTCCCCTCATAGAGTTATTTTTGAAATACTGTACTTTTAAAATTTATAATTACAAAAAATTCAATTCTTGTGCTTTATTCCGCTTTTGTTTTCAATCCTTCATAGATGAGTTTTATGTTTGGTTTTTCCATTGTTTTTCTTCATTTGTTTATTAAAAAATTTCATTTATCAAATATAAACAATAGATAATATAAACAATTTTTGAATTCAATGCAAATCTTTGCTGATTTAAATGGACTCCATAGAAAGTATATATTTATGTTTGTTTTATAAATTAATTTCAATAGTTTTCAATCAATTCTTAATTTGAATATATTAGTTTGATCAATAAGTAAGATATTCAATGACAGAGAGTGTCATAAACCAAAACATAGTTCTAATGTCAGATAAAACAAATTTTCAAACGCATATTTGCGTATTTCACTTAATTTATATTTGGTTTTGCAGTAGTTGCAAGTGAACTCTTAGTTCAATTAATTTGCCTTTGATGGGAAAATTTAATTATGAAAAAAATGTAATTAAATCAACATTTTTTTTAGCAATTGTGTTCGATTTTGGGAATATTAGTACTTAACCTGACAAGAATGAATAGAAAAAAAAAATTGAGAACAAGTTTTTTTTTGACTTAACTTACGCGATTTCAACGCGCAATGAAAGTTCATCTAGACAGATGAAGGGTTGGAAAAAAAGATAGCAAAACCGATTCCGATATTCGAGCTGATCAAGAATACACATATATTTTATGGCATCTCCATGTTGAAAATTTTTTTACTTTACAAACATTTAAGAAATCTAATGACACAATTATAAAAATTTTTGTACTTTTACCGTAAGAAGAAGAATTTTTATTAGATATACGTTCAAAATTAGCAAAAATTTATCGAAAATAATCAAATGTTCAAATACTTGAACAATGGGCTTTTTATAGTCACCAGTGTACTGTATACGATAGATATCAAACGATCTAACCTCAGCTAAACATAATAACTGCTTTCTCCCCTTCGTTCGTAGGGGAGTAGAATTTTTGCGGTTAGACAAAAAAAGAATTATTTCCATGAAGATATTATCTTGTAATGTTTAATTTAGTGATTAATTTAATGGCATTAAAGGAGATGATATTAAAATGAGTAAAGTCAGTTGTGATTTTATTTTCCTTGTACATGGTTTCCGTACAAACCTTTATATATATATGACTTAATTTCTTTAAATTTAAAGGTAAAGGATATTTAATCCATAAGTTAGTTGAAGTGTTCCTTCCATTAATTACGTACAGGTATAATTGCATGAATTTAATTACTACTTAAATTAATGTTTACTATTCTAACGATGTTTTACTAGCATGCAAAGGTAAGCATTGTAATATAATTTTGCGTTATATTTCCAAGCGAATGCAATAAATATTTGAGTGTAATATAATATAAAAAAAAAATATTATATAATAGGATTAAAAGCATTGTATTCGTTTTGATATCAAATTTTGAACACTTAATAACATTGATCGGTTTGCCACTTACCTCCATCTAGAGCGTAGAAAAAAATTTTATAAAAAGAACAATTTATGGGTAATCAGTTGATGAGAATCAATGATACTATTAAAGTTATTTGAAATAAAATTTATTGAACTAAGTAATGAGAGGACTCAAGTCGCATGCTCGTTTTTCTTCACACTTAGGCTATACTATGGTTGATTCTATGGTAGTTTTAAGCATTCCACCCATCTTACCTTACTTAGGTTAACTTATTCTTTACTCGTTGTAGTTTTAACTATTCGACATTAGTAATATTCATAATCAATTTAAAGTTTTGTAGCCTTCGTAAGCTTTGTATTATATTATTGAATGGGAGTTACCACATTCGAAATAGCAACAGCTGATTTCGAATGTGAATAGTACCGATGGGCAACGCTATTCAGATTCGAAGTTAAGTATGAAGAAAGAAATAAAGTACTTCCTCCTTTTTTTCGATTGTAGCTTTGATAGCTACAGCATCGCGATGAAGATATTCGTCTAAATTCACGCCTAGTAATTATTGAGGAGCCGGCTACTTTGTAGTACTTAACTTCAGAAATACCGATTCCATGGACTGACCACGATGTTAGTTGATTCCTTGAAGTTAGGAATGGGAATAACCTCAATTAATAGTTATGTATTTGTTATATAGACACGATAGTTTAAAAGGTAGACGTTAGCGGCCAGTACAGGGTATAGGCTATAGTTATCAGAATGATATGTTGGAATTGTTGAATAAAGAAGTTTATGCGTTTCACTCTTCTATGACTTTGATAAGATACCTACACCCAAACCGATGAGATTGGGCCTGAACTAAATTTAGGATACGTTTTCCGCGGGGGAAAAATCTGTTCTTTAGAATAGAAATGGAAAAATGTTTACCGGTTACACTAAGAGGAAAATTTCTATTAAATGAACCGCATCGAAATATTTTTTTAATAACTTCATTTTCTCACTGTTTAATAAGATGCAGACACAATAGTGCGAAAATCAAAATGATATTATTACGGATGTATGAGAGAAATTTGATGAGTCTCATATCTATTGACTAGACTCTTATCTCAGAATGTATTGAAGAAACTTATTGCCTACGGTCGGTGGCTGGCAAAATTCTACTCTCTATTAGGAGATTTTATTGATCTTTATGCTACCGTGTCTGCCTCTTATTGGTATAAAAATCTTAGGAGGTATATAAGGCGATTTTGAAATTTTATCAACAGAAATCCCAATAATCGTCTATCGAAACATTAATTGTAGCGACTACAAATTGACGTACTGAGTGAAAGTGAATTTTATTTAAAGAAATTATTAATATTAAGTTCTGTACATGTGAAAATGCTCAAATACCTAAAAAATTCGAATAAATGTTACGATATAATCTCAAGAAAAGTAAAAACGAAGGTAAAGTGCGTCTTTTAAAAAACCATAAACGTTATCAATGAATGATCAATGTGAAATGCAGTAGAAGTATCTTTCAGTTAAAAAGTTTAATACAACTCTACTGACAAATGTGCTCGTCTTAGTGAAATAGAGAGAGGATTTTTTACGCCTGAAGTTACATCGCATAGGATGACATTGCCAACGGCTTATAATCAATATTCCAAGTAAAAGTGTATTTTGTTAATCTACTTTTGGACACTTCTACCTGTGGTAATGTGCTCTTTTCTTTTGGCAGCTCTCCTTGAAATTTACGGGCGACAATTTGTGTTCTTTCTCCCATTTGGTTTTTTCTAAACGTTCCCTTTCCTATTGTTCTTATTATTTGATTCCGTATGAAAATGTCTTTTTAATACTTTAACGTGTTAGTTACAAAATTTCTTTAGTTTTACCTGTAGTGGGGAAAGTGAGAGACAACTTAATGTTTCATTGACGCCAAGTATGCATGTTAAGATTTTCGCAAACACATATACAATATATTCTCCTTTCTTTTTTAAATAGTGGTTTCAAATCTAACTAATGCGTTTTATAAGGGCACTGGCATCGTTGCGGTATTTTACACATTGGCTCAAAGCCCAATAAAGAAAAAAATATAAAAATATATATAAAAACAAAAAAAAAATTGAAAAGAAAAGAATTGTTCTGGCGGGGATTGTTACAAATCCTCTACTCACATATATATAAATAACCATCATAGTAAGCGAAAAGTGAAGAGACAGGAATTTAGAGACGAAGACAAGTTAAAAAAAAAAAAGAAAAAGAAAAAAAGCACAGACAACAAGGAGAAGAAAAATTTGCAACTGTTAATGTTATTTTTGGCATAATGCCACTACAGTTCACACGTACACACACCCATGCATTTATATATACATGTGTGTGTGTGTGTGTGTGTACATACACAATAAAATATAATTTAAGTATAAAAAAAAAGTTAAAAAAATTTTTCAGTTAAAGTTATTCATAAAATGTTACATAGAGTCGCGGGTACACTTGCAAAGCTTCCGTTTCCGCTCTTCTAGGAACAGGAAAGATACTGAGGATGGGCACGGCAAAGACTATGAAGGAGTGATGGGCACGTTACTACATTTTTTGGTTGAGTTTTAAGTAAATGTTTTGCATCGTAATAGAGGACATGATGTCATGTCGCAGCAGCAACGAATCCAAAATATAAAGAACGCAAAAATAAATACTTAGAAAAAATGGAATTTTAATGATAAAAGTGTATGGAAATTCGTTAACATAAAAAACTGAAATGATGAACAACATCCTAAAAGTAATGAATGAATTACAAGCTTGGTGGTGTATTAGCACCTTCAGCTCTCTTCGAGATTGTTAAGAAAAGAGATAAATTTATTTTTCTCGCTTTATAATATTGAACCACTCTTTTGCCATAAAATGTGTTCTATGGCGGTCGGGTAAGTAGCATTTTTATGTCAAGTTGTAGTCGTAGATTAGTTTTTTTTTTTTTTTTTTTTTTCGAAAACTTGAAGGGTTGCCATTATTTTGCTAATGATGTTGATTATCTCTGATGAATATGCATTTTTGAAATTAAATCGCAATTTATTCTCGCTTTTGCTGTTGTTTGCGGTTCTATCGTTGTTCCACAGAAAAACTTGTTTTAATTTTCATTTTTATGCTCGTTACCAAATGATAGCGGTACACTAAATATGCTGTTCTAGTTCTAACGTCTTAAATACCAAAAAAAAAAAAACAAAAATGTTTACCATTGCAAAAACCAAGATAGAATGTTGACATTTTGCGTACATTCTTTACTAACGGCGAAAAATCACGTTTTAAAACATATTTAATCCACTTGTCTTTAGTATAACTAAAAAACTTTAATTTAAAATTTAAAAATATATACAAATATTTAAAGATTCAATAAAGTAAGTTATAGAACTTATGTAAAGATATTCCCGGCTTACAAGTGAATACGTATAAAATTAAGAAAAAATTTAGTAAAAGGGTGAGGTATCCAAAATTCGCGTTAAAGCTTAAAGAGCCTTTGTATTTGTTATTACTATTTCTTTTTAAATTCAAAGTTTCTTTAGCGTAACTATAGTTAATGCTATCTATGCCGTAGTAGAAGTATAAATATTTAAAGAACTTGAAAGCACAAAAAAGGGTAACTTGTCTGCCGTCGCCATAAAATGCTTGTCAAGTGTCATTGAAAGACTTTTCGGAATTATTTCATTAAATTGAAATATAAATTAAGAATTTGCTACATTTTCTATTAAATCAAGTCGTTTTTTATATTTATCTCAAGTATCTTATGAAATTTGTAATATATAGTATCATGTTTTAGAGGCTAACAAGAATGTATTCAGTTTTGCTTAGATTGTCTAGGCGAATAGACCTAACCGCATCCTTTTAATTTGTCAACATGTCTTTCTGTCAGTTCAAATTATCGTTATGACCTTAAAATAATGTCTAAGATATTACAAGTGATTTTAAATTGACCTCCTTTAATATCTTTAAGTTCATTTTAGATTTATTTCAATCTATTCGAAGGCGATGAATTTTTTTGAAAACCATTCTCATGATCCCACAAACAGTCGGACAATTGAAAAATGATTCTATATCGATCGGTATAATAAAAGGTGGCTCTATCTTAAATACTACTAAGTGTGTTACTTATGCACAAACATATGCACAAACTTATAATACCCAGTTATCACAAGTGATGTAGGATATGAAAAAACATGTTTGCAATAGAAATCAGTTATTTCGTGACTCACTTTGTACAAATAAAATGATTGCACACCGTGTGTGCAGGTCGCTCTTCAGAATATTTTTATGACGTGTAGCTGATTGAACACCATGTGTGAAATGCGAAGTAAGATAAAAAGACATCAGTAAAATAAAATAATATTTATTTCGAAAATAGTTTTAGGAGAGAATATAATTTAAAAATTTAGGAAAGGGCGCAAAAAAAGCAAAAAAGTAGTTGGTATCACACATTTTAAGAACGAAATTGAAACCGAAACCCAAATTTAATGTTTACACAGTTCTAAGAGACTTTATGCAACAAACCAATTTTATCTCAATGGCTGCCTTTTCCATATTGACTGATAATTTCAATTCAATAGCATTGCACACATGATGTGCAAACTGTCTTTTTGACTCGGAAATGCATTTCGCACACACGATGGGCAGACTCGAATTCTCGAGCAGACTAAAGCGTTTTAAAGATCACAATTCACGAAAATGTATCGCAAATATTGACCTTAAAATATTTTCGGGTATGCTACGTTATCGAATTAGTCTTTGCGTATATATAAGAGATGCGGTTATAAAGTTACATAAAAAAAAAAAAATTCTAAATAATTAAACGATGGGAACCCAAACTTGCTTTGTTATGCTTTACTATCATTAATAGTGTTGTTTTGTTGTTCAGCAACACCGATAATACTTCTGCTTCTAATACTTCTGTGATAGCCACTTAAACAAACTTGTATCTTAATTTGGTTATAGTCCCGGGTAACGTTCAGAAGTATGATTCATATAATATATATAAACAGATCTTACATAATTAATACATTAATAATAAAAAGCAAGCAAGAAAATTCTATTCGGTTGTGCCGAACTCTTCTATACTCACCTTTACCTTAAAACCAGATCAAAAAAAAAAAAAAAAAAAAAAAAACTGAAAAACTAGATTGATAGGTATTGTAGATTTTTTTATTTTTATGGAATGGTTCGGAAATTTTTATTGCGTAGTCTATGAGCAGTAAGTAAAACATCCAGAAAGCACAGATATTTTAAGTTTATATTATACTGCAGGCATGGTCCTTAGCCCATGTGGGCCGTTTTCAATATCAACGTACGTGAAAGAACTTTCAATTTTTTTTTGCTTAATTTCAGATATATTTTCAGATAAATTAATTTTTACTTATAATCCTTGACCGATTTGGGCCATTTTCAATATCAATCTGGGATTTTCCAATGTTTGTGCCAAATTTGAAACCGATATCCTCATTTTTGTGACCCGGAGAATGTTTACCGCAGACATCACTTAAATGGACAGACAAACAGACGTACAAGTGGACAAACTTAAATTGATTCAAAATTTGATGCTAATCAAGAATATATATATGCTTTTTGGATTATCTGAAGCTTCTTTCTGGATGTTGCAAACAAACCGATAAATTCAATACATCCCCTTCCTTATAAAAATGAATTTCACTAAATTTTCTTTTCTCTAAAAATGTTTCTATAAGACATGAGCTTCTCGATCTTGCTTTAGTTTCCTTTCTATCAAGTTTTTTGTATCTTTCATATATTTTCCTTTTTGGTCTTTTTAAATTAACATCTATTTTTAGTTTCCTTTTCGCCACATTGCTGTTATCTGTAAAACAAAATCTTGCATACGCCATAGAACTGAAATTATTTGATATCGAACTCCATATGAAAGTCCATTTTGATGCAGATAGGATAAAAAATATTACTACGTTTGAGTTAAGCGTTACGAAAGAATTGTATGCATACGGTTTTAGAGGATTTTTTTTTTTATTAGTTTTTATATCGAATTTTTGTTTGTGTAAAAGAAATCTAAAAGGAATTTACTTGCTCTAGCACCTAGACGATCCAGTAAGTAAACAAATTTATGTTTTTATGGACTTCACGAAGCGTCCGCGTATGATAACAGAGTAATATTTGTAAAAATGTTGGACAATATTTCGAACCCAATTTTTCCTGTTGGACGTATCATATTAAATTAAAAACTACAGAAAGTATTTTAAAAGCTATTTAATTATTGCGTAATGCATGCTTCCATAATGATCTTGGATTCCTATTTGAAAAAAGTAAAACAAAACAAAGAATATATATATACGTATGCATACATACATTGAAAAATAATTATATATATATACATAAATATATATATATATATATAATTTTTTTTTTATGTATATAAATCTTTATTCAATACAAAGCATGAAAGAAAGAAAGAAAGAAAGAAAGAAAGAATGGTAAGCGAAATGATGGCGTACTCGTTCGGAGAAATTAAAAGTTTTCATTTATAAAAACTCTTTATAACTGTATGTCAGTGCATTTAAACTCTGCCGAGAGTCGAAAAAAAAAAGAAATGGGAAAAACAGAACAAAACCAGACAATAATGGAAGCTAAGTAATGATACCACTTGGAAATTCTGTAAATTTTAAATAAACCAACAAACCGACACCCTTCCCAAAAAGTAAAGCGAATAGAAACTATATAGCGATGTTAGAATAGGAGCAGCAAACGCTCCAGAGTGCTTGAGGAGGCCACTATGGAAACTTTTTAAATTTGGTTTACCACACTGGAATAACTTTCGATTTTGATCCCTAATGGCTGTTGGCTTTTACTAAAACTGAGAAATCCCAAACTTAAACTTATAGGAATGTAAAGACAAGTATATATATATGTACGTATATGTGCATAGATAGTGTTTATATAGCTGTATATTGCTTTGGAAAGGAATTTTGTTTTTTTTTTTGTTTTTCAAATGCTTTGTTTTGCTTATAATGCGCACACATACAGAGATTTTGTTTTACATTTGTGGTCAAAAAAGTGTGGCTTTTTGTTTAGGGTACATTTGGTTTTTCCGTTTGTTGTTTCTTTTTCTACTTTTGCTTTTTTGTTTGTTTGTTGAACGAATTCCTTCAAGTCATGAGAGCCATTCACGTAACAATATACTTTATAAACACGCATGCATTTCTGTTTCTGTTTTCTTTCTCTTTTATTTTTTACTTTCCTTTTTTCTTAAATTCAACGCTGAGGTTATATTAAGTTTGTTAAATACTTTTCAAGCATGGATATATGCAACGAATGGAAGTCAAGTAGCGTTATTGTTGCAAACCCGCTCCTCTGTCTGTTTACTTGAGAGCGGATACCAGAAAAGTTTGTCTTCAACCTTAAACTTAGTATTAAATTCTTAATTTTTTTTTTTTACTTGCGATTACAACAAATTCGAAATTCGAAAATTACCTAAATTGTTTGATGGCTTTGTTTGCAATCAACAAAATCAGACAATTGAAAAATGTATCTTTATGGATTACTTGTGCAAAAGGATCCCTTCTGTTTTTTATGCTTTTGCTATATAGGCTTTTCCTATATGTTATGTTATATCCCTTAACATCCGTATATGTTATGTTTGAAATGTGTCTATATACTATGTATGTATTCGATACGTCATTGTATAATAGAACGCTAGCAGCGTTTTTTGTTTAAATATATATTCGAAAAAATAATTTGTCATGTGGAAGGTCTTAAATGATTTGGTTTTAATCGCGTACGCAAATTTTTTTATTGGTATTATTTGTACACAAAGAATCCCGACCGATCGAATTTCATAAAAATCACGTTAGATCTATTTCGTCATGCAGTTATGTTGAAAGAAATTTTATGCAAATTATTGCTAACGCCATACGTATATATGGAAGATTGTGTTGAAAGATTATTTTAAGCCAAAGGCAAAAGCTTTAGCCAAATGTGATGTTAAACCAGGAGTCATTAATTATGGCCTTAATAAAATTTCCCGGTTTGCATGTTGGCTGAATTTTGGAAATACTTGAAAGTACATAAAAAAAGATTGTAAAGAAAGCAAGAGAATCGATTCGCTCTTGACTTACTCTTTGTCGGAATAAAAGAAAATCAAATTTCAAATTGAATTATATTATCAATAATTTTTTGAAAATAAGAATAGATTCATCCAGGTCCTCTAATGAATTTTTGTGGCCAAATACACTTAAATCTTTCAATCTCATAATAAATGTTATAAAAATAAAACACTAAACTCTCAGCAAAATATAATATTCAGAATTATAAATATTTCAACATTTTTTTCATCAGTGGGTTGCTGACACTATACGGAGTTACGATCAGAAAGTTCAAAGTTTTTCATCGCAATGTTTATTTAAAGCTATTGTTCTTGTTAGACATGATTTCTAATACTTTGTGAGTTTGGCAAAGCAGATTTTGGTACAGACTTTGGCAGGTTTGGCATTAACTTTTATGTCTCAGACAAAGTCTTATGTATCGAATCGCTGAAAATTGTGCAGAAGAGACGCAACCTTATCAGAGCGTAAAAGCAAGTTGTTCAAGGAAGCGCTTATTTCAAAGATTTTGTAAAATATTTTAAACAATATTTTATCCATTGCTAATCGTACACTTTTGTAATTTTTTATTTTTTTTTGATGGAGTATGAATATCATAGCAAAAGCACGTCTGGTCTTTTCAGGCTGTTCACAAAAAGTCTCGCTTTTTTTGGGTTTAGTCATAAAAGTTGCATCACTGCTCAAACAAATAATAAGTTATCGAACAGAAGATAAGTTATCGAACAGACAATAAGTTATCGAACAGAAGATAAGTTATCGAACAGACAATAAGTTATCGATTCATTGAAGAATTTTTATTTAAAACAGTATCAGTGTGACTTTAATAGCGTTAAAATGTTCTAAAAAGGTTTTACAATAGATCGCGGACCATTGTCGTGTCGGAAAATGATTTTATAATGAATTTTGGCACATAGCGATCTGTTTTATCTCTAATTCTCAGCGCAATATTTTCGTTTATTATCGTTAGTCTTCTACAGTGACGTTTCATCCATCACATTTTCAAATTTCTTTTTTGAAGGTGTTAGATATTTTATCTTGAACGATGTTTGATATTTTACATCCACATCATCATTTTTCGAATAGTCACAAATAGGTTTTCCGTGCTTTAATGCTTGGAGCATTGTCTCAATGCAAATTTCCACAAGAAAACATTAGTTATCTGCTGTTGCTTTCTCTTTTGTTAAATAAGAAAAGCAGATAATGCTCTATATGCTAGTTGTTTGGACTCGAATTCGACTATTTTCAATAAAACGCAGGTAAGAAATAAAATATATTCGACTGTAATTATATCTTTCATACGCACCATCATTATCTTATAAAGAAAAATCGAAAGAGACTGAATTTCAATATTCTACAATATTGACTTTTGACTTTTTTGTAGTATTGAATCCAAATACGTATCCATAATGGCGAAAATTCTTTTTCTCACACATTCCATATATCGTTTAGAGAATCGAAACAATCGTTTATTAAGACTTTGCAAAAAAAGTATAGGATTAAGAAATGATCTGAATAGGCCATTGACACATCCATAGCAGATTTTTATGCCCACCAAGAACCAATTGACGTGTACGTCCGTTGATAATTCTGAGATATAGGCATCAGAGAGCCCATAAAGAATATGTATTTTCGTATGGTGTATTGAAGTGATTGGAATCATCCGTCTATCTGTCTGTAAGTCTCTCTGTTTATTATTTTAGTATTTGAGATTTGTTACATATACTTCGGGATAAAAATAAATGATTTTAGATTTCAACCGATTTTGAAGATAAGCTATATGAAGTGTTTAAATACATATGTATATATATAATATATATGTCGTTATTATATATATATATATATATATATATATATCGTTTTAAAAAAGCTGTACTAAACTTAAAAGAGAATATTCTTTGTTGTGAGGCTACGAAGTTTTTGAATGACAGAGTACACTTTTTGAAAGTAACAAAATAAATTCTATGGTTGGCTTTACTCTACGTAAAGTATATCACTCTCTTACCTGTTTCTCGTTAATTATCTAAAAGTGAAAAGAATTTGCTTTGTTTGAAAAAATATAAAGTTTTTAATTTAAACTCTTTTGTCGTTACAAACGATTGTGTTGACAACAGAAACTTTCTTATAATTTACAAACTTAGTTGCAGCACATGTGCATGCATGCTTGCGTCTACGGAACCAATATTAAACTTTATTCTGTTGACATTGTTTTGTCTCTCTAACCTAAACAACTTGTGCTTATATGATGAGCAGTTTTTTAATTTGTTATGTTTAAATGTACGTTTCGGTCTATGATACTATGTGTGCACAGTGTATATGTAAATTTTATACCATCTAAAATAAACACATTGCCATCAATTCATGGTTCTTTACTCTATTTATCTCACTTCCATTCAATGTTCAGACAAATACATCAGTACACTATAATATAATATCATGCCGTACAGAAATATAATCAGCGATGGGTGTTAGTTTGAATTAAAACCCAAAGGTATTATAACTATTTGTATGTATGTACACATACTTTCAAAAGCAATTAAACAAAAACTCTGAGTGTTTTTACCTCAGTCATATATTTTACATACTCTTAAGCGCTTTGTATCTGTGTGCATGTGTATGTTTATGCGTATGTATATATATGTATATGTATATATGAGTATCTATTGTCTGAATTGTTGAAACCTGAAAATGCCCAGAAGGCATTTGCATTACATATAGAGTCGACCAAGCAGTCATGCTCGCTGCTGCTACCTAGCTAAGGTAAGATAAAGTGAGGATTGTGTTGAGGTGCAAAGAGACGCGTATACTTCTTTGTTTGTATGTATCTTTGTATGTTAGTTTGTATGTCTGCGAAATTATATTGTCAAATCCGGTTTGCTTAGTTTTTAGTATGCCACCCATTTAAATGAAAGCAAAACAAAGGGATTTTAAAAGCATTCTATGTAAAATGCATACGGTTTTTACAAGCAACTCTCATTCATTTATCTATATATGTACATGCATGCATTCTGACTACACTGGATGGTGATGTATGTGCGTATATATATATATATATATATTTATGTATAGATGTGTGTATAGCTATGTGCATATTTGTATAAGTATGAGCTTTTATGTGTGTGTTAATTTCCTTAACCGGTTACATAAAATGAACAAATATTGTATACCATCTAAATATCTGGGATTTTGCTTTGCTTTGAGCAACACATGTAGGTACACAGTTTTTGTATCCATTATCAGAAAGCGATTACTAAATTCGTGATCCTATTTGAAACAGATTTCAAAGATTTCATATACAAAAATTTATGTTGATTTATATCTTCTTCTTGACCTTCTAACAATTATGCGGGCATTTTAGTTTAGCGCTTTGATAAATTTTTTTGGTACAATTCTGATGATCCGTATCGGGAAATGATCGCATCCATCTATTCATCCATTGCATTTAGTTGATATCTTCATATGATTAAATTCAAATATGGAAGCAAAAAAAAAAAAATAAAAAATACACGTTGAAAAAAGGACGTATAAAGGAGGTATAAAGGACATAAAAATGAGCACAAGCAAATAAGTGAGCAACCATGCCTATATAGTGTACATAGATACGTTTTTTTTTTTTTGAGCATTTATATCGTATTCTAACTGGGCACAGTGCAGTCAACAATGGTTACAAATTCGTCTCAAATCATGTTTAGTTGGCTTAATTACTATAACAAGGTTAGGATTGTACTCTAGTCTACTAGATAATGGTAGCAGGACATATTGTATTTAGGATAGAAAATAATGTAAAAAACAATTATCGTTATTTGTTGCTCTATTGTTGCGTAATTTATTTTATCCATGCATGCATACACAAACTGAAATGCGTACATAAATATAGGTTGTTGGAAAAATATTTCACAGGATTTTCTTTTAGCACAAATTTCGATTCGAAGTAATTTGAAATTCATTTCCTGCCTACTTTGCTAAAGCAATTTTTCATCCTTTTTTTGTTGTTGTCCATTTTTGAAGTTTTAATTTGATTTTAAGTTGATATTCATTATCCAGAGATTGCAAAGAGATTCCATATAAAAGATTTGTAATATTTTTGTTTGGAAAAAATCTATTTTGCCGCCTATGTAGTTTGACCTTCATATACCGACCGTAAGCTGTTTCAGATATAGTCCTTCAACTAGCGGATCAACTAGACGGATTTTCTTTTATGTCTTTAGTTGACTTAGAATGCTTTCGTTAAGTTTTACTTTTTAAAAACTGGAAAATATTAAATGGGATCTTTCTTTTACTAAAAAGCTCTTACACAATGCTTTGGATCGTTCATCGTATTGATTTAGAAAATATCCATTAGAATGTTGCGGAAGGAGAGTGAATTTTCTAGGTCTTGTTAATGTCCTTCGCATTATTAACCGTTAAGAGTTGATTCAAATAAAATTTTGTCAATAATTATATATTTCTCGGTCTTTTTTATTTTGTATGATTGAATTATAGATCTTCTGTATAATTTGCAACGATTCGATAAAAGATAATTTTTTTGAAACTTAAAGTGTAAAATAGAAACTTTGTTTAATTAATTTTTGCATTAAGAGAAGTCTTCACATCCTTGAGAAAGCGTGATTAACACAGAAATACCAGTTTTAAATAAATAAAGTCACAAATGCGTGTGGTAGCATAGAACAGCGCTCTTAACGAATAGAAACAAAATTGTGATGGTATCTTGTGCGCACGTCTTTAAAATGGAAAATTCTTGATACTGTATAGTAAACATTACCTTGAAATATAAAAATAAAATTCGCTATCATTCATTCATTGTTATGTAATAGTTTATAGAATAAGTTAAGGATTTAAACTGAAGTGCTTAACAATTTAGTTGCTATATAGTGATTAAGAGCATTATACGCATGGGATACAATGATTTCAGTCAAATATATTTTATTCAATCCTGAAGATAATTAATTCTAATCATCTTATTTACAATGAATTTATTGGCATGTATCTGAAAGTGTTTGAGCTAATTAGTTAGCGCATGATACGAGATAATAATTATAATAATAAGGAGTTAGGAGCATATACGGGAACAATACAAATAGTTATAAAGCTTATGCGATAAATATTACAATAAATTTATAAAGTTTTACTAAAACCATGACTTGCTTTCTTTTTTTTTTTTAATTTTAATTAAATCTATCGTATAGAATATACCAGATACTCATAGTAGAACGCGTTAACAATTCCCATAGTCAGTTTGCCTTATTATTAAGAGTGTGCTCTGAAATGTATACAAGATATTATATAACAAAAACAATTGTATGAAGATTGAAGCATTTGTTATTCTCTATATTTCATATTAAAATCCATACACACTTCCATAGATTTATGAATGCATGCATGTATGCGTATATCTATCTGTTTTCAGTTATAGTATATTTGTTTGAAATTTTGTTCATTGTTGAAATCAGTGCGAATCAACAAACTGAATTAAAAATTTTAATTAGGTATTAAAGCACACAACTGTTGAATGATGCATGAAGATGCACTCGTTTAATAATTTCGTTCGTAATTCGTATCGTATTCCTTATACACTAAATTGAAATTGATTCAGTTTTTCTTTTCTAGACAAAGCTTAAATTTTGCATTAAAAAATAAGTTCATTCATTATTGAATTGAGAACTTATCTACATTAGAACAAAAAAATTGAAAGAAATTATTTTCACTCTGGGTTGAATCTATTATAGTAATATACGTCACTACGAACACCTTTAGTTTAGATTTAGAGGTATTTAAATTAAGCAAAGGGTCAAGTTTCTTTCACTTGATATACAAATGACATATCGTATATCGTATATCGTATATATATGAAATTACATTTTAATATGATTGGATAGCAAATTTTAGAAAATATTCCATTATTGCTAAGTCGGTTTAATGAGAAATCATATTCATTTACTTTTTCACGTATATTTAACATTTTATACACACTTACTTATATAGATCTGTACGTACATATACTTGCGATGTAATTGTAGACGAATTGTTGCCACGATTTGACTGAATTTCGAACCAGCTGCGAAATTTACATTAATAGATGTTTGCATATATTTCGATCAGCGACATCTATTGGTGAAAAGAATAAAGTAAGGCGAAGTATCAATGTGCACAACAATTAAATTCGATGATTTTGATCTTTATCTACACAAAATGAAGAAGTTGTAGAAAATGATAGACATTATTTTGATGAATACATTAGAATATATATTATACCAATTTGTCTTAATAAATGTCTTTTTCAAGTGAAAAGATGAAAGAATACATGCAAGCATCTATTATTATTATTAACGGAAAATGTGAAAGAGCCAAGAGTTCTAAACTGAAATAATTGAACTTTTGAAGTCATAATTTAGAGTAAAAGAAGGGTAAGTAAAGGATCTCTCAATAAGAGTGCACTATATATAAATTTTGTGGCATTTTTGTTTCATACGAGTGGCAACCCTGAAATATGACAACGGTGATATATGATTGTTCCACAAAACGGAAAATTATGCTGAGAACGTTCGCAAACTTTATGGAATTTTCGGCCGAAAAATTGTAAATAAGTTGAAGAAACAGGGTCGATTATACACAGTAAGTCTCCTTTGCGTCGGTATACTGGTTGCTGACTTGAAAACATTGTTGCTGTAAACGAGAGTGTCGCCGAGATCTCAAAAAAAAAAAAAGAAAACACTTCCGCATTCTTCTCAACAACTTCAAATCTCACGAAGCACTACGCATCGAACCCAAAGAGAAACCTAGTTTCCGGGAAAGTAGTATTATTGATAATTTTGTGTAGCGGTCTCGCGTATAGTCGTTGATGTCGATTAAACTACTCATAGCCCTTAAATGCTTAGACATATCATTTGCTATCATAATTACTTAAAAATCAATATAAATAGCGATTTTCCAATTTTTCCAATTATAATATTTTCCGATTTTTACTGAACATTGCTTAGCTCCCTAACATTTCATTGTACTGACTAAAGACATTGGATATTTTTATGCATAGAAGATTTCGTACATTTTAATTCAGTTCATAAAGTATAGATGATCTTGTGATGGGGATGAATGTCCGATTTAGTAACAACTGTTTGCTTGGACATTTGTTGAAATGGCAATTACGGCCTCAAGACATATTGAAAGGGAAAAAATTTAATCTTTTTCCTTCTTATCACTGCTATCAAGTTCGAAATTGAAATCGGTGATAGTTTTTAATCTGCATAAATACTTCTAAAGTGCAGTGAAATCGTACAGAAACATTACGGCAATTGTAAACGATATACGTGATAGGATGTATGATTGATCTATTGATTGAGTTCATTTTTGCTTTCGTTTGCAATCAAATACTTTATATTAGAAAATGGTGAATGTTAACGCACTTGATTTGAACTGAATTATAATTTCCTTCTGTGGTTTGACGCACTTAAGTCCAGTGTTAATAACTTTCTATATCATTGGGTACAATTAAATTTTTCTATATCATTGGGTACAAATGATTGCATTATATGCTAAATTCTTCGCTCATGTGATTTTTTACCGAATTAGTTTGTGGAATTAGAAGAAACTATTGGAGTTTACTGTTTGTTTTTTCTTCTTTCTATTCTTGTATTCATTATTAAACGAAATTCAAGCTCAAAGCAGTTTTAAAAATTATTTTAAATTATTATTAAAAGTAAATAAAAACCACATTTACTCCTATTAATTTTGAAATGCATCCATACGTGTTTCTTTCAATAAATATACTTATGTATAAATGCGTGTAAATAGATCTTAGGATGGTAAGAAAGAAATTCCCGTATGAAATTCTGATATTGTCTTCTCTCTCTCTCTCTCTCTCTCTCTCTCTCAATGAAATATAATTGACATATATTGACAAAATTGATAGAGAAGGAACTTAGAACTTCGATACGTCCTTCTTGCCCACCCAACATTTCTATGTGTATATGGCACATATGATATTTAATGTAATCCTCTATGCATTCGTAAATGATTTGATGCGTACATTACAGTGAAATTTATATATTTTTTTCTTTTTTTACAAACATTACAAAACAAAGTAAAAAGTATTTACTTAAACTGCATTGGGTATGAGTGTTTGTCTGTATGTGCTTGCATTGCAGTCACTCATTCCATTTACAGGATAATATAAAAAGCATAAAAAATTTGCATATTAATTTAAGTGCGTGCTCTAGCAAATAAATTTATTTTGCTTTTTTTTGTTTTTGTTTTTTTTTTTGTTTTTTTTTTTTTTAAATAAAATTCCCCCTCATAAAGTGCATGAGAGCATAAATTACAGTCAATGAATTCGTTAAGGTATGAGAATGGAAAAAAAATTTAAAAAGGATTTCGTTGAAAGATTTAACTGGCGTTCGTTTTTATGAAATATTATAATTATTAATAAATTTAAATAATTACTGAACGAATTTACTTTCAAACAAGAACTATTAAGCAATTAGATGAAAAAACCTGGCACGGGCAAATTTTTTATGTTTTCCTTTAGTTTTGTTTCAGCGAGAAAATGATAGAACACTGAGATATTTATCGTTACGTTCAACATTATACCAACGAAAACCAAAATATACACGAAAGTTGTGTTCTTTTTACACCCACCACCGGACGTGAAGAGTATCTTTCATTTTGTTATTTGGTTTGTAACTACCAAAACGAAACTTCGGAGACCCCACAAAATATATATATTCTTCATCAGCATCAAATTTAGGATCGATTTAAGCATATCTCTGTCCGTCTGTCTGTGTAATGTCTGTGGACAACATTCTCCTGGTCACAAAAATAAAGGTATCGTCTTCAAATTTGGCGGAAATATTGGAAGTTTTTGTACGCAGGTTGGTATTTGAAAATGAGCCAAATTGGTCCAAGGACGCGACCACAGGTCGACATAGACCAAGAACACCTCTGCTTTTGGAGGCAAAAAAAAAAATTGGATTTTTGCTCATTACTCGTAAACCGTAGCAGATAGAATTAGAAAAATTTTCAAACATGTTGCGCTAGCTATTCCGTATTTTCTGTGAAAAAATAGAAAGGATCGACCATGCCCACTCGATATAATAGAATATTGAAGTTTAATTCTTTTTGTGAAAATGTTTGTAACATTAAGAAAGATGCTTGTGGACCCACATAGAATGTATATATTCTTGATCAGTATAAAATTCGAAATCCATCTAAAGGTATCCGTGGGTACGTCTGTCCATCTGTGTGGCTGCTTAACTATCTAATGTCTGTGGTAAACATTCTCGTAGCCGCAAAAATGAAGATATTGGCTTGAAATTTGGCAGAAACAATGGAAGTTTTTTCACTGCCACGCTCCCTATTACAATTTAGTTTTTCCCCATTTTTGTAAGATAAAGGTGGTGAACATAAAAGAATATAATTTCCTTGCTTGTTTTTTCTTCATTGTAACGTTTTTGCGAGTCTTAACAAAAACAACGATGATAGGCAGTTTTATAACAAGAATCGAAAGATGGACTTGTGTTAGCTTTGTCGTTTGTAATGCCCAAAATCACGCACTACCGATCCCGTAAAGTATATAACTATATGATCAGCGTCGATTGCTGTTTTAATTTAGATATCCCTGTACATCTACTCACCTGTGGTTGTTGCGATTTTCTATTCCAAAGAAAGTTATAACTGGGTGCAGATGTTTTTTAGTTTCAGTCCAGAAACCAATTTGGAAAGTCATCTGTCCACACACAAATGCACATTCATTTATAAATAAAAAAAAAAAAAAAAAAAAAAAAAAAATTGAAATATATGAACGAATTAAAAGGTAATGCAAATATTTATCAGGCCATTCTTAAAGTCCAGAACAAAATCGATCTGCAGAAAACAATTTACTACCACATACCCAGAATTAACAAAAAATCTTGACATTTTTCGTGTCTTATTTATTTTGAGGCTATGTTATTTGTCCTACTTTCTACAACTTGCACCGGCCTACTATTTAGAAGTGAAACAAATATTTTTAAAATTCTATTCAAGAGTTTTTTAATCAGAATTCGAATATTATTGAAATAAACTGTGATTAACCAGCACCAATTTACGGTCCCTATATATTTGTCTTAGTAAGCGAACAATGGAGTAAATGTTTTGCGTAAAAAGTTAGAATGTTGCATACATGTGGGTTAAGGCTAAATTTTTATTTTCGTCGAGACTTTCCATAACAGTATCGAAATTTTCGGTGTAGCGTGCGTTTCGATAATTTGTGGGCCTTAAGAAATAACTGTTAGAGTTCCAGTTTCTTCAAACTTTTTCACAGTTTTGCCTACAGTGCGCTCAGATAGGCGATTATGTTAACCATATTATGTTCGTAATGCACGAAACATATCTGCTATAGAATCAGCCTTATTGTAGTATGTTCTTACTATTTTAACATGTCAATGGTCAACGGTTTTCGAATGGTCCATATGATAAAATGGCAAACATTTCACTAGAAGTATGACGTCTTGGACCACAGTTCTGTTTTACATGTATTACTGAAAAAAGGCAGAAAAATCCGAGTCAGAAATAGGTATACATTTATTTACTCGTTCGTGTAGCGAATATCCATTCGGTTTTTTTCTATTTTTCAACAATTATTGCTATACTTCTACCGATTTTTTCATAATGCTTGTCTTACAATTCATACATATTGTATAAAAAAAGCATATGTTCTTCATCTTCGTAGTAAATTCTGAAAAACAATGAAATATAAGGAGTCTTAACAATTTTATTCTGGTCTCAATCATAAGAAAAGTCTTCATATAACTGGTTCTATATATTATTTGGTCGTATTTGAAGTTTATTTTTTTGCAAAAAACAAAAAATAATAATAATACGTAGAAACGAACATACGAAAAATAAATAAATATATATTTTTATATTATTCATTATACAACAGATCCTGAGCAATACGAAAACAAATTAACATTCGAATATTTGAGCTGGAATGTAATCGCACAATTAAATTTTTTTAAGGGGGAATAAAGCAACTCGTTAAATGAAAAATCTCGAGAGTCTTTAAATGAAAATTAGATAAACTTTATAAGAAAACTTAATATCAAATAATGCAAATAAATTATTCGCAATATCCTTTAATACACAAAAGACCTTTTCGCATCTATATTTCAACCTCTCGTTTTTTTTATCGTATACTGTAAGCTAAATATTTGTGAATAAGTATTTATTAAGTAAAATGGTATAAGTAAAACAAGTAACAAAATTTAAATTTCTTTCTGGCCAAAAACTTCGATATACATCTCCTTAAACAAATATGAAGAAATCTAAATTTAGTCGAACTTTTTATAGGAAATTTTTTTTTTGTTTATCTCTAGATGATGATGAAGTTGTGTTAAATCTTTTTCCATATTTTGGGAATGTATGTAGGGGCGATCTCGAGCCATCAATTAAGAATATGCCACGTTTCCGTGTTCGTTCTCAATTTTTTGCGATTTTGAACGTTCCAAGAACAAAATGGTACAAAGACAGAACATTAAGCGATTAAATAATCGAACATAGTTATATCGGTTCACAGCATATACAGATCAAGAATATATATTACGTTGTAGATTCTACATATGCGTATATACAAGGAAATCCGAACATGGTATACTTTCTTGTTTATTGTTAAGGTTATCAACCGAATTGATTAATATTTCTTTAAAACATTTAATTTTTTAAATAGATTTAAACAATAAAATCTCAAATATTTGCATATATGAAAAGCAGACTTAGACCATATTCAAAGTTAACGGCTTAAATATTTTTGAAAATAGTTAAGTATATAATAATGATCTCATTTACCATTTGAGTGATGCTGAATTATTCAGAGCATCATTCGCAGCTATTCCATCTATAGTAGTTTGTTCACGTAACTTTCTTCTTAAAATTAAATAAATCGATTTACTCAATACGCGTATCCTTACGTCTAATGCTTATATAAAGTTTCCTGTAGAGAAATGTTCCAGCAAAGAGAACATTTATACGTACATGTGTTCTCGTTCAATATCCAGTTTTGACTAATAATAAAATTTGTTAAAATAGCATTTGGCGTGAACAAACTCAATCATCTAATCCATCAATCAATAATGCAACGAAGTTATCATCATATGGTAGCAAACTTACTTTTGATAAATTATTATTCCAAACGTGAATGCATGAAGAACATTAGCAAACATTACGATCTACTACTACTACTACTACTACTACTACTACTGTTGCTGAAAGTTAAAAAAAAAAGACCCCATTGTTATCTTAAATTGATATCAAAATATTTATGACTTCTCCTTTATGACGCGTTTAGATTACACAATATCTGATCATTATTTTAAGTATTATTTTCGTTATTTTAATAACGATTGGACGAATTCAGAACATGATAAATGACGGTCAAAATAAATTAAAAGTGTTCGCATCAATGTTGCTGCAAAGTAAATTTCTAATGTTAAGAATAACTGAGAAACATATAAATGTTGTCTGTAAGACAAATATTGAATATTAAACCATCTCTCTCTCTCTCTCTCTCCCACCTTCATAAATTTAGTGGAGTGTTCACTAATTAAAATCAATTTGCGTTTAATTAACCGCAGTGTCTTAATATACACATCATTAGTTAAAGACAAATTCTTATATATATATATTTACTTTTAATTAACCATCTGAACTTAAGAAAATGGATGAAATCTACTGACATTAGGAGGTACCTTGTCTAACTCAATCTGGATCAAAATATTTCATCACATACGCATACACATACACATTACTATATTGTTATACATAATGACAACCATAAGTTTTATAAACGCTCATTTAGATTCTCAATCTAGACTTTTCATTATTTCATATTGCAACGCGGTGTTTACACTAATCAATGCGGGTATAGCCAGCTCCGGAAGGCTTCGTTACAATATGTATGTATTTTTCGAAAAGAATAATGTGGGATGGCGTGCTTTACTGAATAATATCGTATCCGCACGAATAATGTAATTATGCACTAGACTCCTCTCGAGTATCAATTATTCCGTGTTGCTCCCCTTACCTCTCTATCTTGATACTCACCTTATTTGTCTAGGGTATTTGGCATCAGTTGCAAGAAGGCAAAGTTATACAAATCGATAATAACGATAAAAAGAGTAGCAAATAGAATATGCGTGAAGAATAACGAATTTTGCGACATTGTAAATCAGTTAAACGAGACGAATTTAATCATAATAGAAGATTACTAATATAATTCTATTATTTTATAATGTTTTACATCATCATGGACCTTTGAGAATGGCCATAGAAACGCAAAGAAAAACTACTCTTACTCGAAATTTTGAAGTTCGAACTCGGAATAAATGTAATCAGTCTTCACTGCCTTCCCGACTTCATACCCAGACAATTTAACAATCGGGCATGTCCTGCACGTTTGTATTGTATCCTGAAAGTATGATCCCCTTCATCGTACATATTACTATAGACCCCGATTTATGCCCAGGTTTGTGCTCGTTCTCAATCACAATGCATTAAATGTATAAGTTAAGCAAAGTACACTCTAAAATCATGCCGTAGAGAATATGAATAATCTCAACGTTAGTTAGTCAAATATCTATAATATACGTATGTCAATAGATTTAAGTCAGAACGCCCGAGACTGCGCTTTGTCGCAGTCATTAGCTGTTATTGAAAATATAAAATTCAAATGTGATCGCAATATACATTACTGCCGTAATGCGTTTCATTTCAGGCGGTCAGCTTCGAAATCCTCCTTTAAGGTACATTGAGTGTAATGTGTTTACATGTTTTGCGCTTTAAATGCGCCAGTCTAAGCTTATTTAATTGCATTAATTTATAAAACAAAACAGAATTTTCCCTTATTATCGAGTTATGAGTTATATTATGTGCTGTTTAACCTATTGGCGGCATAATCTCATGGTGCTGACTTACTGTATTCCCTGATGTAACAAGAACTTTTTTGAAAAGATACTGAAATAGAAAAGATATATTATTTCGTCTCATTAACAGGTATAAATATTGGCAATTAAGAGAGCTTCGCTCAATTGCGATGATAGATGAGCAGAGTTGTAATTTAATATTTCAAGTTGGTTATCAGATTTATGATAACTTAATTATATCAGTTTAATTAGTAAACTCTGATATGCGTTTTAATAACGTTTACAGTTAGTTCTCTTTATTTTATTTGTATATAAATGTGACCAGGAACTTTATCTTAATATTGCGTATTGTTTGGTTATATATCTCGTAGTAAGAAACCAAAAGAAGAACGTTGTGTGTGAGGTAACTGTTTTCTTCTCTCTCTCTCTGTTAAATTTCTATTACTATTATTATTATTGAAATTTTTTTCTTACGAATATTTGTTAAGACTTGAAGCTAAAGTTATTTTACTGTACTTTCTTAACTATTGTCAATAAACGTCATAAGAGAAATTTTATCGCTTTTCTAAGTTTATCAGGGTAAATGGGTTAAATACATTAAAATGAAACCGTTCACCTTCATAATGTACTTATTACGAGTTAGAGAACAATGTGAGCTGATTTATAAATATTTCACGCTTGAGGAATACCATAAGAAAAAAACATATAAAAAATTTCGAAATTTTAACTAAAAGAAAGATTTTTCACTCCGAATACGTTACGTTTCAATGTCAAAACTTTCCAGATATTTCAAAGCTTCCTTTTACTTTTAATTACCTCAATTTTATTACAATAGAGTTTTTAATGGTTATGGTTAAAATGATATTTTTTTTTCTTTTTTTAAATTCAGCCTTTTTTTGCAGCTCTGTCTTGTAAACAATTCCATATTTATTAGAACATTTATTCGTTTATGATGGTGAAATCTCGATTTTTTACGTTGCACTTGTCATGAACGCCAGCACCTCTAACAGTTTAGTTTTTTTTTTTTTTTTTCAAATTATTTACGCTTTAACTTTCATAGCGTGTGATAAGCATTTCAATGGTTCAGTGATTACACAGTCAAGGTTTTAGTAGCACATCGCTTGCAAATATATTTTAATAACATCATCAATAGTGAAGAAGTGCAATAAGCTTCTTATTTTTGCTACGGCAAAGCGAAAGGCTGGGAAAGGTAAAAAAAAAAAAAATAAGTAAAAAAATGTTATGTACTTGGAGAGGAGAATCTTAAATACCCTGCACACAGCTTCACCTAATATATAAGAATTATGAAATACAGGCGGTTCAATTGGATGCTTGAGTTTATTTTCGTATCGAACTTTTAGATTTATATCTTCTGTGCGCATTGTAAGATTTAAGTGTTGTCAATAATGTGTGTGCTAGCGAATGAATTGTATTCACTTTGAAATATAATTTATTACAATTAATTAAGAACGTATCTATCTTGTTTCACTTTTATATTTCAGTTGTTCAAGCAATTCGAGTTCGAACAACAAATAACGGACAGATGGATGGATGGATGGAGACACCAACTGTTAAGTTGATTGATAATTGCGCTTTCTGATGCAATAGAAATTTAAGTTTTACAAGCGGAATGACAAAATTAGTTTATTTTCATTGTCTCATGTTTGACAAAAAAGAGAAGAAAACAAAAGTCGATAAGAGAACGAATAAGATAAATAGTTAAAAAATTGTAGAAAAAAGAGAAAAAATATAAATAAAAAAAAAAAAAAAATATTATCAACTTAAGGGTTAAGATAAGCTGATGATAACGTTGACAGCGGCATTTGTGCATACAAAATGGAAAAAGAAATTCTGGTTGCCTTGTTTACTTAATTGTTCGCTTTTTAAATGCGACATAAAATTCGAAACTACGAAACAATTCATACCACTTGTGAACGCAATTTTTTGTTAAAAAAAAAAGAAAAAAAAACTTTCTAACTTAAAAATAATGCACAAATACAAGGATTGTCCTCGACGCATTTGGTCTAATTTATGGACCGCATTTGTAATCTGAAAAAATTTATCAGCTTCAAGTTTTGAGATCATACGCTGTTTACACCCGCAGCAAATTGGTAAATAAGGAAAATATTGGCAATCATTATATGGTTGAAAACTTTCATTTAAAAGGTCTTAGTCTAATCAATTACAAAGCCATTCTAAATTCTATATCCTCAAGAAATTAGAAGTATTTCTTCGTGCCCACTACACAACAGATTTCGACTCTTCGTTGAAATTCTTCGATTCCGATAATTTAGAAGTAATTCTATTGATGTGAAACACAAAAGATCGTTCAGGGCAATCAAAACGATTTGAAAACGTTGAATAGGCAGAATGATTGGATGAAACCATTATCACACCGAATACTATCAATAATAAACGACGATATTAAGCCGACTATTAGAGAAAAATGGGCTATACCATATGCTGACATGAATAACAGAATTATTTTCCATTGCGACAACGCTGTACGCTGCTACTGCAAAAACCGTACGGGGAATGTTAACAGCTCTGATGTACAATGTTTTGGTACTCATATATGTCTTCGCCAGCCTTGCTTGTTTTCAATTATCATCTGTTCCATTCCATTGATCATTTATTGTTTGCTCGAGGCGTGCAATGTTGATGCCCAGAAAGTAAATCGTTTTGTGGATAGTCTCAATAGAGAAAGGATATCAGCAGTTTAAAGCTAATGTTTACGAGAAAACTCGATTAAAATTTTTTAATTTCTCTTTTAACAACTATCGAACATGAACAGTTTATAGCGAATAGTGAGCTTATATCAGACAAATCATCGAAAATCATCATTTCTGTTGTCAATAAGACTAGATGAAGACTACCTGGAAGACAGAATTTATATCTATTAATTGTATCAAATATGCACTTTTCGCAAATATATATAAAACTTTATTTTCCCTTCGAACGTTCTATGCGAGGTATAGTTTGCGTTTGAGAGATTTTATGTCAACAATCGGAAAAAAAAGCATCTGTTAATGATTGAAGCGAACCCACTCGATACAAATTGGTCGTGATCGATAGCCATGAACCCAAATGCGGAAAATGTTATTTTTTTGTGATTGCAAACTGTGAATCGATCCCTAATGAAAATTTATCTGGTACATCTAGTATAAAAAGACAAAGTTTTGCTCTTCTGCTCGCTTAATATTATATATATGAACTAAGCTTCAACAATGAACACAAATTATTAAGCAAATTGCTAACGGTGTTAACAAATAACACAAGGAGAGTTCATTCGCTATACCAAATATAAAATAGTATAATTAAAATTTGTTTTATAAATTATTGTATTGGAAGTACAAATACATTTTAAGGATTTTTTTTATAATTTTCAAACTTTCTTCAGAGAAATTGTTGTCTGCCACTGGCTACTACTTTCTCCCACTTTTATAAAAATAATGAATCTCGTAAAGGAAAAACTGGCTAACCAATGCGCTTTGAGGTTTTTCATGAAAAGATATACCTTTTAGGTACCGTTACAAGAATGGAAGCCCCACTTAGCTAGACAATAAGTAATCGATTGTTGTCAGCGTTAATTGGAAATAATCGCAGCACTATTTTTCGAATTAAGCAGCAAAAGCATATTTTCTCGAAAATTTGTGTTTTGCTGATACAATGATTGATTTACATAGAGAGTGTGTTGTGTACACGTCAACGAAAGAACACATTACTCGTGGGAGGGGTCGTGTGACTTTGCGATAGTCGCTTTCTAGATTAAAATACAACTGTGTAAGAAAAGCGACATCTACGATGATATCGCTTTTCTATTTACATTAGCACTGAACATAAAATAAGAAGAATTACCGCCACAATCTCTTACACAATTGTATTTTGTTGAAGACTATCAAAAAGTTACATGATGACTACCCTGGTTTTTAGAAAGAAATAATGACGCTCTAACATAAATATGGTTACCAGATGGTCCGATACGATTTAATGCTAGGTAGGCCGTCCTTTGCAAAGCCCTTCCGATAACTATGTATTTTGCCCTTTGGCTTTATATTTGCAAATAATTAAATAAAAAAAATTCCGGTTGATTTCTAAATCAACCGGATATGTTGTGTGATCTGTAAAGTTTATTTTCGAATGTTTAATAAGTTATCTAATTTAGCCTTTTCACCCGGAGGCGAGCGTATATGTATAAGAGGACCGAATTGTAATGAATATTTTGTGTTTCTACCGATTTCGTACTGCCCTTAATTAGCTTGATATTTATTATAGGCTATATATGTATTATACGTTACACTGTATAAATGTATTTGAGAGCATTTAAAACAAAACCAGAAAACTTTGTAGACGAATTAAATCAATTAAAAGAAACAAAACAAATGGAATCAATGCGTTGTTAAAAATAAAGTTTTCTTTGAAATTCTATTTTGCTACGAGCTCTTAATTACAGAAAGAAAAATAATGTAATAAAGTTTTATCCTGCAATGCATTCCATTCTACTTCTTCTAACTAGTCTTTGTACTAAAAATGAATATGAGTAGTAATTCAATTTATTATTGTTATATACGTTGTGTACAATTTTTTATGGTTTGTTTGTATTATTTTCATTTATTACTGTGTGTACATAATATTAAATTACTAACAAATATTTTTACTCAAATAACATGACAGAAATATTGTTACATTATCAGTAAATTCAATTATGGACTTGAATAATGGACAAAAGATTAATTTGCTTTTGAGGATTTGAAATGTTTTTTTGTCTTTTTTTTTTTGTTTTGCATGCTCCAATTATTATATTTTATGTGTATACGTAAATGAATGCATAAAATTGTAGAAAATTTTATTTTATTAATTCCCAGGGTTTCCGAGACACAATACCTGTATTTAATATCATTCACTGGGTAAGGAAATCATATCATTACGAATACTTTAAATAATTTTCATTGAAAATTGTAACAATAATTTAATTATATTATGTATTTAATAAATTAAACTAATATACAAATCGAAATCTAAGAAATGGAAATCATATATTTATTAAAAACATTAATTTATCGCAGATATTTGCGTAACATAAAATCTTCATTCCTTACAAATCCAAAATATTTTTATATTTATCGAAAAGAAAAGTCAACATGTTTGTTTCTTCGATGTTTTTTAATTGTTCCAATACCTACGACGATTATGAAATATGGAAATGCATTGCCTAATACTTCTAATGTCACTTTACTGTTATATTACATTAAATTAAAATACTCGTACTCGTCTGGTCCTCTGATAGCGTTCAGATAATGAATTAAGTAGTATTATATCACATATTTTTAATTTTGAATTGAAAGAGCTTTCTCCTTGTTCCACAGCACAAAATTCGAATTGGATATCTCGTTTTTTATTGCGACTCACTACTTAGTTTTCTCTAAGAAAAACGGATCCCAGAAGGATGTCGTATATACTCACTTCAGTAAGGCTTTTGACTGAATTAATCACAAATTAATGATTTTTGACCTTCCGCCGTCCGATTTCCCTCGAATGAAGTGGACAAATTTTTATTTAGGTGATGTTTTAAAACGAGTCTCCCCTGATGAATTTCCCATGACGTAAAATGTTCCTCGAGGCAAACACTTAGGATCTATTTTATTTGTTTTTTGAGTGAGTTGCAATATTTTTATTGGTGAAGATGGAGAAGTGCTTCATGAAATTTGAAATTGTTGAGAACGATGTCGATGTCTTCGGGTTTTCGGCGACACTCTCGTTTATAACAGCAAGACTTTCGATCGACCGGTACTTACTGTCTATAATCGACCCAATTTCTTCAAATATTTTGGCCACTCTTCGGATTGTTGGCGCATTAGGTGCACTTTTTCGACCGAGAATTTCGCGCAGTTAACGAGCGTTCTCTGCGTAAATTTCCCTATTTTTGTAATGAGTTTTCACAAGTATAACGCGATTAGCGGACGATGATTTGCAATTTCTTAAAGAAAAAGGAAACGGTCATGTTTGCATTGACTATTAATTCACTATAAATTGAATTTTTTATTTCTAGTTATATGAGGAAATTAGAGTTCACACCGACAAATTTTACAAAGAAAAAAAATACCGAAAAAATTTTTAAGAAAACGTTGGCCGTTTGCATACGCGTTCTTTGATTATGCATATACATCCATTCCATTCATATAATGTATGCACAACGAAGTTAATATAGAATGCGTGCCTGTGTAATGCTAGAACATTTTATGAAAAGTTTTTCAAAAGTTTCAAACTGGTTTATATAGAACTTTTCTACTTAACCACTTCTACTATCTTTCCACGTCGTCGTCAGTTGCAAATTGCACATGTGAAATGCATTTGTTTAGTCTGGTTGCCAAAGTAACTTTTCGCTTATATATACTTTCCATAAAATCAAAAAAAGAAAAAATAACAAATAAAATATTCTCCCACCTCCAGAAAGAAAACAAAAAAAAAAAAAAAAAAAAAAAAAAAAAAAAAAAAAAAAGGGGAAAGAACAAATATAGCGAACATGCAAACACTTTTAATAGCAATACCTAATGTCTGCGTATATGTGTAGTTTCAGTGTCGACCTTTTGTAAAGAATCCCCAGTAAAGAACATGTGCACCAAACTTTTGTTGAAACTCAACACAAAACAACACAATTCAGCTCTTATGAAATGAAACATAGTTTTCTAACTTTAATATTATTTTGTCTTCTTGCTGTGTGTTGCTATTATTATTACTATAGCTGTTGCTTTCTTTCTAATATTACGGATGCTCTCTGCTTTGGTGTGAATAAAAAATAAAATTTAAATACTTTTAAATACTTTTACGTAGATTTAGATATATATTACGTATTTGCAAACATACATCCATACATCTACACACACACACACACACACACATGTATATATACATATATATAAATATATGTATATGTGTACGCAGTGAGAGCAAAAACCAATTAATTCAGAAAAGTGAATTTCGAAAAAGAAATTGTTTTCTTATTAAGAAATATTCGAAAATATTTGAAAATCTTGTAGTGTTTTATTATAAAGAAAAACCTAGTGAAGTGCTTTAAATGAATCATTTTATCTGAAATATTTACTCCATTTAACGGTGCATGAGGCACATAAATAGGTTTTTCAGAAAATTCTTATCTTAACAATGAATTAAATCGATTTGAAAATCTAGTCTCTTTCCGAGTTCCAACACTTTATAATGAATGATCAATGAATTTAATAGTAAATGATGGTAATGAGATTTTTCGCTTTTTTTTTTTTGTTTTAAAAGAAGAAGACTCTAAATAAATTTTGAACGTCTTTTTTTTTGCGATTTTAGTGTAAATCATAATTTCTTATATCGACAAGAGAATATGTAAGAAGTGGAGATATAAGAATAAATCGCACGTTGTATTAGGCTTAAGCTTAGGAAATCGAATGCCTTTTTAGATGAAGATTCACACTAATGTGAATCAACAAATTGATATGTTTTAGAAGCAGTATCGAATGTCTTAGATCTAAGGTCAAATGTATTTTTGTAGTCACCATTTCAGGATACAACATTTGCCAGAGATTTATTGGAAGCTCTAGCGGATGTCTTGGAACTATGGTCTAATATATTTTTGTAGTCACCATCCGAAGATTCTAGACTTGTCTGAGACGTACATCGGACATTTATTAGAGCCCTTATGTCAGATGGATTCGTCATTAAATTATTTAAGGCTGAGCGTCCGTTGATTCGCTTGGTATTCAAAAGCTCAAGATTATAAGAATTAAATCAAAAAGAGCTGAATTATGAATCATATAAGTTCTTTCCTCATGACAACGGGTTGCACTTGAAAAAGGCTATGTTCGATAACGCTTTACAAACAACAACAAATAGGATTAGACTTTTTTTAATCAATAAATATAAGGTCCAAGGTTTCAATATGAGACAGATCCTGCTGCTACGTCATCCGAAATTAACAACATTTTTTACAATTATTGAAGTGAATATGTATTCCAGATTCATTATAATTTTATCGATAACTTCTAAATTTTATATTTGCTCTTAATTGACCTTAGAATACGCGCTATATATGTGTATATACTTAAATTTGATTTCTAACCATAGATTTACCTTTCTTTGGAGTATAGAGCTAGAAAATGTGTTCCCCCCTCCCCCCTTTTTTTTCTTTGTGGACCTGTTGTCTAATAGTAACAATGAAAAATAGAGTTTTTTTTATTTTAACCCTTAGTTTCCTTGAGTTCATCTATTTTCGTTTTCATGCGTTCTAGTATTTGTATCTTAATTTAAATTTAAAATACAGACAAAATTGTGTGTTGTTTGTGGTTTTTAAATAATGAAAAAAAAGTATACAAAAGGATTTTGTTGAAAACTTTTATTGGGTGTTAACAATGTGTCGCCCTATTGAAATTTATACAACCGAGCAATGAAGTGGTTTAACACTCACATACCCGTAAACTTAGCAGAAATATAGATCTTTGTTTATAATAACATCGTAGCATTGTATTGCATATAACGCAATAAAAGAATTTAGATGAAATTTTTACTGATGCGAAGTTAGATCATACTTGTCTGGCCCATATTTTGAAGTTTGCTAAAATATGGGCTAACTTCACAGTTGATACGTGCCGTTTACTAAGGTAACTGATAATAAAGCGGCATGGAAAAATCAACAAAATGTTTACAAAAATTAAACAAAAATAGAAAACAAAAACAGAAATGAAAAACGAAATCATCCGATATGTTATAAAAAATTATTGTAAAAAAATTATTGTTACTATTCATCATCAAGAGTGCGCTAATAGTTAGACAAAAACTACAGTGTAAACACACACAAACCCCGTTATAAAAAACAAATAAGTGTAGAGTAACAGTTGTGAGGAATTGTATAATTTCTTATCTGAATGCCGAGGGTTAGCTCGCCGTATACCCAGGTGTTCAATTTATCCCTAACCGCATGTTTTTCTTCGAAACTGAATAAAAGACCCGCAATTTCTAATTGATAAATTTATTAAATAAAACAACATAAAACGAATGTAACTTAAACTATACGTCCCTACGTCTTAGTCATGTGTTTCTGTCAACTCTTCGGACATAGTATTTCCCTCTACACCCTATACGTTCGGATGAACTCAGAATAATCAGACAACATGCGACAGTCACGGTCGCAGCACACACACCAAAAGAGGAAATGGAAATCTCCAACGTTACCCACTTGGTCTTTTCTCATTCTCAGCAGGTGGCGTTGCCACCTACTCTTGTTTTCCCAGGGTCGCATTTGACCCTTCGCTGTGGGATACTGTCTACTTCAGCAATCGCACAGCAACTAGGGAGGGAGTGCGTGTGGACCAAAATGAGGGTGCGACATTGGTCCTTACACACTGATACATCTGAATACTTACTATGGAGAGCAATGTTGATTTTTACTACTTTCTTTGAGAAATCTGAAAATAGTTCTTTACCCAAAGAACGTCCTACTTACGATACTAATTTCAATTAAAATCGAATAAGCTTGAAATCGATTTTAAAGCGCGCTTCCATTTTTTATATCGAATGGTTTGAGATAGACTCGCCTTTTTATGGCATGATTCGATATGCAGTATAATCCTTCAAAATTTTAATTTTTTTTATTTTTATTATTTATTTGTTTATTATCGATATGTATGTAAATAAATTGATAGGTTTGTAAGTTGAGCAAGTTGAGCTAAATAAGGAAAAATGGTTAAATTAAATGTAATCTAGGTGTCAAGGCTTCCATAAGATTGGAGATAGAAGAGAATTCAAAATCATAGAATTTAACCATTATGTACTCTGGTATTTTGCATTACTCTATCATTTTTATTTGTACAAGTTGCTAACTAAAATTAAGGGAATCTTTTAATGCTTTTTTTTCTTTTTTGCGAATTTCGCTGCTTATATATCAGCGGGAATATTTCGCCTTTAAGCTGGCTGGCTACCTACTTATTTTGATTAGTTCACCTAAGGTTTTTATCTCCAACCTTGAAACTTCTGAAATTTTATATATTTTCTGAGAGTCATAAGTTTTTTTTTTTTTCTTTATCATTTCCTTTAAAGCTTTAATTTCAAATTTCACGAATGTTAGCGTATATGCACAATCGTATTTACTGTAAAACTCAATAGAGTTGTGGTTGAGTGAGCGATGAGAGCATTGATTTTTCAAAAATAACAAACCCCAGATTAATTTTTTTATAGGAGTTTATCCACTATAGCAGAAAAATTAATACGATATGAAAAAATTTGACCTAAAATTTTTCTACTTAATAAGATCTTTTGTTGGGACTACAAATATGTTTCAATTAATTCGCATCATTTTTCGCAAACAAGCATCTCAATCGATTACCTGTTCTCTCTTCATTATATACTTCACAACTTGCGATATATGAATATATATAAAAAGTCTCTGTTGGTTAGAAGAAATGAGTGCAGAAAGACCCACCTTCATTATATTCAATAGATTCGAAATTATTTTCTGAATCGATTTAACCTTATCTGGTTTTCTAATGTCTGTCCATGTTTTTTGCTTGTAACCTACAAATCGAGATCCTTGAGATAATTTGCCGAGCCATTCCATTTGAGTGTTCTCATGAAAAGTAACATTTAAATAAGTTTATTTGTGACAAAAATGGTTCATATATTTAATATGCTACAGACAAAATTAGTCTATGATAGTAAATTGATATAAAAAATTAACCCTACCTAATTAGGTTTATATTGATATATGTTTTAAGGAAACCAATTTATGCTTTTATATACCAACCTTTTATATAGCAAGGTTTTATATAGCAACAAAGTCCACAATGAAGTCTAATTTAAATTAGTATCCTATGAAGAAAGCACGTGCAGACTAATAGAACAAGAAGTGTAATTTTGTTACATTTAGACAAATTCAGCTGACGTGTCTTGGAGCCCTTCCTATATAAGGATTACTATTAAAAGTACACTTTTTCATTGAAAAAAGATATGAATGTCGGTATATGTTATCACAAAAATATGTGAAAAATTTTTATTAGGCGAATTGATGTAGGATATCTAATGGTTGATCTTGCCCGGTAGTTTTTACTTGTTTTTCCATTTAGTGCAGTGAAGATGAAATTTTATTATTATGATGAAAAAAATATCCTGAAAATTGGAATAATTTCTTAATAAGCTTTAAGATAAAAACAAAAACAACAATGTGAACAGCAGCAATAACGCAATAACTTCAGAAGTGTTAAAAAGCAAAGAATCTCTCTTCATTTACACACAGAAATTATTTGGGGAAAAAAGAATTATTAAAAAAAAAATTTGCTAAAAACATGCGAGAGCGGCAAGAACAAGGACTGCAGCACAAAATGACATGCCATTTAATAAGGAAAGTGTTGGCGTGACATTTTCATTCTTAAAACATTTCATACATTCTTTTTTTTTTTATTATTTATTTTGCATTCATAAACAGCATAAAACAAGAGAGAAGATGTATTCAAGTTGGGTCGAATTCTTTGATACTTATCAAGCTTGAAGAATTCTTACCGTCTGTTCAGAAAGTATGGATACAATATGCTTTCTATGTGATTTACTTTCATTTCTATGATTACATTTCTTTACAGATTTTCTAAAATTGTATTTAGAAAGATTTATATTAAATTTAAAGAGAAAATTAATTTCATTCGTATTATAGAAGTAACAACGACAATTCGAATTTTTGTTACTCAGCATTTTAAATCTCTGTGCATGAAAAATGAGGTATTTTGCATATCAATTTGGCGAAAGGGATCACCTTTAACCGGTTTAGAAAACATTTCTATACTAACTTTTCGATAAATATTTTTAATGTGCTTTATTAAGTCACGGTATTGATGATTTTGTTAATAGGTTTGCAGGCGGATAATGTCCATTTTTGCACTGATATTTTAGACTGTTTTTGTAAATGTTTAATTCAAATATGAAACAAAATATCTAAGATGAACTGTGTCAGTCAGACTTTTTTATTTTTCAAATGCATGGATGTGTCGAGTTACAACAATTTTCAAATTTACTTTGTAGAAATTAATTAAGGATTTATAAGCCAATTTTTAACTCTCTATTTGAAACCGTAAATCTCCTAAATATCGCCATTAGACGAACAGACGGACAGACGAACGGTGAAATGAACAGAGCTATATCGATCCAATTTTCTACGCGGACCAAAAATGTATACACTTCACATCATTACTTTACACTATTGATACCGTGCTAAGCATAATATGTCTCGTGAACTATTATCGGATCTCGTCGGCTACAATAGATTTATTTTTCGTTATCAAATACTTATAAAATGTGTATATAGTTTATGATTAGATCAAATTTAAAAATGGGCATCATTTTCTCAAATCCCCAATAATTAAAAATTGACTACCAGTTCATAGCAGATGCTGACGTAAAACTGCTTGCCATTCCCAAGGCCAACGGAAAGGTATACATTTTTCTGCTCCGGCAAAACTGATATATTTAAAACGATTAAAATATTTCGAAACTTTTTTTTTGCCTGAAGTTGAATTGGTGAGAATGAAAGATTCGTGTCAATGTGCAAATTATCTCTTTGTTGTAAATGTAGACTCTCCTCAGAAGAGATCGTACTCTTAATATGACTTCACTCATTTTATATAGTTCGCTCATAAATCGATTAGACAATAATGCTTTAGATCTATTCCAATTTTTTTATAGTTGTAAAAGAATGCAGAAAAAGTCTCCATCGCTAGGTTGAATCAGAATTTTGTACTTATCTGGTATATTGATATACACAAGATGGTATCTCTAAAGCATACTTTTAGTTGTTGCACAATAAATAAAAAAAGTAATATACCCACAATTACGGTGTATGAAAGAAAAGTACCCTAAACAAAATACAACTTGTTTTAGAGGTTCAAGATTATTTTTTTTTTTAAAGAAATTCTTATGACTTTTTTAAATAAAAAATCAATGGTATCCCTGTTTTTCTGATTGGGTATATAAACTAGGCGAGGTTGTGTATGTGTGTAGATAGCGTGCTGCTGTTGTGTGTAAGATTTTTGTAAGCATTAACTTTTAAGGAGAAGGATTTTATTTCTTTACAAACTTATAATCAAAGGATACAACCACATATGCAACTAATTAAGCGAAAGTTTCTTGAAATTGTGAACGAAATTGAATAACATAAAAAGGAAAACTTTCTTTAATTAGTTTTAATTAATAAATTACAAACAGTTCATGCTAATTAAATTTTAAAGGCATTCCTTCAACAACACATAAAGGAAATCATGCTTTCATAGCATGAACTGATGTTCTTGTAGAAAAGAATTTTTTTTTTCCATTTTCTTCATTTTCGTTGACAACCAACACAGCGCAATGCTTGCGACGTAGAGAAATGAGCATGCAAGATTTTAATAAAAAAAAACGTATATTTTTGATGAGCGGAAACGGTGAAACGATAAAATTCGGTTTTTACGATTTCCGCTCGCTTGTACGCTTGATAAAATTATAAATACGGTTTTAAAACTGCTTTACTTTAACAGTAAAATTTAATCTTAAGTAATGGACTTTATTACGTCAACTTTTCGTCAGTGGTAGACTAAAACATTGATGTCGAGAATTAACTGATTAAGCAACATCGTCAGATTTTTTGTAATGAATTTTAAGCAAATGTACGGATCATAAATTTGATTTTTGATTTAAAAAATTTAAAATATTTTAGATAAATGCTTTTCGAGTAACTTCTCTTGCAACAGTAAAAATTACATAAATATTTCGATGTAGAAAAATGTGAGTCCGACTGCGTGAAATTCAATCGCAACGTTTCGAAAATCGTTTACAAGTTTTCACTGATCAAACTTCAATTTAATCCTAAATCATACCATTACAATGGTGAAATCAAGTAATTATAGCTTCAAGTATTGAAGGTATTGAAGCAACGAATTCTTCACATGGCCTTGCAATCGTAAAAATTACATAAATATTTCGATGTAGAAAAATGTGAATCCGCCTGTGTGAAATTCATTCGCAACGTTTCGAAAATCGTTTACAAGTATACGCTGGTCAAACTTCAATTTAATCCTAAATCATACCATTACAATGGTGAAATCAAGTAATTACTTCATTAATAAGTTTCAAGTATTGAAGGTATTGAAGCAACGAATTCTTCACATGGCCATAGTAGCTTTCATGCCATACTTAAAGACGTCTGTTTGTTCCTAAGTGCAAAGGAAAAACTGCCTGGGCTTTAAGTGGCTTTAAAAGTTGCATTGAAAAGCTATGCTTTTGGCAATTTTTGATCCCTTATGGAAAAATACTACATAATGATGATAACAGTTTCTGACGTTAATAATTCGCTTTTCCTTGTCTAATCAGAAGTTTTATTAACTTACTCGTTAACTTATAACTTATATGACTTCTGATCTGTACTAAGCTTAAAGCTAGCTTTTAATTATGTTTTCGTTTGCTGGTAAAATTTAGTTGAATTTATTTTATGTGTTATAATTGTATTTGAAAAATATATTGCATTGCCTTAGTAAAAATAAAAGTACTCGAAGTTTACTTATGCCAGAAAACAAGAATTTGTCCTTCGTTTTTTGACAAATGAAAAAATATATAAATTATTATTGAAAATATGTTCGGGCATTAAATGCATGCACGCTCTCGCTTGAAATATGGGTCAACGAAAGAGAAAACAATTCTTACCCATAAGTATTAATATGTGCACACATGTAAACACAAACATATCCTGACGCATATACCATAATCGTGTTTATAATTCAAGCATGAAAATCCATAAGAATTCTTCGTATATAATTTCGAATTTTATTGTAGTCTTAACAACTTAAATTTAACAAGAAAGTAAGAAAAAAGCTCTGGGTCCTTCAATTTTCAAAAAGTTCAAACATCAAAATCCTTTCCAAAATTCAAATTTAACTTTAATGGCACGCGAAAATTCATGGCATATGTCCCTTTTATCCAAATCCAATAACAATTGCATTAAGAAGACTGAAGTCAAAGAGTTATTTATCAGACTGAGATACTAAAGAGATATTTGTCGTAATCACAAGTATATAATATTGTATCTTTATCTCACCAATATTAGTTAGTTTGATCGGATATATTCACCTCTCTAACCCTCTCCTGAATCTATTTCACTTCATGGTGACGGCTTTGAAATACAAATGAAAATGTAAAAGATGATATTAATTATGCCCTGGAGTAAATAACTAACGCTTGGCAATCAGTGATTAAAACCGCCACATTTGTAATCAGTTAGATTTAGTAAATCAACATCGTCCAGATGTATCTATCCGAAACCTGGTAGATTGTTAAACATTGAAAATTGTCTCAGAATGGTAAGATCGCAAACGAAATTGTTGTATACAGCAAATCGTCCAAGGAGACCATCAGTACTATGCACCGATGTTTAGTGAATTGATACAAATATGTTTTATCCCCAGGGTGTATCGTCCGATATCGGACAAGTTTCGTTCGTTTTTTAGACTAAAATCTATTTTTGGACTTGAGGTAAACGCGTGATGTAGAACAATACTTCACTTTGATAATTACATATAATACTCTTTGTGAAATATAGATACAAAAAAAAAGAGATAATTTGACTCTGTCGTAAATTCTTAAACATATAAAAAAAGTTTCAAAAAAAAAAGAAAAGGTTTTAAGTTCTAGATAGGTCCAAAGAGAAAGACTGGATACAACTTTCTATCGACAAGTCCTCAAGCTTAATTACACGCATCCGCGTTACTCACTTTCATTTGTTAAGTAATTTAAAAGTAATTTAAAAAGTAATTTTAAATGCTGTCATTGGAAAATTGTTATCGATTATTAATTCTACGTAACAGTTACGATATAAAACAACCTTTCATTTCTGTAGACGTACAGGCGATATTGACCGGAATGGCGGTATGAAAAAAAATGCTTGCTTCATCTGACACAAATGATTAGTTAAAATATTCGCTGTTAACAAATTTTTTTAAATAATAGTTTGTAGCTTCATTTTTCTAATTATGAAATATTTTTGAAATGTACTCTTTTTAATCATCTTAACATTGTATTTTTATTAAAAAACAAAGTTTATTGAGTTATTCGAAATTATTTCCAATCGATTAATTATTTTGCATTATCAAACGACAAAAATGACGGATTTTCTCCAACATATTTGTGACAAGTTACTGCATAGTTCATATAATTATGAAGTAAATTAAAAGACACCACTACATCAAAAGAGAATTTGAATATGAAAATTGAAAAATGAAAATTTTCACGAAGCTTTCAAGTATGACGGAAACAAACATATATTCATATTTCATGTCACTAAAGTTGTTGCTCGCTTTACCTCTCTTATTACGTAAAACATTAAAAAGTTCATTATTGTCATTCAAGAAGTAAATGGAATTCCGTCCAATAGTAGATATAAGATCCATTATAAAATACTTACGTGTATGTATTAAAGCAAAATAAATTAATAATTTCGCGCATAGCCAGCGAAAGCGTTTTCAAAATACGTAGTGACAAGGATCCTATATCAGGAAATACGACATGTGGTCGGCGTTGAGTTAAGTGAAACGAGTCTCTTGAATTTATGGGCAATTCTTGCACACTATTACTCTCAAGCAGCAGCAGTAATTGCCTCAAGGGTGGATGCTGTAAATAAAGCCATCACTGCTTACCCTATTGTGGAATCAATGAACCTACGAAATATTCGTCGTCAGTCTTCAGTTCTTGTATGTACTTTAAAAAATCTGAAGCCACAATTTCTTTCTTGCATTTTTTTCTTTCTATCAAATAGATAGAAAACGCTTTATTATACGTAGCTTCTCTCTCTCTCTCTCTCTCTCTTCAATTTTTGCTTTCATGTTTTCACAGGCACATTGACTCAATGGCCACGAGATTGTCGATGAAAGAAATTGTCATATGTGTTGAAATGTTAATATTTTTCCAAGTGAATGGAGGAGCAAGCTTTTATATCAATTGTTTCTCAGAGAACGAAATGAAAAAAATAAATAAATTTATTTCCTTTTTGCCAATAAACTAGCTGGTAGTACTATGGGGAAAAGTGTGCTGAAATATATTAATGGGGAACAAATATGAATAAGTGACTGTCACGCGGAATTCGTTGGGGACACTTTCGATAGCTCTATCCATTTGTCATGCTATAAACAGAATACTTTTAGCGTATAAGTAATTTTTCTATATTTTGAATGAAGCATTCTTTCAGTTTTAATTCAAATTTAAAATTGAAATACAAATTTAAAAGAAAAAAAACTATATATTTAAAATTTTGCTTTTTATTAATAAAATTTGTTGGAAAAAACTGTGTTTCATACTTTGTATGAACTTTAAGCGCTTAAGCACTCTAATTTTTGTACTATAGTTATTTCTCGAGGACCATAAAATGAATAAATTTATTTAAATGCATTTGATAAAGCCAACTGTTACATTTCCTTAAATGAAATAATCTCAACTCTGAACTTTGTAAACAAACTTTTTTATTCACTCGAAATTATGAAAATGCAAGCCGATCCAAGCCACCCCATCTAAAGGAAACTCAGCCAACATTGAGACATTCTCTACATTTTAATACTAACGGTATAGTAGAGTGAACAATTAGATATTTAACCAAACCCGAAACTATTCAGCTTTCAGAAAAAAAAAACAAAATAGAAAAAAATCGAACAAAGTGACTGAAAACATTTATCTGCGAAACGTTTAAGTTAATTCTTTAAGTAGTGGAAAAACATGGCTTAAAAGATTAATAATAGAAGTTTTTTTATTTTTTTTTTTTTATTTTTTTTTTTTTTTTTTTTTTTTTTTTTTTTTTTTTTTTTTTTTTTTTTTTGCCTTACAAGTTTTATAGACTTTCACGCATACATTTATAGTCTGTAATATTTATGGTTAAATATTTGCACGCATATAATGACAAGAAACGAAAGCTACTTAAGTTGCAGAAACGGCAATAAAACGAATGAGGAGAAAAGGGAATAAAAAGAAAAAAATTAAGTCATCTCGCGTTAAAAGATCGTAGGACCATTAAAAACATTCAAGTGTTGAGAAGTTGAAATCTTTTCAAATACTGTGTAGAAAAGAAAAATGATGAAAGATAAGAAAGAAATTATAAGCAGTAAAAAGAAATATAAAATAATTCATGACAAATATGAGACAAAATAAACATTCAACATTTTCATGTATATACAATATATTTATATACTTATGAGGCCTTTGCATAAAATTGTTTCATTTTTGAGGTTACGGTAAAAGCGTAACAAGGTTTCTAAATTATTAAGTAAAAAAAGTAAATGTTGTGATGGTTTCTAATAGAGTTGATTTTAAGTTCGCATAGTTTTGGTAACATAAATTTTATCAAGAGGGCACGAAAGATGTGTCAGTCTAGAGATAATTGAAGAAGAGAAAAAAACGCATGAAAATACGTTTTAAAAACGACCGAAAATTCTAAAAAAAAAATTCGATTATCACCTCAACGAAGACTATAACTTGTCGCAGATTTATGAAAAAAATTTAACAATTTTATAAGAATGATATTTCATCAAAATCAGTAGATTTTTGCAAATTTCGATGTTGAACATGCGTTCGACAAAATGTTGATAAAGATTCGATGAAATTCTAAGAATAAAAATATAGGAGAAGATCATCACATATCATCTGGATGTGGAACTAATTATTGATCAAAAAAAAAAAAAAAAAAAAAAAAAAATAAATATGAATTATTTACAAAAGTCTTTATAGAAGAAGAAGATCGACGTTTTGAGTGTCATTTGCAATAATAATGAAAAATTGAATGAACCGATTTGCTATCAGCAAATCTCTGCTGAAACGTAACGAGATTGACCCATTTTCGAATTCAAAATTGATAAGAAGAACTGAAAAGTCAGGACATATATGAATAAGATGATGATTTTCTTCTTCTTAGACGTATAACACAGCCTAACAGTTGTATTTTCCGGAGATTTAGACGAAATGAAATTACACTCATAAACGAGAGATTTTGTTGGAAGTGTTTAAGAAAAGATTGAAGATGAAATGAAGGCTGATATTAAATAAATAACATTTTGAGAAAAATAAAAAAAATTCAAAGAATCGTAAACGAATAAATGTGGTCGCGGCGATCACGAAATTCTTACTATTCAACGATTACAATTATAGGATTTCTGAAACCGAGTACTACTAAGCGTTACTTCCGCATATTCTATTCTTCAATGATGATATGTATTGTAATAGCATTTGGTCGGTGTCTGTATTATAAATTGTTTTATAATAAAATTTAAAAAAAAAAAAAAAAAAAAACTAAACAAAAAATAAAATTTTCTTTTACTGCCACGCAGAGAATATATTCTTTTCCTTTTTTGTTTTAATATTTTACGAAACTTGAAACCTTTGGACGAATGTCTTATGGCGCTTTGCTATATAACAATATAGCAAAATATAAATGTAAAGTTATTTGGTTGAGTCTTTTGCTTTTGCCCCATCGTGGGTTGATTGTTATTGAAACTATGAATAACTTTTTAAATGTGTTTACATACACGTACATAAAAAATGGCATGCATTTGTTGTTGCTATTTCTGTGTTTTTTTTCTTATTTCATTTTTTGTACAATTGCTTTGAATCATTGAGGCTTAAAATTTTATTTGCGTTTTCTTTTGGGAGTTTACCATCACCGCCAACACAAAACATTACAATAATCCATACAATCATACATTTACACATATAAATGTATATATAAATGTATATACAAGGAAGCACAAAATTCGCATACCAACTAAGCTTGAAAGAGGCACCATAAAGTGCAGACACATAGACGCCCATAAGGCTTGATATACTGCATTGTACAGCAACGGCAGTGTTCATGATCATGTAGCGGATAAAAATGACGCCAACAACCGACCAAAATGCATTTCCGCTGTCAATGTTACAATTCGTTTAAATAAGTATGAGAAGGTGTGTGTATAGGGACCGAGCAGTGGTATGTTTTTTTTTATTTTCTTTTTTTTTTTTTAAGTTTTAGTCTTCTAGCCATGTACTTGTTTGTTAGGATGTTTGAAAATTTGTTTTTTTTTTTTGTATTTTTCGCTTGAATTATATTTGTTTAACATGGCGAAAAGTATGTATTTTTGCGTGTGAATATGTGCTGTTGGTCTTCGGTTTTTTTTTCCTTTATATTTTTCTTCTTAACGTTTGTTGTACTTGTTGTTGTTATTATTGTTCGTTTTGGCAAACATTATTGTCGCTGCTACTTGACCCAATTGGCACATAACCGCAACACAACACTCTACCGACCAACCAAACAAAAAAAAAGCAGACCATCATAGCCAGTAGCATAGAGTTTTACGTTCACAAATTTAAAATGTAAGAAGTATAAATGCAATTGGTACGTATACCCGGGAGTGTGGAGTGTGCATGTGTGCTTTCTCTATATACACACACAAAAATATACTGTTGGCATTTTTTCTTTTTTTTTTTTTTTTTTGTGAAACTTTTTACTTTCATTCGTTTTCATTTTTATTGAATAAAATAGACAATATTTGTACGAACATTTTTGGGATAAATATTTGTACAATATTTATATATGTGTGCAAGTGTGTGTGCGTGCATGCGTTGGTTTGAATTTGACTGGTTGGCTGATTGTCAGGCACGATAAATATTAATTGTGTATAGGTTGCAGTTTTGTGTAGGTTGCAAACCTGTACGTATGCAAACATATATATTTGGATTAAGGGGCCTGTGCGCGTTTTTTGCTAACACCGAACGCGGGAGGTATATTAAATTTTCCTCTTCGTATGTAACAATTAGAAAATCTAAATTGATAAAAAGTATAATATAATATTTTGTCAGCGTAAATTCTGAATTGGTTTACACCTATCTTTGCGTTTGTCTGTCTGTCTGTCTCTATGCTTATCAGTTGCTTGGAAGCGTAATTTCATCAAAATATAAAAATGAAACGTAATATAATTCTTTTTTGGTTAAGCCTATGATCCGTGATTCAGAATCACTTTCATATATAATGTGAACTGGAATTCATGACAGATATAAATCGAAAACTTTGAGCAAATATTTATCGGAATAATATAGAACTTCAATGTAAAAATAGGCGTGTCTCCTTAAAAACACCTTCGAAAACACCTGTAAAAAACTTTAACTTTGCTATCTGAGAAAAAAAGGAAAGGAATAGAATTTTCCTCAATATTCTATTATATAACTACTCCAAATTCTATTATATAACTACGTTCCTATTCGGAACTATTAATAAAATCCACGAACCTTCATTTATTCATTTATTTACTTCTATATACAGAATAAGACTTATAGTACCAGTCTTTCCGTCTTAGTTAAGTCTCTACATTTTCCTTAGTGACATGTTTGGCTCCTCCGAGCCCTCTGTAGACGGATGGATACGGACTAAAAGCAGATCACGGCGACCACTCACGTCGCCCGACAGTAACCAAAAGAGGAAAAGGAACACTTCCTCACTCCCCATTTTGGTTTTTCTGTCTCAGCAGGTGGCGTTACCACCTGTTCTCATTCTGTCAGAGTTGTAATTCATTTCTTAACTTACGCTGCAGGTTACACAGCACAGCAAATTAGGGAGGGAGATCGTTTGGACCAAAACGAAGGTGCGACTTTGATCCATACAAATTTATTATAAATATTTCTTACGATCTAAACGTCTCGAGGACCGATCAATTAAAACATTAGCAATTAAGAAATCAATTAAGACTTCACAAGTTTTTCTATATTGGTTTATGCTATGGTGAGTGTCAAAAATTCATTTTAAACCTAAAATAATTTTTCCGCTTGTTTTTCTATGTATATCACCGCAATTGCTATGTTTTATACAAATTCTTGTGCCTGTAATCCAATTTTATAAATTTATCGTCTATATTACTGAAATTGTCATACAGTGAGATCACGAGTGCGACAGAAAGATATATGTGTTTGTGCATAGATAGGGAGAATAACTGAGATTGATAGTGACGAATGCAGGCAGAGAAAAAGGGAAGGAGAAAAATGGCATCTTACCAAACAACAATCAGCTGAATATCTTTTTTCAACACACAAATCCATAAATACACAAGTTATATACACATTCACGTGCATATATCCGTATAGAAATGCATACATGCACGTAGAGACTCAGAGAATACAAATTTGTATAAAAATTTTTTACATAAAATTGACGCTAAAAGTTTAAAAAATATCATAAATATTAGATAAACAAGTAAGAAAGTTATATTCACTGTGAGAAACATCTCTCATCATCTCAATTCGATACATGAAGCATGCAGTTTGTGGCTAAACGTAGGCGTAGCTATTCTTCAATCAAAATTTCTTATTCAAGTCCTAACAAATGTCTTGTTAGTTTGCTCTAGTGGATACAATAATTCCATATTATATAGGGGTTGCTAATATTTCTGGAGTCCTAGACACGGCGAATTAGCTATGAGTCAACTCAAACCCCTAGGATGAGGCAAAGTCCATTTCATTTTACAATACAATATTTAATGGGTCCGCAAGTTTAGGTTAAACACAAATCCCTCATAACTCCACATAGAAATCCTTCTCAGCTGTTAGTACTTCAATGCACATACGTGAAGTTCTTCTGCAACTAGTGGAAAATACATGCGGCTATGAGCGGATACTCTGATATCGACGGTACCCATAGCTTATAATTATAAAATTCTTGTCGTTTGCAGGCTTTTGGATCAGCAACAGTCACTCTAGTATTTGTATTACCCATACTTCCTTTCCAACCTATGTTTCTGTATGGATATTCAATACCCAAGGAGAAATATCGATATAGAAGTATCGGATCGTTCTTACACACACACCTGGGAAAATTTTAAGAATTTTAAACCTCAATAGCGGCTGGCTACATAGGAAAATAGCCTATAAACAGACAATTTCCGATAGTTTTGAGGCCTTCTCCATGAAGAGCTCCGATTGCCAAGATATTACGTTATTACGATAGCCACTTAATGTTAATCCATCTGTGAACTCCTATGAGATGTGTCATAGATATTCAAAATTCTTACACGGCTTGTTAGACGCATCAGATACGCTGTACAAGATCAATTTAAACACTCAAAGTCGATATTACAGAAATTTATTTCACTAAGCTTAATGCTGGGTCTTACTGATTTTGAGTTTTTTTAATCTTTTTCGTCACTTAGCGAAAAATATTAATGATGCTTATTATTGCTTAGATTATAACGATTCGTTAAACAAAATACAAATTTCTATACTTCACGATATTTAATTTTGACGGCTAAATTCTTCCCATTGAGTTGTATGCGATTATTTTCGTTCGTTCACATAATTTTCCTAACGACAGTTACAGATTGCTACAAATTCTTTCCGGTCCGATGGACGCATCAAAACTTATATATGTATATACTTATATATGTATATATATATATATGTATATGTATATATTTTATATATTATTAGATTTTATTTAATCAGTGTGCTTCCATTGCCACAAGCTAAACGATAAATTTGTATAACTTCTTGATTCACTCGCTTGGAACAGTTGTAAAGGAAAAAATTCATAGCAAGTAATCATTAAAATTTTATAAAATTAAATTTTAATAAATAAAAAACTTTGCACCTGGAGTTAAGAAAGTAAAAAGTAGAACAAAAATATCAGAAACTGTAAAAAAGAAAAACGTAATCGTAGCTGGCTAAGCTGATTTTTTAACGAACTTTTAGAAGCTTAAATAATAAAAAAACAAGAACACAATAATGTCAAGGTTTTCTATGATACTTATGTTAACAACAACACATATTTACATGCACATTACATATATATCTACGCATAGCATAGATTCACATATCTATACAACACACACACACACGAATGCACAATTATTTGAATTAGTTTCGTATCACTTCTGTCTCTAGCTTCACCATAAAAATTTAAGTTTTGATATGATTTTAAGGCCAAAATGACACTTTCGTTATGTTGTTAGTAAGAAAAAAAAAAAGAAAAAAGAAAGAAAGAAACACAGAAACGATGAAACAAACGAAATAAAGGAAAAGAATTGTGAAGAAAACCAAGATCTTTGGCTTAAAAAAGATTTCAAATTACAACTTGATTTCTGTACATTTCACTGACAACGGCCAACATGGAATTTCTCTCTTGAATTCTTGCGCTAGTTATCTTTTTTTACTTTTTCCATTTTGTCTTCTTTTTAAGGCATGTCTTTCTTTCACATTTTTCTTTTTACTTTTTTTGCTCTTCCTTCAGTGGTAGTTTTAAAAAAGTTTCTTACAAGAAAATTAAGTAAGAAATTTATATTCGCATTAAGGCAATACTTGGACAATACTTCTAAATAAGATTGAATATAGAATTATTAACAAATATTTTAATTTCACTAGGTTTAGTTAACTGGCGAATTTTTTGTTTTTTTACGAAAATATTTCATTGTAAACCCCTTTAGATATTCAAAAATCCGCAGGAGTCGAAGAATTAAAATCTTATAGAGTTTCCACATGTTTTTTATACTCACCATAGAGAGATGCGAACACACAAGATAGTTCGTTCCATTTCAGGCATCCGCATATTAATAATATATAACAGGTGAGCTAAAAAGTTCGTAGGCTAACACATAGATGACGCTACTAGATTAAATGCGTATGATTTTTAGTTAGCCCTAAACTTCAAAAGGCACGTGTATAAATTTGACAGTTGTTGCACTATTAGTATGTAAGTTATAGCATTTTTAGTGAAGCAACTTTTGTTAGTTTCGAAAAATGGATAAAAAGGATATGTGACAATGGAAGGAACATGGCTCCATCATTTGACACCGGAGTCCAATTGACAGTCAGCCGAGTGGACTGCATGTGATGAACCGACTTCCTAAGCGTGGAGAGACACAAAAGTTGGCTAGCAAGGTTATGGCATCAATATATTGCGATACGCATGGTATAAAATTCATTGACTATCTTAAAACGGAAGAAACCATAAACAGCATCTATTACTTAGCATTATTGGAGCGTTTGAAAGACAAAAAAACGGCCTCATTTGAAGAAGGAGAAAGTGCTGTTTCATCAAGACAATGCACCGTGTCACAAATCAATGAAAACGATAGCAAAATTGCATGAATTGTGCTTAGAATTGCTTCCACATCCACATTATTCACCAGATCTGGCCACCAGCGACTTTTTCCTGTTCTCAGACTCTGCTGCTCCACTAAAAATGCTATAACTCACATACTAATAGTGCAACAGCTGTCAAATTCATACACGTGTCTTTTGAAGGTTAGAGCTAACTAAAAATTATATCAATATATAATATATAGTAGCGCGATCTATGTGTCAGCCTACGAACTTTTTAACCCATCTGTTACATTTATACTTTTGATACAGAAAGATCAACGTCCGCCCATTTGTTCTTTGTGTAAGTTTTTGACAAAACCGAGGTAGAAAGCTAAAAGTCGACCTAGTTCAGAAATGGCTGTGAGTCCACATCCATAATACATAAATCGAATTATGCCGTTTGAGACAATGATGAGCAGTATATGTTTGGGTTAAAGCGAATATAATTTTCTTATTTCTTCTTCATCGAATTAGAAATTATTTTATTTAAATATCTATTGGTTTTGAAGCAATCTAATCCTTAGAAATAATTGCGAAATTTGACAAATATTCGAGAAATGCAGTATTACAACACAGCAGTGAGGCGAATGTGGTTTTTTCATTTCTTTCCCATTTCTTTTGCTCAAAACCAAATTCGCATCACTGTTTAAATCCTCTCCTCCATGCTGCAATCCATCGGACTCGACTTCACGATAAAACTAGACAAAGCGTCTCATGATTGTTATATTGATTGTCCTTTCATAAAAAATATAAAAAATATTGATCGATTTCACTGATCGAATAATAGTTAATATTTATACAAAGGTTTTTGGAAATTGAAGAACAGACAGATAAAAGTCTAAAAAGATAAAATTAATATCTTCTGTCCCTAATTACAAGTATATGAGAAGGCTTAAGAAAACTTTTAGGCTATATTCTAAAAACATTTTTAGTCAAATTTGAATACCAGACATATACAAACTTGGGACATGGATAAGTAAACTGTTCTTAAGAAAAGTTGAATGATAAGAAAAACTAGATTGAATTTAAAAGTAGAAAACCTAAACTAAATGTGTTATGCTTAGGCACGGCTATAAGAATTTACGCTACGATAGCAAACCTAAGAGGAAGAAATGCTTTTACAAATAGGGAAAATTGGACTCCATAAAGTGACTCCATAAATGTCTGTGTGGCGTATAGATAATCTTTAAGATCGAAATAAAATGAAAATTTTTACTTCGTATAAATTTTGATTTCATTTCATAATTTAAAATTATTTAGGCGAAAGTTGTAGGGGACAAGGTAGAAAGACAACTATCATGATAAGGATATGATTAGGTGTGTGCTTGGGCTTAAAATCAATTATAATTTATAAATTCCTAGCATCGAGCTAAAGCCACTTGTATACATTGCTCATACGTGTTATATCACAATTTGTAAGCATGCGAAAGTTACCTTGTGTGTTCCTTGAACTACATAGATTGGACTTGCTTTAATCCGTTAAGCGATTTCTTTGAATTTTCTTCTTTTTCTTAAAGTTTCGTGCTAGAAACAAAATTAAACGAAAGAAATCATTAAGAATATCGAAGAAAAACTTAGCCTAACAACATGATAAGCGTTCTAGTTCTAGATCTATTTCTATTTCTATTTACACTTTTATTTCTATTTGTATGTTCTTGGATATGAGAAGAATATTTCAAGATCCTACCTTATTTCTTGGATAATTACACAAATTTTAATAAGACATCTCTTTACATTTCTTGATAAAATATCTTCAATTATACACTTCTTAGAATAATATTTCGCTTCATTTATCCACTAAAGACTCCATCATCGTGACAAATTTAATTGATTTTCAATTATATTCTAACACAGTATCGCTATAAAGGTTAATCAAAACAAAAGTCTTTATCTACATTTTAAAATTTGACTCACATTTTACTTTTGTATATATGACATAACATGAGGGCATATCTGCAGTTGCTATAAACCAAGTAAATATATGAGTATATCTTTACTAAGCCGTTAATGGCTAGTGCAAGGATATTAAATAAAAAAATTTAAATTGAAATAAGTGAGATAACATTTCGGTCTTCTATTTTTGACAATTTTCGGATTATTATAATTAATGAGAGAAAAAGCGGCATAACCATCAGAAATGATGCTGAGAATAACGTATGAAAGTTATAAATTGTTTCTATTTCTTTTTTTTTTATATATACGAATGAAAAAAAAAGAACTTGTGCGTCCTTGATATAATTCAACAATTATCACTGCGCGGCAATATTCTTCAACTATACGTAGCGCCAAAATGAATTTCGCATACAGAAGGCAGAAAAAGAGAGAGAGAGAGAGAGAGAGAAACAAAGAGAAAAAGAGTCTACTATAGAGAGTTTTATACACTTTCAAGCAGTTCCTCTTGCAATTATTGAAAACAAATTCCTTTCATTTTTCCACTTTCCATAATCATCATTAATGACCAGAAGAAAAAAAATAAAAACAAAAAAAACAAAAAAAAAAAAGAAAAAACATTAATAATAATAAAAAAAAAAAATAAATTAAACAGAAGTGCATCGATTCGTATAACTCGTTGACATTGCTATGACAACATCCGACCGAACTACAAGCGGACAAATGTTGGCAAAAGAAAGCCAGGATGTCGTCGGCATTCATGCAATTTATTAATTAAATCGATATTGTGTGCTCTCTAGTGCCTGTGAACGTTTTTCCTTTTTTCTTCTTTTTTTCGTATGTACAGTTAAAAAAAAAAATGCATTTTAAATAAGTAAAAAATATTTTTAAATACTTACAGAATAATAACAACAACAAAAAAATCATCAGCTGCATTACATTTGTTTAATTGCCATACACACGCACTCGGTTAGTCATTCATACATCCATCTAATATAATGATTTCTTAAATGAAATTGCAATTTAATTAATTTTCATTCATGCAGTCAACCAGTCAGTCAGTCATTCCGTCATTGCGTCATTTCGTCATTTCGTCATTCTTTGCAACGACTTCAACCTTAGGTCATGAAATAAACGTATAAACGCATATGCATGTGTGCATGTAAGTGTATGCGCTCATATCTTTTTACAATGGTTTTGCACTTTATATACACACATCTACACACAGCTCGCATATTTCAAGGTATACATAAGTTTGTGTTTAAAAGTGTGTGTGTGTGTGTGTGTGTGTGTGTCTGCGTTTGCGTACATTTTTGCATATTTGACGTTTGGTTTCCTTTTTTTTGCGGATTTCTTTTCTTCATTTTCTGACATTTATTTAATTCTTTTGATCCTTAATGTATGTAAGCTGCTGATGATCATAAAACGGATGTTGATGATGATGATGTTGATAAACGTGGGTAATAAGTTTACTTTGGATATGTGCATGTATAAGTTGTGTGAGATGTTTTTCTTTTTTTTTTTTTTTTTTTTGCTTTTCTTTTACTAATAAAAACGGGTTTTCTTCTCTTTTTGCCTCTTTACCGTAAATTAACGTAATTGGAAGAGTATGCATAGAAAGTCTGATTAAAATGATGAATTTGGTGCTGCTGTTGCTGCTGTTGCTGCTGCTGCTACTGCTGCTGCGGCTGATACCTCTACTAATGCAACAGCGGTCGTTGCAGATCATGATGAGACTGTGTTTAAAATTTTAGAGAAAATATTTTATAGATTAAAATGAATATCAATGTAATCTTAATATCAGATAGCGCAAAAGCGATTTATATAAATATTCGTAACAAAATTAGGTGAATAGTTAAAGTTTGAAAATTTTTCAAAAAATAAATTTTATCATTCATCAATCATTGTTTGTTATTAAGTTTCAATCGTAAACGGAGCTATATTCTTACCCTTTTCGAAGTCTAATAAACTGCGTTGCAGTTGAAGCATTTAATGAAGTTTTACTCATTTATTCATGTTTCGTTGTAAGATTTTTAAAATTTAAATTTGTTTTCTGAAAAGCTTCGAAACTAACTCTCGATAAGATGAAGTTTAACAATTAAAATTAGAAAAATAGCGATTTTAACTGGTTCTTGCTTTGCTTCTTATATAAGAATGAATCAGTGAAAAATTAATTTTCTTTTATTTGAGAAAGAAATTTTTAAATTTTTTTTCACTTAATTTCTTGTGTGTGTTACATCGTAAATTGCAAGTTCTTCAAGAGAATATTTAAAGATCGTGCAATTACATTTTGTGAACTTTTTTAATTGCATCGATCAATCGATCAATCGATTTTAAGTTGTCGTCTCCAAATTATAATTTTTGATTAATCGTTAACCTTTTCTAACTAATGCTTGCGATTTGAAATTTTCTTAAGTAGTTTGAGCTAAGAATTTGAGATGAAGTAACAGATTGAAGATGATAGATAAATGGGTAGACTGCTACGCCCATAAGACAAACGGAAATAATATAAGTGGTATCTGTGTGGTATTGATCAGGTCGATGAACATTTCTAAGATTTTCTTCATGATATTACGAATGAAAGGATAAAATTAATAAACTCTTAAATTTCGATAAAGAGAGGGTGCAAGAGTTTAAATAAATAACTTAAAGTTGAATCTGAGAAAGAAATACTAATGTTCTTCTTCTTCTTCTTCTTCTTCGACTTCTGTTAGCGTAAATATTTATCACGAAATTGTTTTGTTTATGTTAACATCAACCACCAACTACCGCTATAACAAAACAAGCAGCAACATCGACGGGAACAACAATAACATTTAACTTTTTCTAGAATAATGATTTTCACATTTAGTAATCAGAAACAATAGCGTCTGTAAAAGTTAAATATTGTTTTTTTTTTTTTTTTTTGCTGTTGGTTGCATTCTATGCTGTTTAGTAAACCGTGATATAAGCGTGGTTTGTGCATTTTCCATAATACAGTTATTTAACGTACTTATACTATAAACATCCATACAAACTTTTTTGTCTTTATAAATACGTATATCCGTATGTACGTCTGTCTATGCCATGTTGTATGGACGGTATGCAAAATAATTTTTTTTTCTTTTTTTTTTTTTTTTGATGGATAACGTATAGAGAAGTGTTTTTATTTGAAACTTTTTTCGTTTTTTGTTTTCGTTTGTGTTTATTTTGACTATATACATATATATGGATATGTGCACATTTAGGTGTATATCTTATGCAGTATGGTTGCGTAATTAATGCAATTGGGAATGTGTAAAGTAATGTAACCACAATGTTTAAGGTTATAAGTACAAAGAAGTCTACGGAACGGATTGTGAATCTCTATGTATGTATGATTGGTTTACGCGAAACATATGGAAGCTTGTGTGTGTGTGTGTGTGTGTGTGTGCATATTTAATTTATATAGTAGAAGTATATATGTATATATATATATTTTGTTTGTTTCTTCAAAGTAACGTTTTATTTAAATGCTTAATTAATTATATATATATATATAACACATAAACATACAAACATAAACAAACATGAAACTAAGAAAGAAGCAAATTTCAATTGTCAGCATTACATTATACGCACTTCCTATCCACAAATTTTGATTATAACAAATTCTAAGATGATATTAGAGATACTTTCGATTAAATATAAATATTTCATCACAACTATATGTGTGTGCATATGACTTTTCATATGTGTTCTTGATTACGTTCTTGCTTACATATTAGTTACACTTATAAGTAGTCGAGCGCATTTGCATTCTTATATGTGATTCTATTAGGTGTTTGCAAAAGTTTTGCCTATTTTTCCCTTTGCTATGATATATATTAATCAAATTAATTTCCATCATTTTCTACATCTTTTTCCCATGTTTCTTACAACGTGGTGATACTGTGTCGGAAGAACTCATAATCTTTTTGGGGCTATCCATGAATCGACCTTTTTTTTCGCAGTTCTTTAATATTTGTGGAATGTCTGGCGAGTACACTGGCTGTGGAAGAATTTCCCATTCGAGTTGCAACAGTGTGTCCTTGAGAACGCTTGTAATGATTAAACGAATGTTGCAACGCAAAAGTATGACTTTGCGTTTCTTAGTAGCTATTGCTGGCTTTTTTTTGCAACAGTACATGATTCGATTTGATCAGTTGTTGTTAGTAGACATCTGCAGTAACCGTTTCATTCGATTTTAGTAGCTCGTAATACATTACACCCCGCTTATGCAAAGCGAAACTTTATGGCCATGAATATTCAGTTTCGGTGTCGGTGTCGATATCGATATGGATGGCTCCGCTGGACTAAATCATGGCTTTTTGTATTTAAGATTATCGTAATAGATCCACTTATCATCGCCAGTCACAATATTTCACAGAAAACTCTTCTGTTTTTGCGTAGCAAGCAATCAAAATGCGATATTGAAACGGTTCGAAATGGAATTTTCAGTCAATTCATGTGATAGCGATTTCCCCTCCTTTTCGATCTTTCCCATTAAACGTAAACGTCTAAGAACGGTTGATTCATCAATTGCTAAGCTGTTCGAAAGTTCATTGAGAGTTTGAGTTGGGTTTTCGTCCAACAAGTCTTGCAATTCACTGCCTTCGAACTTTTTTTAGTCTCCCAGGCCATTCTTTGCATTGACCTCGAAATGGCCATTTTTAAACCGGTGTAATCAAAACTCACAACTTTCATATGATAAAGTAACATGACCATAAGCTTTTAGAAACTCTTGATTGACTGCGGCAGGAGATTTCGTCAAATCAAAAAGGAAAAGTAATAAAAGTCAAAAATCCAAATTTTGAGCGTTCCATGATTAACGGCTGCATACACTAAATAATTCAATAAAACTAAATGGAAAGTTTTTATTTTAGGAAGAGGAAGGTCAAAATGATCAAATTCAACCCTTATTTACACTGGTATTTCCCATTACTTTAACACTCTTACTTGTAGAAATTGTCAGGCAAAACTTTTGCAAACACCTAATATGTACGTCTATACGAGTTTATAATATTTGCACAAAATATGCTTATAATCTGAATTCTTACAAAATATGTCTTAAATATATTTTCATTAGCATTTATTTTATGTATGCTTATTTATCACAGAAGGTATACTAAGTGTGATAAGATAAATTTAACAAAGAAACGTACCCCCTAGAAAAATGGTTCATTGGCTTCATATCAAGCATACCATCAATTACAGTTGTGTTTCGTTTTTTTTTTTTTTTAGATAAAAAGAAGACTTGCATATATATATAAATTGTTTATGAAGAATGTCTTTCATATCCAACTTCGCTTTCTATAAACTGTTTTTATGTTAGCTGTGTTCTCTATATTATTCTAGTAAAGCGATCTCTTGTGCCCCGATGCTAGTATCTATCATTGCCAGTTTTCGGTCCAGTAATGTAAACGGCATGGATATGCTTATTAAAGGCACAAGCTTCTGAACCTAACGGCATATTACATACGATATCAAAAAGTTTGTATGTTGAAATGTGATATCATTTTTTATTATTAATTAATTCATTGAGAAGATAATGTGTCTCGTACAAGAATTCCATTGCAATGACAATCGCTATCTTCCTCGATACGATTTGGGGCTTATGCATGAAAGTTACATCATGTGAATGTCATCTTCGAGGTAACGCTTCAAGATATTGTGAAAATTAAAATTGATGGCGTACGACAGCATTAATCTTTTTTTACTTCTGACAACTTTGGGTTTTAGAAGCGAGTTATAAGTATAAAATTCAAATGCGGACTAGAGTTGTTTCAAAAGTTGCTATATGCATATGTACTTATCGGAAGAAATATAATAAGCAGACCATAAGTAAAATTTCGATGTAGAATTTTGCACAATGTTGTGAGAGTGTTGACCATGACGAAATGTGTAATGATCATTATATTTCTTATTCGGAAATATGAATGTTTTGTCTTATTCTGATGCTTGGGTCTGCTCGTCGGATCCAGAAGTTCTGTCTTTCCTTTACCTAATCCATCAAAAGTTAAATCACCGCCTTTAGTCAGTATTCAAATATAATTTTATTCTCTGACATTTTTAAACTAAAATTCAATTCAAGTCTTCAGTATCATAGGCCGTCCCGTTCGTCTCAAATAATCTAGTCAAAGTAAAACAATAGTCGGCCCCTCAAATCCTCATAAGATCGGATGTCTACGGACAATTTTTCTAAACGCGACCATTCTTGTCACCAGTCGAAAACCAAAAAGGGAAGAGAATATTCTCACTATTCCCGCTTTTCATTTACTTGTCCGTTGGCGTTGTCAACTTCTCCCAGTCTTCATCAGATTTACTACCCTTTTGTAATAGTTAACTTACGCTATCGTTGACCGCTTATGGCCGTAACACATACAGTATTCTATGGTATAGATTTATGAACTTAGGGAGATAGATTTGCTAGAGTGAAAACATAAACAGAAAAAAATAACAAATATTCTGACAAAAGAAAACAGAATTAGTTCTTTTAGTACATTTAGCAGATAAACTAGTTTATATAGCATACGAAAACTATCTATTAAATAATGATGCTTTCATAGAAGAAATACAACATCTCCCGTGTTTGTAACCAAATCACCCTGGCTGTGACTTTCGTTTGCTTAAGAGCTCTTGTTTTGTTTTGCCGAGGAAAAGGATAAGTGTTATAATAGAGCAACGAATCGTTATGAAATTTCTTATGAAATTTGGGAAAGGCGTTACTGAAACTTATCTTATATTAAACGGACTGTAAATGAATGAATGTTTATCAAGTAAACGAACTTTTGAGCGATTCAAACGATAGCAAGATGGATTGTAGCTGATTCAAGTCGCAATTGCTTCTCCACGACAAAGATGAATAAAAACAGTGAAAAAACTAGTAATCTGATTCGATTTAGCTGTGCGTTCGCCGAAGTTGTAGGAACTGACAAAGAATGTGTAAATAATTTTGCGCGTGTATATGTGTGTGCGAAAATGATGCTTCCAAACAATTTTTTACGAACTCTTTTAAAAAGTGATAACATGTGACGAAACAATGAACAAGATTTCAGTCGATTGAAACTGTAAAAGAAAAAGCGACACGAGTCATGAAGGAGCTTAAGGAAGAAGACTTCCAGCATTGTTTTTGAACAGCGGAAAATTCGCATGAAGCAAACCGAAACAATGCATACATTTTAAATTTGCCTCTAGACTTGTATTCTTCATAGTTTTTCTATCATGTTTTGACCGGCACTCACTTCTTACCTCATTACCTTTATATACAATTTAGGTCTGTAGATAGTAAACTTTGCGTTGGATATGTTGCAGTAATAGTTTACAAATAACTTAATTGTTTTGCTTGAGAATGCTGTCATATAATTTATGTTATAGCTAAACTATAACGTTTACATAGCATATTACATTTACAGAGTTGATAGGTGTTGTTTATTTAAATACCAATGTCGTACTTTGCCCGTATTATAGTAAAGATATGTAAATAATGTATGAGTGTTAGGATTTTCCTTTTTAGGAAATCTTGATGAAATGAGATGCTTAAGCTTACGTAGCATGTGACGTTAGCAAAGTATTGTGTGGATATATAAATTTAAACGATTTCCTTTAGTTTCGAAACTTGCTTATTAAAAGACCGAAGAAAGCATAAGCAAGGGTGTTGTGTGTGTGTGTGTGTGTGTGTGAAATTATGTAATTTTTACTATGGTATTACGTATGAGAAGAATAAAACTAAGCACCGATCTATACATAATATGTATGTTATTTTCTTTTGCAGCAACTTTTACATTTACTAAGAAAGTTAAAAAGTAATTGAGATGATATCAGGTGTAGTGTATGCTGCATCCAAAACATTGATATTGTGTGATACAGTGTGCAGTTAGTTATAAATTTGCTTTGATAACTACTTTTATGTTTGTTATATTTTATAGATGTGTACCTTCTTTTTCATATATGCTCCATAGATACGTGAAAACTCACTCGTTTATAATAATGCATGCAAATCTTTGTGACACTTCCATTTCATGCTTGAATAAATCTTTAGCAAGAATTTCTTGATGTTGACGATACATTAACAAATTTATACAAATGCACAGAAATACAGTATGTATAGAAGCACATGTGTGTCAATTATATATATATATATATATATATATATATATATATATATATATATATCAAGTAAGGCAAGATGAATGCATAGCAGTATTATCGCTGCATTTGTAAGCCCTAGCAGTGATTTTTATCTTCGTTTGACATTTGCTTTGCTTTCTAATGTAATATTTGCTATAAAAGCTATGTGTATAACTTCAAAGTAAATGAGGATTTTTCTAATGAATATCCCGAAGAGAGCAAGTTTTCTAATTGTTTTTACGCAGAATTTCATATACTTTTTCTATAATAAAATGTTTATATAAAAAGCAAATGATTTCGTTCACTTTGCATTTCATTACCCACAATTCAAGCGAACTCAATTCCAAAATGTAAATAGTAAGATTTCATTTTCATTGTTTATCAATCCACTGAAATATGCTTCTAAAAAGCCATCACAATAAGAAAAAACATGCTGCTGTCATCTATTTAAGACATTTTAAATGAAACATTTTTCATCATCTGAATCAGCGTATAAGACAAAGTTGAAGTGGTTTGCAAAAGATTCTTTTGAATTTAATAAACGAACAGTACGAAGGGCGTACGTAAAAGTTTAAAATCTTTGAATTTTTGTGCTAACATTTAGGAAACGGGGTGAAGTGGCCAATTGGAAAAATGAAAAGTTTCAAAAAATTCTCGATGAAAGTCTGTTTTAAATTTTTGAAGGCAGTATTCGCAGATTTTGATCAATCGATATCTAAAGGATATTGTGCGACAGTATTAAACTAAAGACAAGAAAATTGGCTGTTATAGGAACTTATGTTTTGATATTTCGATAAACGATATGCTACCCCAAGATTGTTAGAGTAACAGTATTTTGCATTATAATGTTACTGTTAAATCCATTTCGATAATCGTAAGCATCAGTGCTGCGATGAATTTTAATAAACGGAACAATATAACAAGAAATCCTTACCAGTTAGTTTAGGGAACTAAAAGTTTTTCGTATGAATGCCTAAATAAATACACTTCTGGGAGGAAATTTTTCAAATAAAACAACATCTTAATTACTTTCTTTTTAAGTTAATGTTACTTAAATTAGTTCAAGATTTCATCTAAAAAGTTAAGAAAGAATTAAAGGAAGATATTTAACTCTTAGGAATTCTCGTATAGTTGTGCCCTATACAACATGTGACACGGGGTATACTAAGTTTATGCAAATATATGTAACATCCAAAAGGGCTTAATATAGATGCACCTTTTACTACAACGATAGATTCAGAATCATTTTCTATATCGAGTTGACCTTGTCTGTCTGTGTGATGTCCGCCCATGTATATTTTGGTTGCTGTTGAAGTTGGATTTTATCGAACCATTCTATCGACCACTACCCATATAACAGTTACTTTGGAAAGAGCCCTTATATGATAAAAATTTGGAATTTCCAATATTTTTCAACAGAAGTCGCTAAAAAACTAATACTTAGAGATACAACATAAATGTGAAAAACTTGCCGCGAATGGGACCATTTTTTAACCACCATCCATATAACCGTTTCTAAGAAAACAAGGCCTTCATGTTCTAAAGAAAACTATTTTTGAATTCCTTTTTTAATTTTAAGTTCCTAATAACAATTTGACGCAATAATTAACTGTACTAGATTTGAACCATGTAGATCTACTTTTTTCGATCTCATCCCCTACAAGGGTTCTCATGAAAAGTATAAGTAAGTATATGACAAAAATGTACGATTCGTAATATTTCATGGTGAAAATTTGTCCGCAATAATAATTTAACATAAAAATTAACTGCACTACATTTGGATTAGATGGGTCTTTTTTTTGGAACCAACTACATGTAAAAGTTTTCATGAAAAGTAAGTTTTATATTTAATATTTTACGGCAGAAATATGGTAGTAGAAGAATAAAAAGGTCTTAGACAGAAAAATTAAGTTTGCTAAATTCAGACGAGATCAGTTCACCCTTTAGAATTCCTTGCCTATAAGGACACCCATGAAACTCATACCTTGACATGGAAACAGGATACAATTTGTAATATACGTTTAGCGATTTCGTGGTCGGGATTTGATAGTCTTGTGCTAGCTGCATACGTAAAACAAAATTATCGTCTAAGGCATCACATATTTGAGCAAGTTATAATCAACCCAATCGTCCATCTGAGCGCATTTTAGGCAAAACTGTGAAGAAATTTAAAGAAATTGGACTCGTAATAGATTCATTAAGATGCAAACTTCATCGAAACGTGTGCTTGTTCGAATATGTTGCTGATGTTAGTAAAAGTGTCGAAGAAGATCCAAATTTATCCGTTACACGGCACGACAAAGCAATTGGGCCTTTCTTAAGTCATATTATGGGATATTTTGCATTTGGATTTGAATCTTCATCGTTACTTCATCCTTCAGCTAAAACAAGAACTGAAGCCGATCGAACATCCGTCATGTTATGGCCGAACTATTGCCCGGTATGCGGAGACAAGTCGTCGAAAATTATACAAAAGGAATAGGACCAATTAAAAGTTTCGGTAGGGGACATTTAATTGATTCTATATTTTACAAATAATGGCAAGACTCAAAAAACATATCGGAAAAAAAATCTAAAAATCTAAATCTCATCAGAAGTGCATTTTAGCTACGTTTACTTTCGGAAATATCCAAATAGATAACCCTGGATTCGTTTGCGAAATTAAATAAAGAATTTTATGAGACATATTGATGTAGGTTATTTGATGGTCGACTTTATCTGACTATAATGTTTTAAATAGTTCTGTCATTGTGTTTCTACTTGCCCTTATCTCTCCTGTGTTCCTTTGAGGAAATGCCAGATCCGTTTCCTTACGGATACGCAATAGATATGCAATAGATTGCAAAGAGCACGGAGCCCGTTTGCGAGCAATATTTTCGTAATTGCGCTTGCATAGCGCGACACGTTGATAAGATTTACATATATTTTTGAATACATGCTTTTGTAAATATGAGAAACGCGGCCGGCTCAATTCCATGTTATCTCGTCTGTCTTCTTTTTTAAATTTTACTTCTTTTAATAAAAAATCATTAAATAAAAAGTCCTATAAACATTTCAATATGTGCATTTAGTAAATTTGCACGCGACGGTGCAATGTGTGAGTGCAAGGCTCTTTTCACACTTCATTTAAATTGAATTTAATACGAAGCGACAGTTTTCCTCTTTCTCGATTTTACTTCCCTTAAATGAATGTGAATTAAAATTTTTTCTTGTGCAACCACAAATCAATCAATAAGCAGTGATTAAAATTAATTTTCATTTTAGATAACTACATATCAATTACTTTTAATTCCGAATCAAAAGAGTGCGAGAAGTATATACGAGTGCGTGAGAATGAGGAAGAAAAAAAAATCAATTGAAATCAATTAATACATCAAGTGTATAAATGAAGTAACTAGTGCGTTAAAATTGACATCAAGGATAGACGCTATGCAACATCCATTCAAATAATTAACACACCTGTCAGTGAAGAGTGTATTAGAATCGGGTGCTTAAATAAAACAACAAAAAGACACTTTCGAATTCAGACTTAAGCATGAATGCATTAATAAAATTCATTTAGAGATGACGTCATCACATTTTAAATTATTTTCATTAATTTTTTTCTGTTCTTGTATATTTTGTGTCGTTGAACCTATTTTATTTGTGAATATTTTAACACTCATTAGTGGCGATATTAAAAACGGTTGCTTGAATAATGCTCGTTTACTATAATGATTACAGTAAAAGCATTGTAATGCTTTCCAGGAAGCATCATACATATCCTGGCAATCATATCGATAAACATACACACAAACATTCAATTATTTACATGTATATATTCTTGTAGGAAATTGCAACACACTACGAGATGATGAGTAACACATCCTCAATTAGTTACCTACAACCGTAGTAGCTAATTTGTATACACCAACGAATGATATAGGTAACACATGTATAACGCATACACGAATTACAACTACTGCTACAAACAACCGATACACACACACACACACTTATATAGATATATATATAATAAATTTGTAAACTTATTTGTAGCAGATCTGTATGCGTTTGTTTACATTTCAAAGTATTAAAGTCAATTTGCATGTAAAAGGAAGCACACATACACACAATCATTCATTCAAAACAACAACGCTATTATCATCATTCATTGGCAGTATGAAACCCCGGTTGAGTTATTAACTTTTTGTTGTAATAACGTATTCAAAAACACACACACGGTATGCACTTTTGTATTAGGAGTATACAGTTGGCTAATAACTTTTGCTTTTTCAAAATAATATATATATATATACGTATATATATATATAGGTATTTACATATACTTGTACATATGTACATATACATAAATGTACGTATAAATTAGTGAATATTTCAACTTCACAAACAATGTTTTTCGCTCAGGGCTTAGAGATACTTTAAGTAAGCCACCACGTTTGCGGTTTTCAGAAAAAAATATGATCAAACTGTTTATTCGAAGATAATTAAGTTTCAAATCCTTGCAAAACACGAACTCGTTGGTAATCATCAGAGATAGATTTTGACTTTTATTCTATGAAAATATTTGTAACAACGAAATCTTGTTTCGGTTTGATTTTTGTCCTATTTTTTCATATGTAAATCTCTCGTTTGCGATGCGTTTGCTTGTTATAATTATTTTTCAGTTGTTGAGACTTCCATCAGTTTGAATTCTTTCAGTTACTATTAAAGCAATATTATGTGAAAAATATGATATCGATTTTAAAAGAATTTTTGAAATATATTTTTTGGAGTAAAATCGAACAATTTTTTCATTTAACTATAATCATATCGATGATATTTTTGAATAGTAATTATGAAAGTTCTGCAACACGATACAAATATGCTTAGTTATGGTTACTAGGTAACGGTTCAACTTTTTTCACATTCACTCTTACATTTCTTTATAAAAATGATATAATTTTACTTTCGTAAATCTATTAGATTTCGTCATCAGAATTTTGCAAAAAAAAAAAAAAAAAACAATTTTTTTTTTTCGTTTACAAGTTGCGACAGGTTACTTTTATTTGTCTACCGAAAAGCTTCAGTGTAAACTGACTTCAGCTAATCAATATGAATAAAGCTTCCACATATACATTCCAGTTTAAGTGCACAAAAAATTGATCGGATAAATTCTGTAAATTATCGAAAAAGTTTGATGCTTCTGTTTATGGAACTTTGATGACTTATTTCATCATGAAATTTTAATATGTATTTAAGTGCTAAGCAGTGTCTGTGCGGTGCACCAGTTGAAAGGAAAAATATTGTAAATGATTTTCTATCATATCTGTTATTAAGCTTTTGCATACTGCGATGTCTCTTATTATCACCATAAAGCGTGAGTGGATAATAATTGTTATACGTTGGCAAGTGATAAAAAAAAAAAAAAAAAAAAAAAAATTACATTTTGTTATATATAAAATAATACTGTAAAATTTGTGCGTATGTGTATCGGTATCTGCACGTCTCTGTATTTAAGCTACTGTTTTTATTTGATTACATTGCACAACACATTATGACATTTATCCACTTTGATGATTCTTTACTCGGTTGTGTGACGACTTTGCCGCATGTTGTGAAAGCACTTATTAACATACCGTTAATGCATTGGCAACAGCTCGGTTGTGAATGCGTGTTCGCGTGTTTATTGACATGCGGGAAATGGGAAATAATAATTATCATCAACTTATTTATTTATTTATTTATTATTTTTTTTTTTTTTTTTGCTTTTTGCACTTTTTTTTGCTCTTGTTGAATAACTCTTTTGTATATCATTCAAAATTTTAAATGCATACGATATTCAGTCGATCGAATCATTAACGCGATATTTGTTTACTTTAAATTAATTCCAGACAAAAACAAATCCTGAATGAATGTTTCATTAAGAAGTCATCCAATTATCTCAATTAAACAAAAACGCAAAATTAATAATAAAACAAAATGAAGATTTAATAAAATTTAATCATAAAAATTTATTTTAATAAAGGAGTTCAAATAGGATTTTTTTATATCCATCACCGAAGGTGAAGGGTATGTTTCATTTTGTCATTTAGTGTGTAACTGCCAAAAGGAAATTTCAGAGACCCCCACAAAGTATATATATTCTTGATCAGCCTGTGATTTAGAATCGATTTAAACATGTCCGTCTGTCTGACTGTCCGTCTGTCTGTGTAATGTCTGTTGTAAACATTATCCTGATCCCAAAAATCAAGGTGTCGTCTTCAAATTTGGTAGAAACATTGGAAGTTCTTGCAAGTTGGGATTGAAAATGAGCTAAATCGGTCCAAGCACGCGCCCACAGTATAACGTAGACTAAGAATATATCTGCTTTCGGAAGAAAAAAAAAATTGAATTTTTGCTCATTATTCGTAACCCACAGCAGACCTCCCCCAACTCGATATAATAGAATATCGAAATTTAATTCTTCTTGTGCAAATGTTTGTGACATTAAGAAAGTTGCTTCTGGGGCCATATAGAATGTATATATTCGTGATCAGTATGAAATTCGGAATCCATCTAAACGTATCGGCCGGTACGTCTGTCCATCTGTGTGGCTGTTTAACTATCTAATGTCAGTAGTATACATTCTCCTAGCCGCAAAAATGAAGATATTGGCTTGAAATTTAGCAGAAACATTGGAAGTTTTTTCACTGTCACGCCAACCTATCATAATTCATTTCTTATCCATTTTTGTAAGATAAAGGTGGTGGGTATAAAAGATTCGACACAGCCGAATATAATTCTCTTACTTGTTATAATTATTCTTGAATATAAGCGAAAATTTAAATAATTACACATTTTTTTCTGAATGTAAGAAAGTGTGTATAAACATTTTAAAAATAATATAAGTAAAGATTTTTTCACTAAAATCTATTTTATTAATCTTAAACGAATCGTACAGAAAAATGTATTATTAACGAACAATTCATATGTCTTTCAATTCATCTGACTTTGTAAAATATCCAACCTTCATATGTCTATCTAATCCTTCGATCGTGTGTTCGTGTTTCTGTTAGCATATGTATCCTTTTTTTTATACTCACCAGCGAAGGTGATCATTTTGTTATTTTGTTTATAACGCCAGAAGGAAACTTCAAGGACCCCACAAAGTATATATATTCTTGATCAGCATAAAATATGGAATTGATTTAAGCGTGTCTATCTGCGTAATGTCTGCGATAAACATTCTCACGGCCGCAAAATGAAGATATCGACTTCAAATTTGGCAGAAAAATTGGATGTTCTTTCGCATACATTGCTATTGAAAATGAATCAAATCGATTCCATGTCACGCCTACACTATAAAATAATCTAAAAACACGTCTGTTTTCTCGCTTTTTTGCGTAGTGCTTATAGACTGCAAAATAAAAATTTCTACGGTATTCCATAAAAATAGAAAAAATCTGTCATATCTACCTATTAAAATGTAGCTTTTGCCCCATTTTTAAGATAAAGGTGGTGAGTATTTAGGATTCGAAATAGCCGAATATATTGTTCTTTCTTATTCAATATATCGGCGACCGCGTGTATATCAATTAATCTATTGCAGTTCATTGGGTTGTTCCTATCGTGTTTCAATCCATCAAGCTATTCGTAAGTTTTTCAGATTATTCGTTTATATTTCCAAAGGTTTGTATGTACGGATGATATTTAAATTGTCTTCTATCGTTTCATTTGTCTCAATTCGTTCGATAATATAGTTTTCTTATTTTGTCTTCTAACATTTTGATCGTTCGTTTGTTCTTTTGTACACACATTTTTCCATTTCCGTACGTCGTCTAATCGTTTAATTATCTACATATCTACATCTTTCAAGGTGAGATGAGTTTAGTTTCGTTTAAACAATTTCTCAAGAGATTTTCATTAAATTTTAAATCGATATTGAGTGATATGTAGTTTCTCTGCGCCTTTTGAGCTTCTTTTTGTAGCCTGTTCTTTTCAAACGTTTCCAAAATGTCATATGGTTGATGCTATTTACTGACAGCTTGGGTTCCAATTCTGCTCCATCGGTTGCAAAATTTCATTGACATTTTCAATATCTGGTCGACCAGAACGAAGTGCATTTTTCACATCAAAATTGCCAGAACAAAGTCAAGCAAACCACTTCTGGATACTTTGTTCATTCATAGCATTCCTACCGCACACTTCACAAACTTTTTCTTTTGTGTTTTTTTCACCTTTTTTACAGTAAAAAAGCATCACATAGCGTATTTCTTCAGATATTTCACTCATTTTCCGATCAATATAACTTTTTACACGAGCAAAGCATTAGAAAACTAACTCCGCAGAAAATGTAAGCTGCAATGTCACCTTTTAAACACATGTTCCTTTGAAACTATCAGGTGAGTGTTGCCAGGTATATAGGAATCAGTACCATCTAGTGTCGGAGACATTATATATGATCCAATATTTACTGCTCGGCCTCTTGCAAAAACAAATGAAGATAAGATTTTCAATTTTTCAAATTATTTACATTCTACTGTGAAGTTGGAGATTAATTCGAATATGTATTTGGTATTGTGTTTATCCGATTCATTTGTGGTAACTATTTAAAAGAATTTAAACCATCTCAGAATACAAGTGATCTGTTATCGAGCAAAATGTTACAAAAAAAAAAAAAAAGGAAAAACATTAAAATGTTCTCAAACAATTCATTGCTCATGTGTAATGCATACAATACATTTTTTTTATCATCCAATTAAAGCCAAAATAAAAAAAACTGACTGACGCGATTTGAAAAGTTTTAATTGTTTGTTATTTTCAATTTCAGGAAACCAAAACATCCATTAGCGACCATTTAAAATTGTTTGGTTTCGTTGTTGGTTCTGCGGGAAAAAGCTAAAAAAGTAAACAGCAACATTAAACAATAAAAACAACAACAAGAAGAAGAAAAAAAAGACAACAAGTATCTCTCTGATCATTAAAAATAATTATAATTGTTTACATGTATGGATGGGCATAAGTGCTGCGGCTGTGACTTTAAACACATTGTTTGTCACATTAGCGCAAACCCGACTAACAACATATACTACTAAAAATCAGAAAAATCATAATAAACAGCATATACTGATGATAATAATAATAATAATAATGCAAACAGAGCAATAACAATAAAACCATTTGCATCCTCATCATTATGCGATAGTCTCGGTTGGTGTACTTAGCGCACTGGCAGAGCCATCATTAGTGTTTGTAATTGCGTTTGTGTCTCTGTATGCATACATATACATGTATGTGGGGGTGTGTGTGTGTGTGTGTGGGTGTGTATACTTGTATAAACACGTTTATGTATATGTAAATGCATGACGATTGTTATTTAGATGTTTTCGGCGAATTCGTTACACATGACATAAACCTCAAAAATAAAACGGCATTCATTCATCCGCACTCTGATTATATTTCCATATAGTGAATGTTAAATGCGTCACAAAAGAAAAAAGAAGAAGAAAATAGAAAAAAAAAAAGAAAAGAGAAAAGAAACGAAGTCATCGAGATTGAGAAAATAGAACAAAAAAACTGGAAGAACAACAAACGTGCACTGTTCACTTATGTACGTAGATCGAGAGAAATAGTTACAATAAAAATTTAGATTGTGCATGTGTGTGTGCATGTATATGGCATTTTCCGTTGACAATCCAGCAACGAACGCACGTACATCGCCAAAGTCACATATGAACACAACTGAGCATCGCGTACACAACAATAACTTTACAGCCATAACATTACAACTAATGACGGCGTAAATGAATAGATGAGACGAAAGTATATAAGCATGTGTATGCATATGTTTGATGTACGTGTGTATTGTTGTGAATGTTTGAAGGACATTATAAAAGTTATTACCATCCATAATGCATATATTGTAGACACATATTTTTTTCTTTTTTGTTTGCCTTCCGTTCTTATATAGCATTGAAAATGTGAAAATGCCCTCGAAAGGAAAACAAAATAAAGCAAAACAAAAAACATAAAACAAGAAAAACAACGAAATGATTTTGAAAATTAACAAAGTTTGTGTTACCGCCATTAGCGGAATGCTGTGCTGCCTGCATATGCCTCAATATTTTCAAATGTACGCTTAACAATTTTATGGTTGTTACGGGGATGTCATTTTCATTCTTGTTTTTGGCGTTGATGCTGTTGTTGTTGTTGTTGTTGTTGTTGTTGTCGTTATTCCGCAGCAGTTCTGTGTTGAATTTTTAATGACTCGTCACTGTTAGGAAATGATGATGATGTTCCCTAAAACAAGTTAAGCTAAGATTCAAGTGCTTGCAAAAGTATGACGTATAACATCACATATTTTTTGATAGGAAATATAAAAATTCAAACTCACGCATACCTACATACATACATTTTGTACTAAAATCACATTAGACAAAATTAAAATATTAACTACGTGGGAGTGTAAACCGTACTTGAGTTGTTCTTCAACTGACCCAACAATAACAATAGCAAACGAATTGCAATCAGTCTTATCCGGGCTGGTGTCGTTTGAATTCATTTATTTATGGCATTCATTTGTGCTCATATGTTTTTAGCCACTTGTGTGTATCTATGTTCAGAATGTTTCGAATGTTTAGATCGACAACAATTAACTTTATTGCAGTTTTGTTCCTTTTCGACTTGTTTTAATTGAAAACTTTTTATCAAACCTGACCAACTTTACAAGATTAGCGGGCCTCAAAATGATTAAAGAACAAACAAAATTATTCGATGCCTTTTTGCCAGCTTGATTACATATCAGTGAAATTCGTAATTCCTTAATTCCAGTGTGAATTTTATTTAATAAAATATTTTTAAGTTTCACATAAATGAACTTAAGATTTTATAGTATTTTTACGGCACTAAACCGATTGGATCCTATTTTAAATAAAAATGTCTCTTATTTATTAGCAAAGTATTCTGTAGATCAGAAAGGAAGGATAAAAATATTTTAAAATTCTCCTTTTTTTAAAAAATTTGTTCCAGTTCTTAAGCTATTCAGAGACACAATGGAACAATATTTTGTTTTTAATACTTGATCTGTGGAAGTTGACTAAGTTTGCCCGTAAGCATTTTAAGTCTCTACCTTCATAGTGCACGGATACATTTTTGGTCAACCTATTTACCTTTTTTATTTCCCGCCTCCGTTGCGTATATTAAAGGTATAAAAGATAACTAGCGATACTATTGGGGTAGCACGTAGGAGCAGTTTGTATAGCTTCAAGTGTAAAAACAGTTTGTTAACTGTAGAAAGGTTTCTAACTAATATGGTAATCGATGGCATTTTCACACTGAAGACTGTAAAGGTAAGTTGGCACAAGGTATGGCCACATAGACGCATGCTTAATACAGGAATATGTACCCAACCTCAGATAACCAACAATTTCAGATAATTCTTGCAAAAAAAAAGCACATTGTGCGGTAGAGATGTCCCAAATTTTGGGCTTTTAAAATTAATCTTCTTAATGTATTTATTATAAATAGGGGAGAGGCACAACGGTACTCTATATTCAAGGCTTAAGATTAATTTATTATTCCGTCAATTATAGAGTTCTCTTATTTGTAAAAATGGCAGTATTTTTTTTACTGTGATATTAAACGAGCACTTGTGGAAACTTTTACAACATTTACCGGGCTATAGGTTGAACAGATCCGCCCTATAACCAACGTTTGTATCATCACCACTCTTGTCATTTTAATCATTTACCAGTCTCGGAACTACATTCATCTGTATTTTTTTCGCTGCTTTATAAAAATTGTCTGTCTATGCGTATGAGTGCTTGCGGTGTGTGTGTGTGTGTGTGTGTATCATTATAATCATCATAGGAAACATAGTGGATTGGGTTAAAGTTTATGTGCTATCAACTTTTGTCATTTTTGTTGTTATTTTTGTTATTGTAGCATCATTGCAACTTTAAAACAACTGGTATAGTTTTGTCGTATTAGAAAAAGTTAAAGGACGAGAATTTTATTTACATTTGAGGTAGAAAATACAATAGAGACAAATTCAAAGTTTTTACGCCAGAGAGGAAAAGTTTTTCATAAAATTTTCCTACTTTTGCATAAATTAATTGCTATCGAAAGAGTTTCCTTTTAATTATGCTAATAAATTTAACTTAATTTTATGTAATATCAGCCGACGGTAACTGTAATGCTTAAGTAGACAGCAATGAACCCTTAAATCACTGCCACTGCGCATTGTTGTACGCTATTGTTTCGTTTAATGTATTAATTACAATTTCGATAATAATTCCTCGGAGGAACACTTTCATGCACTTTTTGCTCCCCAGCAATAACAAATGTATGTATCTGTCATGCTCAATAATTTCTATCAGTGAAATATAATCAATGACGTGTCGCCGCTGGGAGTAATGGTTTAAAGTGATTTGCTGCCTCCGATGACTGCTGTCATCTATGTTACGATTGTAAAGGTCGTAATAATTATCCTTCTTCCTTCCTTTCTCTTAAAATGAAAACAAATAGAGAAAATTTTCAAAAGTTATACATCGAACTTTAATATTAAGATAAATTTTTTTTTTTCTTTTGTAATGAAATATTGAATGAAAATATAGGCCTAAGACTTTTTAAGACGAATTTCCTTTTAAGTTTTGCAATCTAATACATTATTTATTTATTTTTTTTTTGCCGCGTATGTAAATATAATCGCATGCATGCGTATAACACGACTACGATGTAATGATATGTGAGGTTAAACGTTATGTAAGCTTAGATTTCTTTATCTTCTGGCATTAAAGGGGACACAAAATTAAATTTAAAGGAAGAATGAAGCTAATGTTTCAATTTGCATTTCTGTCTACTAATTGGATCAAACTCAAATTACAAAATCTGTTTCGTAATTAAACAATTATTTCGAAAACTTTTTTTTTGCTGTGTGTGTGTGTGTGATTAAGTTTTTTTTTTTTTGATGTTATCATTAGAACTCTGTTAGTGTCATATAACCGGAATAATATTGAATTAAACATATTTCAGAAAAAAAGAAAAAATTAATATTTTAGAAAAAAAGTACAAAATTAGAAATTCTTTTGGTTACAGCAGGTATATGTAAAAGTTGAAAAGCATTAAGTCCTCAGGAAGTTTGGAAGTTTTCTCTAGATTATCAGTTATTAATAGAACTATATTTACAGCTGACGCTAATATAAATAAACACTGATGTGAACTTAGGTCCCAAAACTTTTTGAGGGGTTGTGTCTTTACTAAAAATGTCTTTGGTGACTATTGACTATAATCTGATGTTAGGTTTTTTCCAAAACTTTTAAATTCCTTGAATATATATCAAAATTCTTTAAAATTTCTTATAATGCTCGTTTTACATTGTAATTTTTGTCCAACTACTAGCGCAATATTCATGATAAATAGTAAAAATAATTTTTTTTTATTTATTTATAGATTTATTTGGACATGTAGATATTTTATACATCCCCAATTACTAAATTAAGCATACTTGGAAAGTCATCGACAGAGCCCGAACGCTAACCATGCTCCCAATTACGTATAACTGCCTGATTCGGTTTTACGTGGATGTCTATTATGAATGTCTCGCTCCATGGTGTAGCTAAGCAAATGACCATTTTTCTGCAATTTTCATACAATGATAGTCGACATTCCTCAAGTTGTAGAACAATTCCCATCCAAGGGGGGCTTCACTATTCTCGAAGTTCCATTACAAGCATTCACTGGATATAGTCCAGAGTTTCCTTCCGCTTAGATTATGTTCATATCTACGATTCTACAATCACGATTTACAAGTGACCGTACCCGGCGATCAGGCAAGAAGTGATTCTCCAAACAATGTATTGGGCAAGCAATACCTTCATGGAGCAATTTTTTTTTTTGGGTAACCTGATCCCCGAGGACTTATTTAGACCTTTAGATATTCTGTATATCATGGAAAGTCCATCCTAATATTTATTCCTTGGATTATTATGTACCTGGAAATTCATTGGCACAGCTCCAATATCAGCCATGCTCCCATATTCGGTATACTTTAACGGACCATAAAGTTCGCATTATAATAGATTACGGTCCCTTTGCACTCAAGAAACTGGAGAAGAGACTTCCCTTTTGCGTACGAAAAAGGCCTGCTGATTAGATAAATGATTTTAACGTCTTCGATATGATAATAAATTGTAGTCAAATGCTTCTAAATATGAACGAAGGGCAAGATTGTTACGTTGCAAGAGCTTGATTCTTATATGAAAATGTTAAAAGAATATTTTATTTTATTTCAAGTACTTACGGTTTGTTGCCTTCTCCAACATTTCTTTGACCATTAAATGTTTGAACAAAAGAAAAGTATACTAAATTTCTATCACTTTTCCTAACGTCCATCAAGTAACCTTCTGATGAAAATAAGAGAAGAGAGAAAAACCAAAATTCTTTAAAAAAAAAAAAAAAAAACGATCAAAATATGCTCCTTGTCATGTACAGTACTATGTGTCAACATGGCTGAGGTGTAAAAACACTTTCGCTGTCATTGAAAGTGGAAAGCAAAAAGCGCAGCTGAGAAGAAAATATTTATAAATCATATTTAATTACAAGTAAAGAAGGAGCTGATGATTTGAGTTTTCTGTGTTTTTGCATCTTTAATGAGTAGTTTCGTTTACTGTCGTTATTTTTCATTTTGATTTATGATGTTTCTAGTTGAATGAATGGTTAAAGTTTTCATATGTAATGAATTTTAAAATTTGAGGTTGACAAATTTTCAACAGAATGAAAAAGATTTTTATCATCTAAAAGAAATGCATTTCATTTTTTTTTATTGCATTTAAGATAATTAATTCATGAAAATATCTCAAAAAATTCAAATAAAATTTTAGTCGGTTTTTATTAACAAGTTATTCTTTTTCGTCCTTTAATTAATATATATGTTGCATCAATATTGATTTTTTTTTTTTTTTTGCATCACATTCATACATACCAAAAATTCCTTTTGCATAAATATTTTGAGCGAACATACCATAGTAAAAAAGTCCTGCGTCTACTAACTGTAAATGCATTTTCTTCTTTTTTCAAGTTAATTCAAGTCAATTCTATCTCCCTCAGCTTAATTTCTTTTAAAATCTATATGATTTTTCCCAAAGCTACCTTTCAATTGATGCTTAAAAATCGTCGCATTACTTCTATAGGTCATACGACCGCTTTTACTAAATATTTTCACTGGAAAAAAGACGTATCTTTATGTTGTAATTTGAAACATTTTGGAATTTTTGAGAAATGTTTGTTTATATATGTCAACATACCTTTAACTTTAACAGCACACACACAACAAAAACCTACAAATTCCTAAGCTGACAAATCAACGAAGACTATAAGAAGTATACCAATATGTTTTCACTGAAAACACGATTTTATCTCGTTAAATTTTATTATGTAACAGATATATTATTTTAATGTTCTGTTAGACCTTTATTTCCAATAAAAGTAAAATTACCATAACCATTACCTCAACGAATGCGTTGTGTATTTTTAAAAAGTCAAGCGAATTGCGCCATTTAATAGCTGGTCCTAGAACTTTTTATTCTGAAAGTTTTTAACAGTTTTTTGCATTTTTTTTCGTGAAAACATTGTAACAATTTTGATCGAAGTTAAAACGTTTTTTTGGCTTATTCCTCTCAGAGTAAAGTTAAAGGCCCCATGTTGATAGTGCAGCAAAGTTTTATACTTTTGGGGCATTCAAACTTGAAAAGAAAGCAAAAAAATTTAAAAGAAAAAGCGAATGTTAACAAAAGAACATATTGACAGTATGTCAAACTGTTAATGTGTGCTATAGCTTTGAACTACTGTAGTTTAAACAAGAGTGAGTAAATTAAATAGCAAAAAAATTCCGACCTAAATGCAATTTCCCTGAATCTTCATATATTTACCTGTTGAAACAGTTTATAGTTGTAATGGACGACAAAGAGCTTTTAATTGAGAAGAAGGGAGCAAATGTTGAAACCTTTACCAAGCAAAAAAAAAAAAAAAAAAGAAAATAATTAAACCTTTGAAAATGACTCTGATTTTTTCATACACAAAGAATTTAAACCTATAGTTTAGCCAGAATAAGTTATTGCAGAGAACACACTTCGATCGGGCTTTTTAATAATCAATTCATCACGTCATGTGATAGCGTAAATGACAGCGTAAATGCAACAGTAATAATTAAACGTACAAAATACACAAATATATACAAATATCTGTTTATCAAAAAATTTTCATTGAAAATAGAAACATTTAATTGAATTGAATCGAAGAAATTTTGTAAACCTATTTATCGCACCTTAGCAATTATAACTAAACAATTAAAGCTGATTGTATAATTGATTGGATTTTATAATTTAATATTTTTTTAAGCGATAAAACAAAAGAAAAAAAAAAGAGAATAAAAACAGGATGTAATTAACCATATTAAATTTGTTCCCTTTTGACGTTTGCATCAATTTCTTTCAAATTCTTATTTTAGTTACTAGTTATTCTTTAAGTTTGCGATTCATATGGCGTAGATGAAGAGTAAGTGAATATAATTGTAAGGTCACCAAAGTTTATTATTATTTAAACAATTTATAGTCGTCGATTATGAAGAAAACCTAACGTTTTATCACGCACAACTCAGCCGCAAATATTGTGGGAAAGTCGACACGAGTCAATTTATGAATAAGTGATAGGAAAATTGTATACAAGTTGAACCGAATCTTAAGGTATGTAACTACCGGCCGATATTCTTATATTATCATATATGTATTAGGTTGAGAAATCGAAAGTAATAGTTATATTGAACATTTAAAGTTTGTCTTCAAGATATGCAATCAAAGCTTTAAGTATTCAATTCGATATTCAATTTAAAGACGCATACATATATATATATTTATATCATAATATTAACCTTAAAATGATACTTTGATGTTTTTTTTTCATCACTTTAGTTAAACGTTTAAGAGGAATTTTACTAAAATTCAATTGTTATCATATTATTATACGTACTAGTAGACAATGTTGTGTTAAAATTGTTCATACATTTAAATCTGCTCTTTCGTGCTGATAACCGCGTAGACAATCTTACTTGCGAAGAAAGATTTCACAATTGATCAGCTTTCGGCTTAAGAGCACCTCTATCTAATTTGATCTTATTTATAAAATCTCAAATTCAATATTTAAATTACTAAACGTAATTACAATGAACACTTCAGTCAGCACTGATGTTATTGGTACGTAAAGATAACATTACACTTAATAATGAAGGATAGAAATCTACTCATTTCTTCACTTTATTTTTGATAATTCCCAGATGTGTGTTCAATAAACAATCGGCGAAATATATTTATATCTATGCTTCTAATCAATCTATAATTCTAGATTTTTTTGAATTGAAACTTCTGTTTGCTTAAAAGTGCTTAGATTATGGCTTTGAAAATAAATGAAATGCATCGACAGTTGCTAAACAATGGAAAAAAAATTTCTAAAATTTCCATAATTTAAAAATTTCGTTTTCGTTAATTTACAACATAAAGCAAATGACGAAAACTTTTGTTGAAACTATCCAGTAATTCAATTCGAAAATGCATGTAGCGGCATGCTTACAATCATCAACTGTGACATTAAGCGTAGATAGCGTAGAGCAACCGAAATTTGCCTCCGAGTGAATATAATTTTTCATTTGTTAATAGTCATACCATTAGGGGCGAAATACTATAAAATATGCTCATGCAGGCATGCATATATGATAACTGGATAGTAGAAATTTTGCCGACAATTTCTTAGTGCCATTTACGTAACCTTTCTACGAAGGGTTAAAATAGTAGAAAAACTTATCTGTACGTTTGTGTGGCGACACACGAACTAATAATAGTCTGCCATAATACTGCAGCTAACAAATAGATGGTGGTTAGAACTGTATACATACATATGATACATACATATATATATATATATATATATATATATATTTATACAATTTAAATATTGAGGCTTTTATCGAATGTTTACGTTTACTTTTGTTTTATTGTTATTACGAAGCCTTATTTGACTTAAATTTCACTTAGTAATGGTGACTGGGAGTCAATTCAATCCAATAAATTTGTCAGATTTTATGAGTTAAAGAAATCACAGCAATGCCTGAATGAATTCAAGTCACTCACTTTCATCCAATACTGTTATTAGTTAACTTCAAAAGAGTGAAAAATCTTCAACATGTTTCTTCTTTTTTTTTATGTAAACAATGGAATAGACGTCAAAAATAACCTAATCGAATTGAATATAGTCTAATGTATTGCGATATGATGGGACAGTACCAACATAATCTTCGAAAAGTGTTTGATAGCCTTCGACAGCAGATTTCTTCAAATCAAACAATAAAAGTAAAAAGAATGAAATTTTGAGCGTTCTATGATTACCGTTTTTACATACTAAATGACTCAATAATACCAAACGGGAAACTGTTATTTTAGGTAGAGGAAGTTCCAAAATCATACGATTTAACCATTGTATATACTAGTATTTCTCATATCTTTATCATTTTGACTGTAGAAATTGCTGATCAAAACTAAATTAATATAATAATAAAAGGTGGGCCTATGTCAGAACTTGCACGATTATTAAATCGGCACACCCGGATGCAATTTACATTGCCGTAGATCATACTTTAATTACGACGTGGTTGTAGCTATAGTGAAAGGTCTCCTCCTATAAAAAGTCGTGATAAGGAAAACATTTACGATCTTTGGTTTTTCTCGACAAAAATCGACATAAAATAGAATTTCGACGTATCGAATAAATGTGCAAACTGGAACGGGATAGAAAAATTTTTGAACCGTTTCTTTTATAGACGTTCCTGCAAAGATAAATCTTTCGCCGCCAACAAGATCTAATTTTTAGTGCGATGAAATTTGATTGAAGATATTGATTTTGTATGTAAATTTACCGTGGACTACGCGAGTCTATTGTTGGGAATCCTATACAGGGTCTCTTATAAAAAAAAAAAATAAGTCTTTATAGTATATGCTACCAATGCATAATTCTGGGATATTTTAGGTGACGAATTTTATTATGCGATCTAGCCTAGGGTATTTAATTGGCGTCTTTCCCTGTCTATAAACTTTTAAAATATTTTATTTGGGTAATTAAAATTTGACTAGATTTTTGCAACCATCTCTGCAATCACAACGCTTTATATTTGATCAAGTTTTCAATTACCTAAATCACTCTTAAACGTATGGGGGATAAATAAAAATTTTGCAAATTTTCGGTTATAATACAGTAGCAATATAGTGGTGGTAACGATAGCAATAATAATATTGTGTTCCATTTTGGTGCTTTGTGTAGAATGACGTAATTCGATAAAAACCGCATACAACAATAAAAACTGTAAAAACAAAAACCAAAAGCTAAAACAAAAGGAAAAAAAAAAACTCTGTCATCATTGTAATTATTTACTAGATTGCCTCATTAAACGGAGCGATAATGACGTTTACAGTGAATGCATGAATGGACGAGTGAACGATTGAATGCGTTCGTACAAGACAATATAGATATATATCTATTTATGTGTATATGCATACATATGCATTTATATATGCAGTACATGTAAAGGAAAATAAATTGCTAAAGATGTGCAAGTAAATGTGTATAAGTGAGTATCGCGGACGGGATTATTCATGTTATTAATAAAATGACATAAAATTAGTATTAACTTCTGTGTGGAGGTTATGTTATCGCTTTCGAAAAACTAAACTTGCTGCACACGCGGAATACGTAGCAACTAGTGCAGTAAATCAAATGTTACTACGAATTACTATATAAAAAGTATATATAACGTATATATAAAAATATCAGTAAAACATTTCTTTAGCAATATTAACTTTGACGATGAAAGCTATGATTAAATAAATCCATTCACATACAAACATATGCTCACGTCTGCATTCGCTTTTGCTTTATTAACTTTGCCATGTATTATATCACATGCATTTAATTTTAATAGCATTTGCGTGAAATTTTTACTTCTATACTATAAAAGAGAAATGATAATAAACAGGAAAAATAATAGTTGGAAAATATCGTACGCAATAGTGGACACAGCTTAAAACTAATCAAAACTCAATCAATACCGTATACAATCGTGTTTTTTTTTTTGTATTTTTATGTGCGGTTTACTGATTAAATTTTAACGATAATGAAGAGTATAGAGCGAGTCATTTTCTCTAAAAATTCTATGTTGCTCTTATGAAAATTTTAATTATATTGTATATCTCAAAATGTATATCTCAAATAAATGAAGGATACTTATTTTTTAAAGCTAACGCGTATTTTATAAAAGTAAAAAATATAAAAATTTTTAAAATCAACTATAAATGGTTTTGAATGTATGGGATGAGGTCGGACGAAACAAGGAAGATCGTCTGTAACGCATCTTTTAAAATTTACTTATCATGTGTTGAATGTATGACACTACTGTCCAATCTCTTTGCTGTGCTCCTTCAAAAAAATATTGGAAAAAATTGTGGCTTCTTATTTATCGCGGATTCTTGAATCCAAAAATTTAATAACAAAGCAGCAAACATTGACTGCCAGACATATTTAGAGCGTCTTGCCCTGGGTCCCAAGGTTTTTTTTTTTTTTAATCTAAAATTGTAGCACGCAGTACGAGATATGTCGTAGCTGGCAGTTTTGATACAAACGCTTATTACGAGATATCTCGTAGCTGGCAGTCAATGGGTTAAGCCGACCAGAAGCTGTATTTAGGCCCTTCTTCAAGTTAATTCTTTGATAGCGATTTTGAAAAAAATTTTCACAGAATCGATCTACACGTTACATTAAATCTTTTGAAATCATGGAGTAATGAACCAAAAAATTTTCAATTACGTCGATTCTCTCATGTCACATAGACGATTTAGAGTTAAAGTGAATAGTCAGTCGGCTGACAAACGGAATTTTCCAAGAATATTTTTCAAGAATTATTTTTAATGAAACAAGTAAAATTCTTTGCGGCATTCGAAAAGTCAAACATTCTCTTTAAACCGCGACGACATCTATATTTTAACAAAAGGAAAAATAACACAAAAACAAATTGCTACATAAATCAGTTATATTTTTCAATAAGTACCATTGGCCAAAAAAAATTGTCTTCAGTTAAAGAATTCAAACTGGGGTCAACTTCACACGCTACATTGTTTGGAAAACTTTCTTCGCTTATCTTAGCAAAATTTTCATTTTAAACAAAATCGTCTTGGGTTTGATAATATACGACAATAATGGCAAATCTAATATAAGTATTTTGAAACCCAAGTCGTCAGAGCTAGCACATATGTTTTCCGGATGACGCCCATCATTTGCCGAAACCGGCTTTCCAACTTTAGAAAAATCATCCCAAAACTCTTTAACCCCAACAATGCAATATTCGGTGAAAATATTATTGCAAACAAAAAAAAAACAAAATAAAGCCATCCGCCATAAACTCCTGTACCCATATTGAAAAAGAATTTACCTTTCCCCTAACCATTCCCGGAAAATTTGGTTTCAGATCACCGTAAGTATTTAAAAGTCAATTTTAACGATATGTTACGCTCAGCCTACGAAAAAGAATATTCATCAAATCTCGTCTTCAGAAAACTAAAATTCAGTCGTTGGAAAATAATGGTTAGCGTTTTTTTTACAGACGTTTCTAAAAATGATGACCACTTCCCTACGCAATCGTACCTACCACAGGGATAGTCAAAGTTAATCATATTTTACATGAAACCTTCAAGCCGAAAACCTAGATCACAAGACCAAACTCAAAACGGCGGTTACTACAGACAGTTTATCGATTAAAATCTCTTAAATTCAAGTTGAAACACCATTAACGCTATAAGAAATACCAACACCACTTCTTACGGAGACAAAATTAAAATTATAAAAATTTGCCCTACTGGGAAATGAGCGAGCAGATCTAGCAGCCAAATTTACTGCTTCAACACAATTATAATTGCAGATGGCACAATGGAAAGGACTGACTTTCAAAAATGTATTCAAAAGAAAATTTTAAAGAAAATTAACGAATAAAATCGTATCATCCACACTACTCTCATGTTAATCCTAATCATGTTGCAGCAATATAACCGACTAATTTCGAGAAAATCAATCATAAAGCGTTTACGCGAACCCTTGTCTCGGTCATACTATTGCATCGCACCATGGCATGTATTTTGTAAATAACAGAATCTCGCAACGGATCGAAGCTTCATGTTCGAACCACGAAATTGTACGGGCATCTTGACAATACATGCAGAACGTAATATCAATATCCCGATGATCTGGTCCAGCTTTGTTTGAAAAAAATAGTCTTAGTTGCTGATACTCATTCTCTGCTTTACACCCAGAATTTATTTCTTTATTCTAAATAAATTATAATAATAATAATGATAAAAAATAAAACAGTATATATATCATAAAATGGATATCATTTGTTTTTATTTTTCGATTTTATTTTTTATTTCTTATTTCTTTTTCTTTTTGTTCTTTTTTTTTTTGTTTGCATACATTTTAAGAACTTTTGGCAAAGTTAGCAAATTTTCAAAACAAAAGCTTTTAATAAGAATTTTCAACAATTACGGCTACCTATCTATTGTTTAAAATTTAGAAGAAAATCTTTGAATATTTACTTCATTACAACAACTTACAAATTGAATAAATTTGTGAAAATATATTGATACACAAAGCAGATGTAAAGATTGCAATGAAACAAAAACTTGCTTAACAATGCTAACTTGTCAGACTAAAATTATAACTGAAAGCGGGAAGAAGGACTGAACACACAGACACACACACACACACACACACAAATGTAGTAACAATTTAAATTTGATATAAAAATGAAATAAAACTCATGAAACAAAAATATTTAAAAATTTATTTCAAGCATTACTAATGTGGCTTTTTATGGAAATTTTGTCTTAAATAAATATAGAAATTTCTTTATGTGTTTTATTTTACTTCAACTTATACGAACATCTGTGTCTTTCCCACTTAAAACAAAAAAACCAAAAATTAACAAATATATAAATAAACCAAGGATATCATGTTATGAATCTTTTGTGAAAACCAGCACTAAGTTATGTACGATAATCATTCACTCAAAACATTCATCATAAATCGTATACTATTGTGTTTTATATGCATTTCGTATAATTGTTTATGTGATTTGTCAATGGTTCTTAGGTAATTGTAAGAACAGAAAAAAAAAAGTCACGGCTACATCTTAGATATACAACGTTCCGTCTGTGCTACCTTTTCCTTCGCTTCAATTGAAATCTTATTTAATAGTTTGAAAGCAAAATTTTTCATTTCTAATGTGAGGCGATTCTATGCAGTGTCTATATAGAAAACATATTTTTATATGTCTGCTAAGACATCTATTTTTATGACAAGAACAGTTTGGAGAATCTTCCTTATGCATCTATAAGCAAAATGATGGTCATAGAGAAAAAAAATGGAGAAACCGAGATGTAGGTGTGTTTGCAACTTGATAGGTGTATACACGAATGGTAAGCGTTACGTCTTTACGTACAACAGCGTACACTCCACTCCAATCAGAATTGATTTAGTGTCTCTCCTACTTCTTCTAATATAATTGTTGCCTTATGTTGCAATTTTTCAACACAATTTCTTTTTTAAATCATGAAGTATTTGTGTTTTACTCGCATACACTCTACTTTCTCAGATAACCTCAACGAAAGTAATACAAATGTGTCGCCAAAGTCGCGTGGTCCTGATAACCAATTCACATCTGAACTTGAATAACGATAAAATTGTTGTTCCACGTCCTGTGGGGTATCTTGGCACCACTTTACTGTAACCAATTATCCCCTTTATTCAATTTATTTTATTCGAATCACAAGGAACTTGAACGTCTTAAGAGAAATATACTTTTTTCGTGGTATTCACTAAATGGAACAATATTCTTTTAACCACAAATGAGGAATATAAGGAAAATTATTAGAAAAATTACTTTTTTTTAAAATAAAATATGAATAAGAAAATTAAATTCGAATATGAGTCGAATCAGAAACGAAGAAAGGGACAGACAGAGGTTCTAGAGTTGATGCTGATGAAGATTAGATATACTTTTTGGAGTCTCTGACGTTTCGTTCTTGGCATTACAAACAAAATGGCAAAATGTATATACCGCACCCTCGACGAACATTTTCACGAACTGAATAGGTACACGATTTTTTATGGTGAAATTTGTATTGAAATTTTCCTAATTTTCCAATATTTTGTGCTTTAATTAACGACCTTCGTTGAAAGCTCACAAACCCTCAAAGGCATTTACACAAAATCATGCGCGTTCATATAGGTCCATAGACATTCTCATACATTCATTTATATATTACACTCATCCACATACAAAATTTTAATGATATGATGACAAAACTTTCTTTAAAAGTTAAGTGTTATGACAAATATGAATTTTCGACAAAATAATGATACAACTAAAAATTTGTATTTGTTACTTTTTTTGAATTTATACACCAGTTGCATACTCGATTAGATTTTCTTATACAAGGCAAACTCATAACATATTTCTCCCCCACAAATGTTAACAGAACATAGATACATTTACCCGGCCTGGCTTAACCTCTTGATCAGACAAGACATTTACTTAGTTAGCTATTTGTATAAAAGAGTGTCTTTATATGAGCAGATATAGACATATATATATATATATATATATGTATGTATGTATGTATGTATGTATGAATGTATGCATGAGATACATATACAACACTAAATGTGGTTTTGTGTTACTGTTGATGAGAAATTAATTACAACTTGGTTTTGTGGCAAGCATAGAAAAATTGCTTGAACGGCCAAACGAAAACAACTTTACAAGAGGATGCATATTACGTAGAAAACCTAACAAATGAAGGTCAAAAAGAGACAAGAGAATGAATAATATCTTCAATCTTGCAAAGGATGTATCAATAAAAATCTATTTGCTTTTCATTTTCTTTTTTTTCTTTCTTTAATAGAAAACCAAAAAAAAAACAAAAGAAAAAAAGAAAAGGAAAATGACATAAGTTTGTGCAAAACTCTACTCCGTCTATCATTTCAGGAAAATATCTAAATCGTAGAGGCGTTCGGCAATTGTCGGCATGTTCATCGGTTAGCCGGGACTGCTATTTGTTGTTCGAATTTTAATATTCTCTGTTGCATATCTCTGAAAGTAAGAGAGGGGAGGGTTAAGGGTTTGGCCTTATTAGAAAAAACCTAAAAATTTCATTTATAGTAACTATATAATAAAACTAGATCCCATTATAGATCTAATTTTTTTTTTTAAATAAAAGTATGGAAAGAAAAAGTTGAAGCAAATAAACGTATTTCTTGTGAGCCTTAACCTATACCTGGCTAATACATTTCAGAACTCTGTAGATACATAAATCTAAATTGCATGAAATAAAAGTAGCATGGAATAAGTAGCAGAAGAAGCAATAGTTGACTTAGTAATGAGGGTAATAACGTAATAAATATTGTCGTGCATTTATGCTTACAATCGTAAGATAATTGTATTATTACGTTTGCAACACTCATGTTTTCTAATTTTGCTAAAGTGTTTCAAAACTTTGCAAAACATTGCTTCCAATATAATAGCTAAAGCTTCAGTTATACTTAAAATCCTGCATCTAATAAGTATAAAATGAATGAACAAAAAGTTTTGTTTGTTGATCTATTAAAGATTCAAAACCTTTTTAAACTATGAGTTGTCTTCATATACTTTAACAAAAATATAAGAATGAAAATTTCGGTCTGCATATGGATTAACAGTTAACTCATTTTGATGTTCGAAAATTTTAATCTTGTATTTTTATTAACATATTGAAGGCACAATAAAAACCAAAAAAAAAAAAAGAAACATAATTTCAATTCTGTCTTTAACATCCAAAAACAAATATATATTTAAACGGTCCATACGAGTAAAACATATTCCTCATTGTTACCTATAGATACATAAAGTTAATATATCCTTCAATATTGCGTGTAGGGTCAAAGGAAATACTTAAATAAATAATGTCAATAGAAATGCTTCCCTTTGTCGACAATGCAAAGACAAAAGAAAATTTGCCGAATTATATATAAATAATAAGGGAGAGAAGTGCTTTAAACAGGCCGAGCAAAAGAGAGAGAGAGAGAGAGATAAAGAGAGAGAGAGCATAATAAGAAATTTCAATTAAATTTGAACATTTGAAAAGCGGTCGCCTGAGCAAAGCAGCGCATAATACGATTTGTCATGGCTGAGCCAATTATACGAGCATGATAATTAACTCTATAGGATATGAACAGAACAAAAGCCATTACTCATGATATTCTCTTTAATGAGTAGTAGTTAGGAAAGTAATTTAATTGATAAATCGAAAACAGCATTATTTAAACTTGAATTCAATTTCGTAATAATTAAAAGGAGATTTTTTGATTTACAAAAAATTTTACTTTAATCTTTAAGTGTATCAAGTTATAATATGATTATTGGTTTTCTCTCTTCAGTACTATCAAAATGAAATGGATAATACGTATGCATGTATGTATGTATGTATGGAGTGGAAACCAGAAAACAATTCGCAAAGATTACGTGGCGGGTTCAAAAAGTGTTGTGTTATGAAATTTGCAAATTGTGTTTAAAAAATGGTAATAAGTTTTATAATCCCTAGAGCAACATTTTCTTTTCTTCTTGCTTCTATGAAAAATTATTATCGATGAAATTCTTATATTAGCGAACAAGACTGGGATCATGAGAATTATTCATATTCAGTTATGGTTTGCAAGTAATTTTTAAAAAAAGAAATATATTTTGAAAAAGAAATTCTTAACCAATAGTTACACACATACGCTGTTGGATACTATATTCAAAAAATATCATATAAAAGTAAAATCATTTAAATGTAAAAATTGAGCAAAGCTAAGACTTTAATTTTCAACCGAAATGACCAAAAGAGACATTATCAGTGGCGCTAGTGGGATTTTTGATATTTCTTCAAGTTAAAAATCTTAAAATCTTTTAGGAATAAAATATAAAAGAATTGAGAAAGTAATTTTCGTATAAATATTGTGGTAAATAGAATACAAAAAATGTAACAACGAGATTACATTTGTACATATTGTAAAATCCGTTAAGGGTATTTCTTCTTTTTCTTCTTCTTCTTGATGTTTTCTAATCGTGTAGACCAAATCCTCTCAAACTGTCTCATAACGCGTCGTACAGCGTAAATAGAGAAACAATGTTGGCGATCAAATAAACGATAAGTACCCACAACTAAGCTGGCATTTTTGTAAAAATTTTTTCATGATTTCAAAACTATCACAATAATCGTAAGTCGTTGCATGATGTAACTGCATAGAAAAAAGTAAAGTACGTGATAAGTATATATCTATAAAAATCGTAATTAGAAAAGAAAATTTTGACTCTATAACAATATAAAGTTTTTCTAAAATTTGCTTTCGCGCATGAATTCTGCAATTATTTTTCTTTAGTTTACATATCGTGTTTAAATGAATTCTATATCTTTTTTAAATCTTGAAATAACTCAAAAACAATAAACCATTGTAAGGTCAACATTGCAATTATACTTAATGCTTGAGAGGAGAGGTACTTGTGGCACCAATTTATAATGAAATGCAAGCTGTTAACTTACTTAATTTAATGAATTAATTTTTCTGTTTATCTAGTGCTTAATACATAAGATTTTCTCTACTGATAAAGTATTTTGTATTTTATAAAATGAATTAAGGTGAGATATGCTGTTGACTTCCTTGTCGAAAATTCTTTATGTTTATTTAAATAAACTTAAATCTTGTGTCAACTATATGCGAACATCTTTAAAATTGCAAATCTTAAATAAATAATAATTTAGAGCATATTATAGTGTTAATCATAGAAAAGTGTTTTGAGTGCTTTGTGTTTAGGTGTTTTTGAACTGAGTTTAAAAACCGGTACGTATCTCAAATTTAAACACTTGAATTTTATATGATGTGATTTGATAGAAATTTAACATTCACGTATACTTAAAAATGAAAGTTCATTCAATGATTGATAAGAATTAAACGAAATAATTTGTATGTGAGTTAGAACAAGATATTTTAAGTCATCTAATCCATTAATTAAATTTTAATGAGTTCATGTTATTGAACTGAAGAATTAAGTTTCTTCTTTAAATGATTGAATATCGACCGCTGAAAAATGCAATCATTCGAAAAGTGAAAAAAAAAACATAATATTATCTCACCTGAATGGTGGGTATACAAAATGTTCGGTTTTAGAAATTTCAAAAGAGTTCACTTTGTCGTTGCATTATATCGAAACTTTTTGTACATTTTCCGCTTCATTGTAGCATTAATGCCTTCTTTTATAGTCTTGAAGACGCCACTTTCTTTACTAATTTTGGCGCCAGCATTTTACTTACTATAAATTTCCTTTTCTTTTTCTGATGTAAAAATGTACAATTTTTCATATTTATAACGAATGCATCGTATAAGCGTCTGTTTGCTTTTTTTTTCTATTCTTTTCTTTTGTATATGTAAGAGGGTCCATTACCCCTTAAAATAGATGTTTCAGCTGCCATGCATAAGTAGAATTTTCTTTACAAACCTAAAAGTGAGTGAGAGAATTCCAAACTATCGTTGATGATTGTTGCATATTCATTGAGTTGCTTGCTTAATACGTTTTCTCCTCTGCTTCTTTCATCTTTTAAAGATTTCGAAAATAAGTTTGAAAAACTGCCAATTAGGTCAACGTGAAGAAAACAGCACAAAAGGAAAAGGCATAATATTATGAAACGGTTGATGTTTGTCGATGATGATGCTGGCGGACAATTGTTTAAAAAATAGTTATACGAGATGACCTGAAAAAGCCAAATGATTGTAGTTTAGTACAAAGAAATTTACAAATATACATATATCGTTATAAATAAAATACCAGATATATGCTGAAGAAGCTAAAGATTACAATAATAAATGAAAATATTAGTAAATAAATTTCAAGTGTAAGCAAATATTTGCTAAGAAAAACAAAATTAAAAAAAAAAAACAAAAATTGAAAGGAAATCGCTTTTCTTGTCCTTGACAAGCAAAATTTTTGTTTTGAATACAAACGAAGAAAGGCGAGTGAGGCTCAATGAGGCTCTATATCAGATTAGTATCTATTAAAATCAGGACTAAGTTAAGTTCTGTCTCGTTTCTTACTGAGATTGATTAAGTGAAAGCTTATTAAAAACGAATTAATGGAGAATATATTATTTAAATTATTTTTCACTGTCTTCCCCTACGTTTCTTTTTTTTTCGTGCAACATTTGACTTTCGTAACCTGTAGCATATCCAAAGTGAATATTTGTGAAAATTTTTGGATCGGGTTTGCAATATAGAGCCGAGTATTAGAGTCATGATTTATTTATATTTTTCCCCTCTTAATTGACATAACTACCTCAGTGACTGCTACTAGGTTTTCTTATAAATCTCGTTTCGCTAAATTCGTGCACTTGACAAAACACCAAATTTACCTATCATTTCACGGGACACGAAGCGGATATTCGGTTTTACTCTTTATATTGGCAACTCGGCGAAACTATAGTACAATTTTGTTCCCTTCGTGTCAATTTTTGATCACCAATTACGATTTAGCTGCTTCACATAATTTGCTATATTCAAACCAAAAAAATTTTGTGCACACTTCAAAAAATAGTTCTTTAAATTTCATTAGAATACTGTTGTTTATAGATAAAAACGATCCGTTCCGAAATTCATTCATCAAACTATTTTTTCTAAAGATCTTGTCACGGATTTTTATAAAGGATTTGAAACCACCTGAAAACCAAAGAACTTTTTTTTTTAATATTCGAGTACAAATGGCGTAATCTTTTTAAAAAGGCTCTTTGAACATAGTTCTTCCAGAATTACTCAGTTTCGTTTACGCATGATAGTAGAAGTATTCAGGGAAAAATTATATAACTTCACTGAATCAAAGATCAATTTCAAGGGTTTTAATAGATCGCACACTTTGGCGGTTTATAAAGAGTAATTGCGCCAAAGGTAGTCACAGCTCGTTCCGCATTTTTACTTCTTTACATTTTTTTAAATACACACTACCTACATCACTTAATGAAGCTTTACTCTTGCGACCACTTGAGCTCAATTGATTCTTTATCTTTCAATAAATATTCTATATCTATACTGTTTATACTTCATTTCGTTTTTGTGTATATGTCCTACTAGGACCGTTAAGGGTGAAAATTACTGGAACAGCCTAAAAAAAACATGGAAACAAAGACGATAGAATCATATTATTAAAGGAAATTATTAAGCATATATTTAAGTAATAAGTGAAAAAAAATAGTTTTGAAAAATATTAAAGTGTAGCAACAGGTTCAACTTAAGGGAGAAGAAGAGCAAGAAATCTGTGTTAAAAAAAAGAAAAAACTTTAATTCATGCGTGTGTGTATTAACTAGAGAAATATAGAAAACTTTTGAAAAATTTTGATTTTGCATGATTGAATCAAAAATTTCAATTTTGGTCCAAAACAAAGCCTTACTATTTTCGAATATAATGTTTCGAGAAAAACGTATTTTGTATTTTTGACACGCGTTTATAACATGATTTTTCATTATATTATAGTAAATTGTTTATAGTTTTTTTCTGTTAGTGTGGAACCCCAGCACCATAAAAGTGCCATTTCAAATTCAAATATATTTCTCTTCATTCTCTCTTCTCGAAGACTTTATATTCGAAAAAGTATTATTTGTCACGAATGTTGTATACTTTACTGTGTTGCAAAAACATAGGGAAAAGGGCAAAAAAAAAATTATAATTTTGTAGTCGAATTCATAATTAACTCGAAAAATTGTGCATTTACTGCATACAGCTTGTTTTGTAAAAATTCGTGGTGTCTTTTGACAAAAGATACATAATATCCTTGTCGCTTTTGAATGCTTCTTTGGGGGTCTTTTTATGATCTATACGCATAAAATTGTGCACGGTCATCCACATTTTGTAGTAAACGTAAATAAAACACATTTTCGAACGAGATTTGTATCAAATTTTTTTTTTAATATAGTGTTCGAACATAGTCATTATTTGTGGAATACAGAATCATTCAAATGTCTTCTACGGAAAATGTTACAGGAGGTAACTAGGTACCTGAGGTAATTTTCGATGACTTGTTTACACATAGCGGACGATAACTTATCCAAAACATGATGGATATTCGTTTTCAAAGCCTTAAGAGTTTCAAATTTTATTCGCATAAACTCGATTCTTTGCTTAACCTCACAAAAAAGGTTCGACGATAAGAATTCGCACGACCTTGTTGGCGAGTTCTCGTGAAATTACATGTACGGGAAATTTCTCGCTCAACAATATCAGAATGGAACATGTTGTGTAGCTTTTGGTGCCGCACTGTTGAGATCACATGGTGATCATTGGTGATCATGTGACTGAAGGAATCATAATGGATAAATTGGAAGCTTTTTCGACATTTGCACTAACAGCATCAACATTTTCGATTGAAACTGGGTTTCATTGATGTGTGAACCTCAACAAACTTGTTACAATTTTAGCTTCTTCAAACTTCTTTATAATTTGGTCTAAAGTGCGCTCAGATAGACGATTATATCGACCATAACATGCTCGTAATGCACGAAACTTACTACCTAGTAAAGATTCAGCATTTTTAGAGTAACTGCGAAGTTTGAAGTGAGTAAGAATGTATTCAGTGGTTGTTAGACGATCCATATTGTAAAATAGCAAACGTTACGCTAAACATATGATGCCCTTGATGATAATTATGTTTTACGTATGTTACTGAAAAAGATTGCTAAAGCCAGACCTCGAAATGGATGACCCAACCTATTAATCTAACCTATTATCTGGAAACAATTTTCCTTTTTTTTTTTAAATATTCTTTCCGTGGCTTTCCTAACTTTAGAGCATCGTTTTACAAAAAAATTATTATTGAAGAGTCCTGTTGTGATATTTGCTCATGAATACCAAGTTTCGTATAAAATTACAAAAAATACAACAAGAAAACAAAATTACAAGCTCTTACAACCCCAGTAATCTGTGGCTGGTGAGGCTTAAATTGTACCGTAATTTTTTCAAAGTCTAATTAAGCATCTGAGATATACTCGATTACTTTTTAATATATCAACCGGTAATTACTAATGTACATACTTAGAGACTTATTTACTTATTACAGATCGTCTATAAGATTTTCGTTTTAAATTGATCTCGATAGTTATTGTTTTTTTTGCCTTAAGTGATAAATTAATTCAATTCAAAAATGGAAGTATTTTTAATTTTAGTTAAAAAATTCATTTAGGGATAAATCATTTTTGTGTAACACATAATAGAAGGAATAAATGGAATAGTGCTTCGTTAAAGTCACGAATGAACAAGTATTCTGCATGAAATGGAAATTTTCCACAACATTTTAAATTTTATTCGTAAAGCTGTTTTAATTAACTTATAATTTATGATAAAAACGAAATGAATGTTTTTCAATGTCAGTTAAGTAGGAAATCTAATAAATAAAATTAAAAGTTTGTCAATTTGCCAAAAATTATTTAGATAACGTGGTTAAATATACAAACAATAAATGTACAAATAGATGTAAAATAATGTAACAATATATTGCTTTATGTTAGTATCTGTCGTTGCTATTGTTCAAAAAAAATGAATTTCCATAAATTATTGAAAGCGAAAAATTAAACCGCTCTTTACAGTTAAGATAACATAGTAAACGACTTCATTATGTTGTGTTGTCAGTGATTAAGTGGAATTTATAGAAATAAAACGCATCACAGGCATAAACACAATTACGTTAATAATACACATAAATATATGCTAAAACCTTACCAAGAGAAGGATATAAGAAGAGGGTAGCGCAGGCAATTGCGCACTGCTCAACTACGGTAATTTGTTTAGATAACATTCCATTGCATCGAAAAGTATTATAATAATATTACGTTAATAAGACTTGAAGACTTATCTGAGATATTAATATTATAAGAAATGAAGACATCTTTTACGCTAACAAACTGATCATATTAACGTCGGCCTTTTTATCAATCATGATGATGATGATGAGTTGATGTTTAAAATATTAAAAACTTTTAATATTTAAAATTTTATTATTAATAGTAGAATACTAGAATTTTAATGTTGAAGTTTCTCTTTTGAATTCAATTGCGAAAGCAGTTTACACCATACGTTCGAGTAGATGACCTTAAAAAATAGGCAACAAAATTCAACAAAATCAAAAATTAACGGGACTCTTGAATTGTTTATTATTAGTAAAAGAAACTAAGAGAAAATTTTCTATTCAAAAACTAATGTAACTTATTTCACATTATGTATTTAAAAGACCACGCCCAATAACCTAATTCAATTTTCTTAGCTGATGTCTGAATTTAAATTCTTATAAATAATATGTAAAATTCAAGATTATATTTCATAATATAAACAAAATTTTTAAATATTTATAATTACCCACATAGATAGACATCCATTCCGATTAAAGGAAAAAACTCTGATGCATATTTCTAGTGTTAATAGCTTCCTCTAAAAATATGTTTCAGTTACATTGACGCAACGATATATTGACAACCCCATCATAAGTTCCTTTCTAAACACTAATTCTTATGTGAGTAAATTATTGAGGTGAAAATGGTTCTAATTGTGTACCATTCGTTCTCTTTTCCGGCACAATGTACTGATGCTAAGCCGCCTACAGCAGGAATTTGGCTTTAATTTTTAAATCAAAACAATTTTATATAAATATAGAGCTGAAAATTCTTTTATTCCTAATAAACGTAGCTATAAAAGTGAACTCACTTTTATCTTTTGTGACCTTACGAAAGTCCAGTCGTTATAATGATGTGTACGCCGGCGAGGGCTTGTTACAAGATAACCTTATAAGTAACAAAATTATATCTTTTGAGTTCTATTCTTGATCAGAGTGTGTAAATCGTTTGACAATCAGAACAGAAAAAATATCTATAATTCAAGCTTATATCAAGAAATTGAATCCAAAAAAATGGACGTGAACAATCCATGAAAATGTAACTGCTAAAGATCTTCGAAAAACGAAAAAAAAATTACAAGAAGTATTCGACTGTGCCGTATATTTCTTACCCGCCACTCTTATCTTAAAAAACACTTAATTTTAAAAGGTGGGCGTGGCAGATTTCTTCTATTTTTGTTATATAGACTGTGGATAGTGAGCAAAACATTCCGAAACCGGAGGTGTTTTCAAGTTATGTTATATTACACACGTTGCCTGTGACCAATTTGGCCCAATTTCATTGCCAATGTATGTGCAAAAATTTCAATGGTTTTGCCAAATTTCAACCAAAGAACTTAATTTTTGCGAACAGGAAAATGGTTATCGTAGACATTAAGCCAACAGATAGTTTAACCGACAGACGGGCGGATACATTTAGGGGGATTCAGAATTTCTAAAGCTCATTTCTCAAAAAAACTAAGTTCCTGTTATGTCGAATGAGTGTGATCAACCGAGACAAGCTGGCTCAATAGATGTGGAAATTTTTATACAACTGTCCGGTATGGTTTATAAATGATAAGCATAAATCCAACTTTTATTTTTCTTAAAAGCAGATGTGCTCTATGTTTGAGTTGTACTGTTTGACCAATTTGATCCATTTTCAATTTTATTTGCATGCAAGAACTTCCATGGCTTCTACTACAACCCTTTTTCGCAGCCATGAGAATATTTACCACAGATAGTACGCAGACGGACACACGGACAGACCGGTGTGCTTCAATCGATATCAAATTTAATGTGATCAAGAATATATATATACTTTATGGGGTTCCTGAAGTTTCCTTCTGGATATTGCAAAGACAAAAAGGTGGGCCGAGTACGGTGGGCTAACTTAACACTAGTAATTTTTTTTATACCTACCACTGAAGGATGGGAGTACATTAATTTTGTCATTCTATTAATATACTCCCATCCTTCAGTGGTAGGTATAAAAAAGATTACTAGTGTTAAGTTAGCCCACTGTACCCGGCCCACCTTTTTGTCTTTACTAAAATGTGGCCTAACTTCACAATTGATACGTGTCTTTGCTAAGGTAATTGATAATAAAGCGGCATGGAAAAATAAACAAAATGCTTACAAAAACAAAATGAAAATAGAAAATGCAAACATAAACGAAAAACTAAATCATGCCTTATGTTATAAAAAGTACAAGAACAAAATTTATTGCTACTATTCATAATTAACAGTGCGTTAGTAGTTGGACAAGAACTACAATGCAAAAACCGCGTTGTAACAAATTGTTAAGAAAGTATACACCTTCAGTTTTTTGATACGATTTAGAAAGCTATAGAAGCTATCAGGAAAACATAACTTCATCGCCGAAAATAGTGGAAATCATAATGAAAAGTCTCCATATACACTATCCCCTTAGACGTGAAACACTTAAATTGTCATAAATAGTTTGTCGTCTCCTCTTAATTATATATTTTTTTATATCATTTTTGAATATTGTAAAACGCTTTTTCGGTAAAAAAAAAAATGAAATGATAAGTAAATAAACCAAAAAAATATTTTAGCTCGTGTAACTAATAACTGATTCTCTGAAATATTTGAGATAATATATCTACGAAGACTAATCTTACTTCTACAAGATTCGTAACCAAGAGCAATCAAGCAACGTTTTCTTGCAGCTTTATGTATAATGGAAATAAAACCCGAGAATAATTTTAATGATACAGTGGAAAATTAACTGAAATGATAAAAATATAAAAAAAGTGATGATTTAAGATTCGGTCCAAACGACCATAAATAAATAATTTGTCAGTTCCAAAACATCCTAAGATCATCGATTAGAATCTGACATTTAATGTAAGCCCGACTCAATTAGTCTACTTGAGAGCATACAGCTCTTCATTGATTATTCTTTATAAATAATTTCTTACCATTTATCTCAATGTCTATCTTACTATAATAAAGTAAGATGTTCGTTTTAATATTATTTTGAATTTTAAAAATTTTAATATGTCTTGTATTATCCATCTTGCTTTTTGTTTCCTTTGTATTTTTTTTCTCATCTATCTGCAAAAATTTCTCTTAACTTTTCTTTTTTTTTTTTTGCTTTTTCTTTCTTCTAACAAATTTACCTACTTTTGCTTCTTTTTATGAAATAATTAATTATTTGCAAATTCTCTCTCTCTCTATATATATATATATATGTATATATATACCTGTACAATAACAACAGCTCTACAGCAGCACTTAAATGACTCGGACATCCTTTCCGTTAAGGTTATGAACGTTAAAATGTACAGAAACGAGTGTACGTACATACATATAATTTCTCTCTTGATAATATTTGGATTTAATTTGTTTATTATTATTGTTGTTTTTGTTAATGGTATGCAAAAAATTTTATAGAATGGTAATACACATTCATTGAATACACATACAGGAAATATTGTTGTGTGTGTAAATGTGGGCGTGTATAGATGAGTTTACAATACATACATACATACATGCATACATACATGTACATGTATTTATGTATGTATGTATATATATTATATATTTGTGTGTGTGTGTGTGTGCGTGCGCGTACATATATTTTCATATGTGTGTGTGTGTTTGTGCGGATACCTGTAAAGAATTAACTAATAAATGATTGTTGTTTTACTTATCATTGTTGCCATTACTGCATTAACTTAATATAAAACACACACACATCAATTTCCTTATGGGTTTACCTATATAGAGACATACGTGTAGAAGCATGCATTGTTTTATTCGTGCGCATTTTATTTGTATGATATAAATAAATATAATGTTATTAGTTTGTTTTCCTAAATTATTTTCTCATCGCTATGACCATTATCATCAGTATCATCATCATCGCCATCATCGAACTGTTCTTATTCATCAACTTCATTATATTTCATCATTCAAAATGCTACAAACTCAGGAAATCGACTTAAAAGCCAATCAGTTGTTGGCAAATAATTTATAAATAATTAAATGAATCGATTTAGTTCTTAGAATAGTTATGTACATGATGTGGTGTTAATGAATTATTGAGTAATATGTGCGTATCTATCAATTATTAAAGCAGTTAATTATGCGATCATGTACTTAATATTATATGAGAAATGATTTTTGCTTCGTAAACTAAATGATGCTTTATTTTAAACACATAAGAATATTTAAAGCTTAAATAAAATTTCGTAACTTATCCTATGCATTCTGCCATAGTAATAAGTCTTATATATTTATCAAGTTTTTCAGTGAATCAAACATGAATATCTGAGTGAAATTTGTTTAAAAAATTTTATTTCTTTTCCCATATTAGTTTGATTTTTTCTATTGTTTATTATGAAAAGATGAAAAAATTTGTATTAGAAACCAACGCTCTTTACGCACATGAAAGCAGGCGATACAGATAATTAATAAGATAATTAAGATCAATATGCGAAAAAAAATTAAAACTTTAAAAATATTTGTGTTAATAATAATAATAAAAGTTTTGTTCAAAATTTATTGGTTTTTATATATAGATGTAGTTTTACCTAATTGCTTTGTGGGTATTCTTCAAAGAAATTGTAATATAATTCACTCTTAATCCTATTGCTGGATTAGAGTTCCTTAGTAATAAAATAAAATATAAATATAAAAATAAATAAAGTATAAGTAATAAAATATTTAAAATCTCTTAATATAGTCTCTCAATTCTATTAAACTCAAGTTTCCACAACAATATTACACAAAGGCTCGTACATTATACGATTTATTATTTACTAAGTTATCGGTATCTATAAACGCAGCACTACTTCTTAAACACATTCAGCTACCGCGCTGATTATTTGACCTATTTCTAATTGTGATCTTCAGTTACGTAAGATCAAATTTGGAATTTCTATTATTTCATTTCTATTATTTCACAAAAGAATTCTTTAATCCACATTCCTATATCTTGAAAATGGAATAAGATTTGTTAGAAATGTTGATTTTTATGTCATTGGCAAGTGTTGGAATGAATTTTTCGACCGAAAAAAAGACAATCGTTTATTAATACAAAAATACAAAACAAGCAGCTTATCGAAAAAATTCTACGTCAAATTCTAAAGAAGGTTTAAAGAGACTGTAAATATGTGAATGAAAAAAATTAAAAATTATCGTCATTATCCCGCGTGCCATTTTCAAATTTCATGCTTCGAGAAAATGCAGAAATGCTAAAAAACATATATGGAATTCGATCCTTTAATCCGTTTAAGAAATCTTTGATTAAATCCAAAGACAATTGTTGTTGTTTCAATCAGACTTGCAATGATGCTGTTAGGTTTCAGAAAGGAAGCATTTAAAATTTGGCGTTTTAATCCAAACGACAAATAAAACAGTATGTTACGCAAATTATTGTTTTGTACTCAAATGATATTGTATAATATCTCATGAATGATATCGAAAATTGCAAAAAATATATTATAAACTTGTGTATGCAAATGTATAAATATCAAAATGCAAATGTACAAAACAAAATTATTAAATATAAATTATCTCCACAATATAAGCTTTTGAATTAGTAAAAATTCAACGCTTTTCTTCAAAATATTTTGACAGACTGATAATATCTCTTCTAGATGAAATCAACGAGATAAAAAAGATTGAAAAGGCATCACATGCTGGATCTTTCATTTAGAAAATAAGTTGATTTTCTTCCTTAAGTTATTTCAATGAATTTTCTAAAGTTTTATTTACTTTTAGTATATATTCTTGAACACCACACCTGTGATTATTCTATTGTTCCTAAACTGACTACTTTTCATAACATTTACTTGTCTTTCGGTTACCTTGTAAATTAAATACATACATAAAATAAAGAATAAAAAAATAAATGTATAGAAAATTTTCATTCATATTTTTGACAAAGAGAAAATTTAGCAGTTTTCAATATGTAAGAATAACAGGCTAACGTCTTCTACGGTATAGGAAGAGACTTAGGTGTGGGAAGAGGCCGAGATGATGAGCCTGAGCGCAAACTAGAGCGGGACCTAGTTCCGAAATGAGATCGCAATGTTAAATGGGAGTGCGTGCGACCGGGTCCCAGGAGGAAAAGGAAGTTTTGCAAGTGTCTTTTGTCTACTTCGACCTATTGCCTTTACGCCAACCCCTTCTCCATTGCTAGAACTCACTTCGCCTTCATCAGGAAAATGTCCTTTAACAAAGAATATTACATGATTATAATGTCGGCAATTGTATATATATAACACTCTTTACATCTGGGCTGCCCGTCATGTAAACATTTTCAATTTCATTGAGTATACCAAGCTTTATATCGAAACTAATAGCAGCTGTAGTCACTGTTCAATTTTGTCACAATTTGTTTCCATATTCTTTGTATAAATAAATAACTAAATAAAGTCATAATGTAATAATAATAATGTAAATAAATAATAATATTAAAGAAAATGTTTCTTTTTTTTCTTCTCTTTTTCTTAACCAAATCGGGCAACGCCCGTAAAATATTGTGTCATTGAAAATAATTTATTAAAAAAAATAAAAAAACAAACGACACAAAATCGAAAAAGGAAAACCTATTTTGATGAAAATTCAGAGCAAAAATGAAAATTTCTTTGATAATAAACGTAAAAGAAGTAATCGAAACAAAGAAAAAAAAAACGCAAAGACGACTTGACTTTCTCTACAATTTAAAAAAAATTTTTTCCAAACAAGTGTTTCTTCTATACGTTTGCAAATATGGATAAGTTTAAGATAATAAATCGACTTCGTCACACCCATATTCCTTCTCATCTATTTTTCGTGTGTTGTTGTCACTCTACCGGCTAAACAATATGAGATAAAAAGTCGAGATTTAGCACATGGTTCCTTGATTTGTGTGCAAAGATCAAGTTTTTAATAAGGGAGGCTTTCATTTCGAAAGAGGCTGTGGAGGTATATTCATTTTCTCAAAATGTTTGGAATGCCTAAAATGAAGTTTCGGAGACATTAGAAATTAGATAAATTTTTGTTTAGTAGCGTATTCGAACTCGTACTAAGTGTAGCTCTCTGTCCATTTGTCAATCTATGTAAAGGCAGTGGTGAACATTCGTCAGATCGTAAAGCGGACAAAACAGTAGCAGTTCTTGCATCCGGATTAGTGTTTAAAATCTATGGCTACAGTATAACATAAACTCTCTATCTTTTCAATGACAAAAATAAAAAAAAAATTTTAAAAAAAATTGTTTTTGCTTTATGAACAACGTAAGATACAATAATAAATATCCCACACATATTCTATGATACACAATGATGATACAATTGCTGCACAAAAGTGCAAAAAATCAAGCACACGTATCCCGAACACATAATATTATAGAGTCCTGAGAGAGAAATTTATTTATTTTTTGTTTGATTAATTTTTTTGAATTTCTCCTTAAGATAAAGCTGATGATTATAAAAGGTTCGATCATATTCGATGATATTTTTCTTTCGTTCTTATTTTTAAGGACAAGTTTGTTTCACATTTTTTTTTCCGATTATAAAGACTTTCAAAGAAGATTAATTAAATCTTCTGGATTATTCCTACGTACGTGTACACGTAATTTATGATGTGTTTGCATTTGGAAAATGGAACGACAAAATAAATATGTTTTCAATAAGGGATACAAAAATTAAAAGAAAAAAATGAGCGCGTCTAGCATAAAGTTACGCTCGCACACTATATCCAAGCTGGCTGCTGGGTGTATTTCGTTTTATTTGCGAACAGTACAAAGCTTTTAAAATTTAACGTTAATTTACATACGACGTAAGGTAGATGCGCACGCAGGTACATGCGGGAGAAGGACGGTTGATTTAAAAATATTTAAAGAGACTGTTCTTGAGATTAGATAGTAAATATCATTTAGATAAATATTTGCGAAAAGGCTCTAAATACTTTTTCAAAAGAACGAGGCCGACTATCATTTTTTTTTTCTGATAAAAAATGGAAAATGAGAAAATAGATCGTGTGCGTGTGGATTGTGTTTGCCACGTCAAAAACTTGCGTATAAATTGCTGATATAATACACGATTATTCGTTTTAATTTTCCAAAAGTAAATACCCTTCCGAACGAGATTTAGATCAAGTTGTTTTTCAGCACATTGCTCGGATCCTGCCATTATTTTTAAAGTGCAGAATCTTTCAAAAGTCCTCTACGGGACATCTTACAGCACTGTATATAACGGACAATAGCTGGGCCATTACTTGACGGATATTCGTTTTAAAAGTGTCAAGAGTTTCAAAATTATTCGCACAAACTTAATTCTTTGCGTTTTTCATAAAACTAAAAAGTTTAATGGTGAATAATCGCACAAACTTGGTGGCCAGTACACATCATTAAAACGTGAAATTACACTTCCGGAAAATTTCTCACCACAACTGTACCAAAACAGAGTATCTTGTGCGGGTTTTGGCGTCGTCCTATTGAAGTCACACACATCTTCAACATCAATATTTCACGCCAAAAAAAGAAAAAATACTAATAATCATGCGGCTGTAGCAATCAGAATTGAAGGTTCCTGGCACACTTTCGTCATTTTCAAAAAAATTTGGGCTTCTCACACCAAATGTCACACGATATAATGACTTTTCAGAAATGCAATGATTTTTTGATAGTTACTTATGTATTTTCAGTGCCCTAGAAGTGACAATTTTGCTAGTTGAGATCTGCACCAAGCGAAAAGTGAGTCTCGTCACTAAAGAAAATTTGATCCGCCAACTTTAACTTTTGTGATAGCTGAATTTTGTGAAGATGGAGATGGGCCTTAATAAATCCATTACAGATTCAGTTTATTCAAACTTCTACACAGTTTTGCCTAAAGCGCGTTCAGATAGCCGATTATGTCGATAATAATCTGCTTGTAATGCACGAAACATACCTATTACAGAATCAGCATTTTTGTGGTAAGTTTTTACTGTTTGAAGACCATCTTAGACCATTTATCTTGTAAAATGGCAAACATTGTCCAAATAATAGTTCTGTGTTACATAAGATATTGAGATAGGGTTACCAAATCTGGACCACCAATGGATAAGCCTATATATTAGGTGTAGAAATAATTTCGGTGTATTTTTTGCAAAAAAAATTTTTAAAACCTATTTTTTATAGAACTTAATAATTATATATATTCGCCATCATTATCTATGGCATTGTGCCACTTATCGGGTAGCTTGCGGATGCCAACGCGGTAGAAGTTTGATGGTTCCAAAGCGAAATAGTCATTGATTCATTTTCTCATGTCTTCACGTCTTGTCAACCGCTGATCTGATAAATATGACTGAATCGACCTGAAAAAATGATAATTAGAAGCAACCAAGCTTGTGAAATAATCTGCAATACATGTGAGAGAGCTGGCTGATCACTACTTTGCTTTTGGTTTGCCATGAAGCAAAATGACTTTTCAAGTTGCTTTACTCGTTTACTCAACCGCATCACTTAGTTTGACTAGTTGAGCATGAAATCGCTCAAATCGAACAGTTGCAGCAGATGTTCGTGGGACGATCCGTTTCGTATTCCATCAAACACACACTAGCACTTCCTGGGCCTGAATAATCGGCTTTGAAAATTAAGATTGCCTTAAACCAGCTCATGCTTTTTTTCGTTTAACATAGTCTTACAGTATCCATTACAGTATCCAGCCACTAACGATTTGATGAAAATAATACTTGCTTCTACAGCGAAACAAATATAAACAAATGGCAACTCTTTGATTTTTGTTTTCTTCGTTTAGCTATTTTCCCTCCTTCTATGTATTCCTCATTGTAAGCAATCGAACTTCAATTGCTTTTTGATTTATTTCTAACTTTACAGCAAGTTCTTTTTGAGTTTATGTAAACTTTTTAGTTTCTTCATCTAACGCCCTTCGCGAAGCTTCCGGCCTTCAAGGCTTGCACGGAATCTCGTAAACCACTTTCTCACTGCTTCATAACTTAGTACATTTTCACGTCAAACTACATTTTTTTTTTCAATTTAAAGCAGAAAAACACGCAATGCCGTAAATGCTGTTTATTGATATCTATCTCTATGTACCTTGATCCACTCTCAACAACAGCTTGTAAACAACTAAAACTTATATCGTACAAGCGCCAAAGTCATAGTGATGTATAGTATACCCAAAATGACAGGAAAATCGAAAGAAAAGAAATTATCTCATCATCATCTCATAATTAAGCAACTAATAAATTCTTAGCACTTTTTACACAGACTGATTTCTAGCTGAAAACGATTGAATCTGATATGTCTTTGTTTCAAATCTTTTTGTGACCTAAACTAGAATTCACATTTCGAAAGAAACGTTCCCAATCCTTAGAAAGCATAAAAGAAAATTGGTCTAAGGAGTTCAGTCAGCCTATGAAAGTATATGAAGTATTATGTTAAGTCTCAGACTTACCGTCAAGCATTGACGTAGTCGCATATAGGAACTGATTGCATATGAACTGATTGAATAATCAATTTTTCATTTGTTCACTAACTTCGGATGCTTTTTAAACTGAATGTAATGTATGTCTCAGTAAGTGCGCACTGTTTAATTTCGAAATAAAAACATATATTTTTTTGTAGTGAGTTGTGTTATTTTTATAAGGTCGAAGGGGCATTCAAAACTCGCTGTGCAGCGGTTTCGTGAAATTTGAAGTTGTGGGGAACGATGCCGATTTGATGTTTTCAAGAGACCGACCAGTGCGACCATACAAAAGAGACTTACTATCTATAATCGATACAGATTCTTCACATTTTTTAACGATTGTTCGAATTGTTAATACATTACGTGTATTTTCTCGACCGAAAATTCCGAAAAGTTTTCGAGCGATCTCTGCGTAGCTTTTCCCATTTTTGTAATGGATTTTCAGAATTATAAAGCGTTCTTATTTTATGTAGGGTTTAATTTTTAATAATCGGAACATTCATAGATGACAGCTGTCAAATTTCAGAGTTGCTATTTGTCTGAAAAAAATGAGACAACATTTAAATAATACATTTAATAATATTGAAACCCCCTTTATGTATGTAATTATAAGATTTGGATTTGTATTCTTTTATGCCAACAATTTATACAACATTTATAATAATTATTATTATCTTTAGTAGTTATACTAATAGTAATAATAATTTTTAATAATTAGTATTGTTGAAGGTTAAAATGATTATATTTTTTTCACAGATATGAATAGATTGCTAAATTGTTAATGCAAAGTGGTAACTTGTATTCGGTTAGCATGTAATATCTTGTTGATTTAATAATTTCAGTCTCCTATTAGAATGTCTATGATCGTGAAAACTGAAATAAGTTCCTTTTCAAAATTGGTCGTGATCTGTGCACAAAAACTTTATACTAGAAAATTAAAAAATAAAGAAAAGCTGGTGCAAAATTTCCATCGCCAGCAGATAACGGTTGCGTAATTGATTTATTTTTTATCTATAGTACTTGTGAGAGATTGATTCATAAGGAGAACTTTTTGATTGTAAAAATATATAGCAAATATTCGTAGCAGGTTTTATATAAAAAGGGCATGATTGCCAGCGCCTTATGCCCATTTTTTTCATTTGAACTGATGCCATCGACTAAGAGAGTATTAAATTTTCTTTACCTTATTAAATTACAGTTCTTATAAATCTTCTTATTTTTTATACCCAGCACCGAAGATGAGGGGTATATTCATTTTGTCATTTTGTTTGTAATTCCCAAAGGGAAACTTCATACACCCCACAAAGTATATGTATTCTTGATCAGCATCAAATTTAAAATCGATTTAAGTATGTTCGTCTGTCCATCTGTTTGTCCGTCCGCGTAATGTTCTTAGTAAACATTCGCCTAACCGCAAAAATGAAGATATCGGCTTGAAATTTGCAAAAAAAACAAAAATTCTTGCATGCAAGTTGATATTGAGAATGGGTAAATTCGGTCCGAGGTTACACCTACAGTATAAGATTAGCTGAAAACACCTCTATTTTCTAAGTGTTTGGCTCAGTACTCATAGATTGCACAATAAAAATTTCTAGGGTATTCTATAAAGATAGGAAAAATCGGCCACGCCCATCTTTTAGTATGTCGTTCTTTTTAACGTTTTTTTAAAACAAAGGTGGTGGATATAGAAAATTCGGCAAGGCCGAATATAATTTTCTTACTTGCTTTTTTTTTTTTTGTTTTATTCTAATCAAAGAAAACTGCATTACTAAGCAGGCATCTTTCCTTCTAATTAAAGACAAACACTTCTATGCAATAAATGTGAAATTGAAAAGTTAAGCATTATATTTTATCTAATTAATTAAAAGGCCGATAAAGATGGGTAGTGAGAAAGACAGAAAGAGAGAAAAGAATGAACAAGGAATAGAGTTGAATAACAATACGGTTATGATGTGAAAGATGAAAATATCTTTTCATTTATACTAAAGCAAATATTAATTAAATCAATATTAAATTATGACAGAGAGGAAACAAAGAAAGACAGAATTCTCCTTGAAACGTTATTGCACATACTAAACTTTATTTACATTAATTCGTGATGTAAGTCTTTCATTAAAGACAAAGAACAACTATCAAATGAGAAAAAAGTTATATTCTACTTAAGCCGGCGCTATTAATGCAAGCTAAAAGAGCGAATATTTATTTACTCAATATATTGTGCATCATATATACATATATATATACATATATATATACATATATATATATATATTCCATATATTATGTAAATTTAAAATCATATTATTTTATACGCTTTGTCAAAGCTTGACAGCTAATGATCCAAACTAAAAACTACATTAGCATACTTTGCCTTCGTTAGATTGGATACCGTGAACAAAACCTTGATACAATATATATAACTTTTTTGATAACTCAGTATAAGGATGTTGTTGTTAAGAAAAATTGAAAATGAAATCTAAAGTTCTAATATAGAAGCATTAAGATTTGTGTTTGGAAGAAAGAGTCAAATATTTATGAAACTGATAGTAAAAAATTTGTAACTAAATCTCTCATCTTCTACGAAAAGGTTTCGGGTTCGCACGAGTAATTTCAATAGCCAGTCCAACTGACAAATATTTTAAATTTATCTCCCATATATTTATATGCACTTTTGTAGAATTTGCATTGCAATGCGTTGCAAGCATTTCATAAATCTAATAAAGCACCTGTGGTGTGAACAAAATATGGAAAAACATTTTTTAATTAAATAACTGTTCTGGGATATGATTCATGAAAAAAACTCTTAGTAAGTTTAGCTAAATAAAGAGTTTACATGTAGCATGTTTCTTGCATATATAATAACAGGATTATTACGACTCCTTATCCATAATAAACAACCTAAGCATAACATAACACAATCATTTCATATTCAAAATCAATTTAAAAAGTGATTATCAAAATCTTGAACAGATTAACTGTCAACTGCCAAGTACTGAGATACATATTATTACTTTAATATTTTGATTCTACTAACCAGCCAACCTGACCAATTAAAAATTATTATAATTTACGTTATTATTACAAAAAGACTGTTGAGAAAAAAACTCGCAAATTATACGGGTATTGATGATGGTAAGGAGGACAATCACATATTTCGAATAATATATTTCGAATAATCAGCAGGATTCCATAAAAAGTTCATAAGTCGCTTAATCTATACTGAAATCAGGAGCTTTCATCACTTTTTTGCGTAGGTCGGACAGAAGTTGAACAAAAGCAAGAAAAATGCCGGAGTGATGGTCTCATCGAAGAACCGGGGACATAGTAACATTTAACAATTACCGGGAAGGTTCATAAAACGAACAATCCTTTTCGAGAGTTTGTCAAACATTTGTGATCCATTACCATATATTCCAGGCTTCTTGATATACCTAAAGGCGTTTATACAAAGTCACGCAACAGACTTAAAATAGAACAGTTACGTTACCTTCCCTCCTTTTTGGATGAAAAAAAAGAAATAACTCTTTTTGGCCACAAGCACATTAAACATTTAATTCGAAATAAAGCATCTCAATCGTTTTAAAACTTCTGAACTATAATAAAGAAAAGAACCAACAAAATTTGATTTTTTAATAAACTTTCTAAGTGTTAACAGGCGTTCAGAAACAAACAACGGATGGACCGAAACGGTGGTCTGCATTTGACACTAGCCCTGATCGCATATTCTTTAGAAAGTCTCTGTTACTTTTGTCTGGGCATTGAAAATGTACAAATAAATCGAGTATAGTATACAAATATGTACATAGAGCGATGAATGTGATAACGAAAAAATTATTGTATTTATGTTTATAAGAATTCTGAATACCTTCCATTTTGTGTAATTATATAGAAGGCCTAACATCATTTGCTAATTGTGTTCATGTCGACTATTTGAGAGAGGTCATCCTTGTCGGTGAATGTTATTTGCCGTCAAAAGTATTTCTATCCAATTTTAAGCCGGTACAACTATCAACAAATCCCCTCTCAGATTACGCAGATTACGGTAGTTCTCTTTGGGAAAAATCATGAACATATTTGGTAAGATTTTACTTTTTTTGATCATTTTTGTTATCAGAAAAAAATGTATCAATATACGACAAATGATTAGAAAAATGAACAAGAGATCAAGACTTTGATAACAATCAAAAATATATATTCATTGTAGCTCGGTTGTTGCATGTTTGTGATTGTTACAAGCGTTTAAACAAAATTTGTCTACCATCCCATTACAGTAGAGAATACAATAACATAAATGAACGGAAGTTGGCAAAAAAATTATTTTAGTTCGAATGAAATTTTTTTTCTTTGGTTTCTTTTTATTCTTTCAAATATAAATATATATATATATATATATATATATATATATATATATAATATATATATATAATATATATATAATATATATGGACAATATGTTTACATGTATTTATATGTGTGCATATATCAAATCCAGTAGATAATAAGAAAAAAAAATTGGGTCACCAGTTGACAGATTTATAAACAATAATAAACACGTTTGGTTTAATGTCCATACAAGTGCAGACAGATTTAACAGATATTTTATAAATTTATAGGTATTTTTTCAACATATTGCATTATACACTTTTACATATGTATGCATGTGTGCGAATTGTTATTAAAATGTTTTTAAATAGATTTTTCATTTATTCCATCGAGATATGATTTAACTGGCTTTTCTAAAATAGTGCTTATATATATATATATATATATATCAATATCTACTATCAAATCAGATTCAACACAACGTGCCTATAGAATTGTAAATTTATGGTGAGTTCTACTTTAACGATTTTTCACTGCACAAATGCATATATGCTCCAATAGGATAAATAATGGCGAATTGAGGTAAATGTATTGGAAAATTACCTGAGAAAAATGAATTAATAATAATGGATAGAGACTATATTAGGACGGGAAGTGTGTATTTACGTTAATTAGCTGTTATTCTAGTTAATTACGATACTTTTTGACAAACGATGGTGATATTATAAAACTATAATTTATATCGCATTCATGTTATTATTCGATTTATTCGGAAGAACACCAGGTGTTTGAAAATATTATTGAATTTTTTTTTTTTTATGTATAGAAACAATAATGATAAAAACATAATTTTATTCAAGCAGAGTGTCCGTCGCTAGCCGCATCATTTTTTTTACCATATTTGTGATCAAATATGAATCACGTGTGGAAACGTAATCTATTGAGGCTACGCACAAAACACAACATTTTTTTTTTTTTCAATATCAGAGGTTCATGCTGAAAATTCACCTTATAAGGAAGCTTTTAATAAACAATACCCAGTTGACACCAATCAAACAGAAGGCTCTGACTAGTGTACTTTACCGTAAATGATAATGTTTTATCTAAGCAGCATCATTGATATTTAGGGCTTGAAGGTGCGTACCTCATTTGTGTACTTGTACAGGAACTTCCAAATGCACTGAAAAGTGAGTAAAGTGTATGTTGAGTGGTTTCTTATCTGATGAGAGAAAGGAGAAGAAAAAAATTAATGAGCCTTAATTGACTATATACAAATAAGACGGCGAATAAAACGATCTACAGGTAAGATGCTAATTGCGGATAAAAGTTGAGTCTATTGTAAATTCCAGCAGTCTCGAGAGCATCATTCCATTACAGTAAACCATCGCCGGAATTTGTGAGTCCTAAAATGAAATAATGGCCACTGCCTTCTGGAATAGAAGTGAGATACTAAACATTTTTTTTATTTTTCTTTTTTTTTCTTTGAAGAGACAAGAGAAAAAAAAGAAAAAATTGAAGAAAATAAAACCATTTAATCGCCAAGCATGCACGCACATTTCATTCAATTTGTTATATGTGAATTAAAAGCGATCTCTCCCTTTTTGACTATTCACAATACATGCCTGTACTTTGTGTTTAAATGAAAAGTAACTTTTTTTCCATAACATTTTATCTAAGAGCCAGTAAAAGTGATATTCAATCTCTCGGCTGAAATACTTGAAAGTGTTTGTATAGCTACATGAACAGAAAGAGAAAGAAATAAAGGAGTAAAGAGATACATAGCTAGAGAGAGAGACAGGAAGAGAAATAGAGAGTGAGAAAGAAAGAAGAAAAAAATGATTTGAATAATTTGATACCAACAAGAAATTGTAACAAGCATAGTTGAAATTGAAAAAGAAATTCATGTCGTTTTATTTTCCTTCATTTTGTAATACATATTTTAAGGGAAATTGTATATATGTAGTGTCGTCACACAACAAAATTTTATGTATAAAATTTCTCTTCAAATGGTAACATATTCATGAATAGCTTTTCTAAAAATGATTTCTACATGCAGAAGCTATTCTTTCATTACAATGCTAGTAGAAATCAGTGGGTTCGTTACTAGTGCAGAACTGATATTTTATGTATTTCATGAGCCGTAACTTGGCTTTTATGTTATTAAAGGTATGCGTTATATTTTGAAATGTTTGTATAGGTTAGGTGAAGAACTTAAATTGTCGTAGAAATTTTTGAAAAAACAGCATATAATGATCGCATATAATGTTAAAAATGAAAATAAAAAGCAATTGTAAGTTATTTTTGTTTTCTATTTAAGCTCTTAATTTTACCGTATGCTACTGTTTATATCACGTATCAAGTGAACTTTTAATATACGTGATTGGAGAAATCAATAAGAAATCGATAAGCATTCTAAAGGAAATACTTTCAAACTTAATATATTCAGTGAGTATTGGTTGTGAGTGTTCTTCACTACATATATTTTTAAAGTAAATTTTGTAGTTTTTAAGAAGAAATAAAAAAAACAAATGAAAGCAAAATAAACTGTATGTGTGCGTGTGATTCGTAACCTGCAGGTAGACTAGCGCAACTGAGATGCACATCAGCCAGTTATTGTACCATTAAAATGCTACGCCATAGGCTAGTTAAGAATTCAACTGTAGCTTTCTAACTGTCACATATGAAACAACAAATCTAATAATATTTGAAATGCAATTTCAATATCTCGGATGATAGTTTTTCCTTAATTTTTTTTTTTTTTCAAGCAACGGAAACAAAGTTATCAGGTAGATAACAGAACTAAATATTTGTATATATGCATGTGCGCATTCATGCATATATTATATATGTATGTATGTATACATGCAAACATATGTAAACTTGTACTATATATATATTTATAAAGAGATAGTAACAGAGGGAGAAACCGAGTGTACGTTTCAGGAAACTATAACAACAACAGTTACTTGTCTTCAGTTTAGTTCGAATCCGTGATAGCCATCCTTTTCGTAATAATTATTGAACTTTTAAAATATTATCTAATAATTACATTTATGTAATTAAGGCCAAGTCATCTAAATAGACTAAATAAAGTGCTTAAGAAGCCATCGAAAATGACACAAGTGAGCCAATGACTTATAGTAATGAATATATTGCTGCTACTTATTGTTCTCTTCTGTTTAAAGACCATCGAGACAAGTGAAATCATTGAAATAAGACTGGTGTAAAGTTAGCCCCCACTTGTTTGGCCCCCCTTTCACTCTTTGCTAAAAAAGGGAAAGGGTTCAGCACAAATGTTAAAGCTTTCTAAGTAAGCAGCGCTTTTATTTATTGCTAAACAACGATATGATGCAATGTAACGACGAGTTCAAAAGATTATGGAATGCTTGCCACGTGGACTTCATATTTCATCAAAAACATCTGCGACGGATAACGAAAGAATGCGGTGGGTAACGCTGGACAATGCTTCAAATAAAATTTATTTTATATAATTTTTTTGCGACCATCATCGTCGCCGTTTTAGATAAGAGAGAGCAAGCGGAAACAGCCGTGTTCCCCACTTGCTCTATTTTCTCG